>JAWWMP010000081.1:36098046-36109649 GCA_035047865.1 Dendrocincla tyrannina | reverse complement strand
TTTTTTTTTTCTTTTTTTTTTTTTTTTTTTACCCCCCCCCCCCCCCCCCACCCCATAAAAAAGAATGTTGTTTGAATGGAATCTCTCTTCTTTGGCTCTATCTTGCCAGAAGTTATTCTACTGAGACTGTCAGTTGAAATGAATGAAGCTGAAAAGTCCACAACAGCAAAGGGTTGCTGTAGACTTTTAGTGTCATTCAACAGGCAATGAGGTCTTTTAGGGGTAAAATAAGTTTACAGTTCAGACACTAACTGTAGTTATATTATGTCTCATCCATGGGGTACATTAAAAAATGGCTTTGGTTTAAGTGCAGATTTCCTGGCATAGAGAATACTGTTGGCATGGTTGACAGCATCTGTTTGGATGAGTGTATTTCCAATTTCCACAGCTCTTCAGAAAAGCTCTGAGAGTTTCCAGTATGGCAATGCTTATTTTTATTTTGCCACATCTGGTGGTAATTCTTTTTATCATTCATTAATTTCAGTAATGATTTTCTACACAGAAACTCAAGCATCTTCAGTGGGGTCACTTTAATTGAGAACAACTGATTGAAATAAAACGAGACATCCGGGTGAGGCTGTGCAATGAAAGGACTGTACAATCCAGAGGTCTTGCAAATGGAGGTGAGGATGAATGGCAGAGGGTATAATGCTTCTGAGAGGCAAACCTTATCTCTACTTCTGGACTTTGGTCTTTTGAAATGGTCTGTCTTTCACAGCTTCGATATCCTTATCTGTGTTAACATCAAGTGTAGATACCTTTCCCACAAGATTTCCCACTGAATATTTCAGGCAAGCATGAATAGTTCAACATGGAACTGTGGTGACATGTTTAATTGTCCTTCCCTGCCTAAGTCCTGTTAATTACTTTCCTCAGCATTGCCTCTTTGGAGAAAGATGATACTTTGTGGCTGAAGGTGGGATTGTTTCAGATGATGTGAAATAGCAATTAGGTATTTCCTGGTTTCTGTATTGTCAATAAAATCATAAAGATTCTTCCTATCTGATGTCAGGATGCTCTCCAAGACCAGAGAATTTATTAAATGTGTTGTTCAAAACTATCAAGCTGGAGAGAAAGATAGATAAAAATTTCATTGAGTGACACTTGCCTTACCTAGCTTTGCTATCTTTTGTCAGTGCAAATGAAGGAACTTCTTCCCTCCAGCCCAGGCTTGAAATCTAAACATACCTAAAAGTAAGATCTCTTTCTTTAGGAGAATAAATAAAAGAATGAAAACTTAAAGTATCTGGAAGTGTGATGACTTCAGAATCTCTGAGAGGGATGTTCAAACAGTCTTCATTGCATGATAATTTTATCACTGCTGACTACTATATTTCTTAAAATTGCTTCTAAATATGCCCATGGGGGTGCAAAATCATACACACACTTGCAAAGTGTTTCTTACACACTCTGAAGGAGCATGGAGCAAGAGATCCAGGTCTGGGTTATCTAAGGAGAAGTAGGAGGAAGGTCTGCTCAGTGCAACACTCAAGAAAAGGACTACCAGAAGAACAAAATTTGGTGTGAGAAACTTAAAGTTTCAACCTAGCTGCAATTTTGTGATCCTGTTTTATCTAGTAGAGCAGAATCATATGGCCATAGTACTATGGAGAGAAGAAATGTGGAAAAGAAAGGACTTAATATCATGGCAAAACTCATGTTTATGACGGCTTCTGAAAGCTGTTTCTGTAGCCAGTCAAAATAAAATTCTGATGCTATGTTGCCTCAGATACATTCATATAAAATAAAAATTTGAGATGAAGAGTGGCATAAATATGTAGTACAAGTTTGGCTTCTGTAAGAGAGAAGTTCTTTTAATTTGTAATACAAATCTCAAAAGGTGTAAAGTGAACATAAAGAGGGAAAAAAAAAGTGACTTAAAATTACCATGAAGGAAATTGGTCTTAAATGGTGCAAGTAGGAACAATTTCAAATTATTGTATAGTGCAAAAGATTCTTTTTCTATAAGAATGAAAACTGTGGGATGTTTACATCACAGTTTCTGAAAGGAGTTTGGAAAGAAAATTTTTGTAGTGAATCTCACCTTTCGACAACCCCCCTTACCACCAGGGCAGAGATCTGAAGGGACTGATTATCTCGAGGATGCCCTATAAGACCTAGCTCAGTCACAGACAACTAACAAGAATCAAGCAATTTTCAATTAACAGAGCATAAGGTGAATCTGTCTGTTTTGTAGCATGCCGTCTTGCAGTTAGCTTATGAAAGCTTTCCTAACCTAGTACAAATAAAAAGTAGCTGGTTTTCTTTTTTTTTTTTTTTTTTTCTTTACAGCAATCAGCTATAGTGTGCTTTGGTTTTCCATGGAGATTAAAAACTTTGCTCCACAGCAAATTATCACAATAAAATATGTTGGCATTTCATTCAGTATTCTATGTTCCTCCACCAAATTACATGGTAGGGACCTAAGATACTCATTGATCACAATATGTCCTTTTCCCCCAGTCAGTGGCTTGTTGCTGCTCTAAGCTCTTGCTGTTGTGACTGGCAGCTTCCAACGCTGATGCATTGTCATCCCCAGCAACTGATTTGGGCAGGAAGCTGCTCCACTGACAGACCTGCTGGGAAGGGCAGTCTCACTGTGGGCCAAGCCAATAGGCTTGTAGGGCACCTTCATGTCACTGACCACAGGTCACTAAAGCTCTTGTCTAGCTGTACCACAAGGATGACCTGATTTGTGACTTTGTGTTTAGCTGCAAGGATGAAGAAAGGAAGTAGAAAACCATTAAATTGGGATGAAACAGCTTATTCGGAAGCATGGAAGTACATCTACATCCTGCATCTCACAACCCTTTTGGCATATGATGGACAGTTTTTGGAGCTGATACATATGAAAATGAAATGATCTGACAGAGTATCTAACTGGTAAGTAAAACTCAAGTGAAATCTAAAGGCTGTGATAGCTGAAATAATGATAAAAAAATAAAAAAATAGTGGCTCAACAAAAGAATATGAATATAGGGCAACTATCTTTTGGCAAATGCAAGATTGTCTGAAGTCACTCTTTTTTGTTTGTCCTGAAGAATAAGTAAGGAAGAACAGGCACATGGATAACTGATTTGATGTAGCTGATATGAAGAAGCCAGCTTTTGCTACAGCGTCTAAGCCCTATCAAGTTAGTTCAAATATTTCACTTACATGTTTGACCTAAAATAATTTTAAGCAAGTGCTTTAAATTACTTTAGAGGGTTGGTATTAGTTTCCAAAGTCTTGATGCATTTATGATCAATTTACTTAGTTTTTTAGTATAAGGAAAGCCTTTGTTTGAACTTCAAGTTTCTAAAGTACCTTTTTATTATCCTTGATCTGAGCTTCTATTCAAATACTCAAATGTTCTTGGAATAACATTTTATTGTGAGAAAAAATTTGACACTACTGAGGGAGAATGTATCACTAGTGGAGTCAACATTGTGCACCAAGACATACATAAAGTATTTCTGAGGAAGAAATTGTTTTGAGAACATCTCAATTTTTTCTAGAATTTTGAATTGACTGCCAGAAATATTTCCAAATGCATTAACATTGATACTTTCTGGCAACAGTTTTCATTTTGTTCAATTAATATTTTTCTAACATTTCTCCTCCATCTGCCTCAAAAATAAAAAGTATGCAACCCCAAAATATTTTATCAACAAGATCATGACCAAACCAATCTGACATCATTTGTGTTCAGGAACTGATACATATAAACAACCGTTGATTTCATGTCACTGATCTGTTTGAAAGCTGGCTCAACATCTGTTACTATTTGGCAGAGGGGCACAATGTACAGATTTTTAAAGCCTTGTAAAAAGATTTCATATTTATTTAATGATTGATATTTCATTGTAATTACTAACTTGATAAAATTCTTCACCAGAGGATGAGGGAAGTTAAGACACAAGCACATCTGCTAGTCTTGGAGATCCAACAAACTTTTAAATGAGATTTAGACTTTGAACTCCTTTCAAGTTTATTTTCATCCCCAAACCCGGAGAGGATAGTAACGGGCTGAAAGGAAGCACACTGCATTGCCATAAAAATGTATCCCAGAGGAGCCTTTATGATGGGTCTATCATCAGTTTCATTAGTCAAATGTTTTTGTTGGCAAAATAATGGGAAGCTGGCTGTTTTCCTAGCAAGTGGATACTACCATCTATGATGCTTCTGCTTCTAATAATTATTAAAAAATACTTTAAAATATTCCTTCTCACAAATGATGGTAATTATGTAGCTGTAATTAGAATGGAGCAAGACTTCTGAAAATACTGTGAGCAGGAAGCACATTCTGAAAAATTGAATTCATTAAATGGCAGAAAAGTGAAATTTTGAGATAATAGTTGCCATCTTAAGTGTTGAAGGATTCTAGTATTCTTAATTTGTTTACATTTGGGATACATTACTCTTTAAATCAGATATTAAAAATTTAATGTAACTAGATGTTATCCTTAGTAAGTTTTGCAGTATCAGAATTTCTGTGGGTGTGTCTGGTCTATTCTGTAAGGTGATGAACAGATGATGTTAAAAGAGCTAGAAACAAAACAGTGTAGTCACTCCGCTAGCTTCAGCCAGCTTGTTGTTTAGCCTGGAAGCAGGTGGTGGAGCTGAGATCAGAGCCAGAATCATTAGTAGTATTTTGCAGTATCCCATGGGTGATGATCCTCTTTGCTTAGGGGTGGGTTGAGATCCCCTGCAAAAGAAACACAGTGCTCAGAGCGTGCACGCTTCCCTGTGGAGCCTGCAGCAAAGTGTCTTTGTCTTTCCTGAGGCTAACTGGCTGAACATCAGGTTCATATCTTTGTTGGCACTGGGGTTTCTCTCAATCCTGGGATAAGGCAAGCCACACAGCTGTCTTCTCAGGCAACTGGATTTACGAAATTAGGGATTTAAACTTAGTTTCTCCCTTAACCTACAGCTAGAGCTGTAGCAGCCAGTGTTTCAAGCAAAAGTGAAGGTAAAAACAACAGCTGACATTTCTTGAAAAGGGCAGTTGTAGGTCAAAAGAAGCCATTTTTATGACAGTGTTTTAGAACATACCTGACCTTCAGTGTATTATAATGATATACAATTTAAGTTTACAAAATTAAACCATGAAAATTGGAAAAAGGCAAAAATTTATGCTATGAGCTCTCATATGCCATGCATCATGGCACAATCTTTGCTGTCCATAAGATTTCTCATTCTCTTTTACTCCCAGTATAATCTTTTGTGGATTTGAGCTTGACACACTGAGTAAGCAACAGAGATCCCTTCTGGGTTTAGTTTCTTTCATGAAACAAATGCAGGGGAAACTGTAAAGGAACAAATCCAATACAAAGGGAACTTCTCAAGAACACAAATGCTAGGCAAGCCTCTCTGATCATATGCTAATTATAATGGAGTTATTTTCCAGAATACTCTTAATTGCACCTTTTCAATCTGTTTTGCTATTATGTATGCTGCCTCTGCTCTAAATAATAGTTTTATTGAATTATGATAAAAAGCCTTCTAATCTGAGAAATCTATAGAAACATGGCTTCCCAAACTTTTTCTGGAAAACCAAGCCTTGTCTCAGGATACTAAGTGGATGAATACATTTTGCATGAAACAAAAAACAAGGCTTTGAAAATTTTGGCATCACTGACACGAATTTTTAATAGCTAAGTGAATGTAAACAGAAAAGGGAGCCATTTACCAAATGATATAACAGAACCTTTTCACAATGATATTCCTGTTTTTTTCAACTTTTGAGTACATTTGTTAGTAGAAAAGTTATTTAAACTGTCATTCCCTTCCACAACCAAATTCTTTATTAGAACAAACATGAGTGTTTCCTAGATACTTTCAGCCTACAGTGAAAGAAAATAAAATTAAATTGGAATATTTTAATTTCAAAAGCACAAACAGTTGATGCTAAAAGTGAAAATCATCATTACCAAACATGGTGCACATCAATTTAAGTTTAATTAAAAGTAACAACATCAATAACATCTTGATGCTTGTCAGAATGTTGAAGAGTTTGTTGGCAGATGCTGGCAATACAGCAGTAATTATGAACCTTTCCCTGTTGTATCATTTCACATTTTCATGAAATCACACCATTTATAGACTCTTCAGGTACATTTAGGTCCACAGCCTATTGTGCACACAGCACAGCATGCACCAACCTGTTTTCTTAGGTGAAATCTATGCAAGTCTAAAAATAACTCTATGAACATATGTGCTACAGTACTTTGAGGTAACCTTTGTTTTCTCTCAACTTAATGTAATAAATCAAACAAGCACATGCTGTTGCAGCTCCTCTTGCATAGTCATACGTCACTTCTCAGTGTAAGAAGGAAAGTTCTGATAATATCTAATTTGTAGAAAACACTTATGTTAGGGTTTTAAGAAGGAACGTAGTGTTTGTAAGAAACTTCCTCTCCACTTCTGTAAAAAAAGCACATGCTAACAAAAGGGATGCCTGATGAGAGTGTAACTTTCTATTGAAATTTCTTACCACTTTAAAAGCTCTATACTTATAGATCACCTGCTGGATGATTAATTGCTGTTCATTATCTAGTGATTTGTGTTAAATTAAACAAAAGTCCGTTCACCACAAGTCTGTCTTGGATCACCTTGGATAATACATGGACTTCATTCACACTCTTGTGGGTTTTCTTCGAGGTCCAATACTTTTTGGAGCTGCTTTCATCATCTAAGTAGTAAAGCAAATTAGTATTGAAGCATTCTGTTTTGGCATGTCTTCTATATGCACTCTGGTCAGTGGGAGAAAGTTTGTCAGGTTATCACTCATGATTCTTAAATTGGCTTGAGAATTTAAAAGGTGAAAGAAAATTGTTTGTGTAAAACAAGCTAAGCTTGTGACTCTTAAAGAACAAACAGCTTGACAATGAAGGGCTGTGTATGTCAAGGAAAGGCTATCACTGATCAGCCTGACTGAAGGACTGAAGGGAAGGAGGAAGATACAAGGAAAGTGATATTAATGCCAGCAGTATAGAGATATGTCAAGGAGGTGAAAGGTTGTGCAGGAAAGTTTAATATGCAAAGTTGACAAAGGCACCACCCATGCCTTTGAAGACCTCAATCTATCAAATTAATGAGTATTAATAGATCTTAGAACAATAACAGCAAATAGTTCAGGAAGGATGCTGTTTTCTGGTTTGTGTGTCTTGCATTCTGACAGGGGAGAACTAAGTAGCAAGGTGGCATTGAAGTCCTCTCTTATTTCAGTGGGGTTTTTTCTGGTGCTGCTTTAGGGTCATGCAATGTCTTTTCTTTAACACCATGTCTTTGTCAATTTAAAAAATATCTAAATATGCTATCTAACATTTTTCTGTGGGTGAAAGAGCAGTCGTAATTTAAGAGTTATACGTTTTAGCTGATTTTTCTCAGGTCAGCTGAATGAGATATTACAAATTCTCTTAAATTTCTTGAAGTCAGTGTTTGCTCTCAGTGTATTTCTTTTTAAATAATGTATTTTTATATTTCTGTTACAGATATGACATATTTTTAGCTACATTCCTGCTGGGAAGTATGCCTTATGCTGATAGAATACAAGTAGCTAAAAACTTATCAAATACAATTTTGGATAAAAAAATTACCAGCAGTCTATAGTAAAATTCAATAAAGGCATGACATATTCTTTGTAAAATGATCTGCCTGAAAATTAAAAGTTTTGGATTATGATACATGAATCAAAACAATGATATGAAGTCTTTGGTAGGAGACTGATGCAGGAGCTCATTGTGTGGGGTTGAGATTGTGCAGGTATTTTTGATTTTTGGCTTGTCTTTTAGTTAGCATCTTAATTATGTTCAATTTTCTCTATATTTGGCCTTCAAGTATCCCTAATGTTGAGAGTGGGGTCTTTTGTTCACATGTTTTTTTGTTTTGTTTTTGGTTTGGTTTGTTTGCAGGGTTTTTTTGTGTTTTGTGGGGTTTTTTTGTTTGTTTGTTTTGTTTTGTTCTTTTTTGGGTTTTTTTGAGAAGGTAACACTTAAGTAGTCCTAAATATTTGGCTACTGAGACCTCTTTTTAATAAACTTTTTAAAAAGTCTGATACACAAGGTTTCTTGTTATCATAGTTAAACCACAACACATGGTTAATATAATGTTATGTGAAAGTAGTCAGGGTGGAACAAGCTGTTCATATCACCTGGATTCTCACACTGACTCTGTTTCTAGGAGTTTAGGAAGACTCCTTTGATTGAACTGCAGGTAACTGGTAATGACTGGTAATTACCTGCCCACCAGCTGGGAGCAGCCCTAAACAGCTCCTGTGTGTTGCTTTTCTCTTTCTTAGGCTGGATTCTGAACTTAATGCCATCTTTGCCATTGGGGTTTATTGCTAGTCTGAATGATGATGACAATGCTGTGAAGCCAGGCCGGAACAAAAACCTCTCATTTGCTTCTGGCTTAGTGGGGTGCACAAAACCCAGAAATATCATTGGGTGGGACTGAATTTTTACCTGTCTTTAATAGCAACCTTAAGTGTCAGCAGACAATCAGTACTTTTTCCACCAAGAACTCTGAGTGAAGGCTTCAGCTTCTTCAACCAAAGCAAAACACTTCACCCGGTCCTGGGATAGATTTTTTAGTAAGCCCTGGTCAGCAAGCAAATAATGAAGTTCATGGTCTAATAAGGAAAGGGATTTTTAGCTTTATTGCTCATCTGTTGGAAAAGAAGAGTTACTTGAAGGGTTGTGAGTGTAGAACCTTGGTGCAGCCTCTTGAACAGCACTGGTGCTGGTCACAGGTGAGGAAGTCAGGCTGTTGTGTCCTGACTACCCCTCCCTGTGGGGAGTGCCGATATTGGCAGGATTTTTGTCTCCTGTCCAAAGGTCACAACACAGAGGGGTGATGTATTACATATAAATGCCATATGGTACCACTTGATAATACTGCTGTAATTAAAAATAACACCTGAACACTGTAAGACTACTGTGAATTGTGTTTTTTCAATCTATCCCATTTGCAAATTTCCCATTGCATTTTATCTTATTGCTTTCATTGAAACGAGACAAGCTAAGATTTTTTACAATGTGTATTCTACAGTAAATCACTAGAAATACTGAAATACAGGAGGCAAGTAAACAAACACATCTATTTTAGCACAACCAGTAATCCCTTTACTGTAAATTATGTCAAGCATATAAAAAGACAAGGTATTTCACTCAGACTGTTTAATCCCTTTCAAGATAACTTTCTTAGATGAGGCTTAAATGTAGCATGTAAAATGTTAATGCAAGTAATTCTGCTTTTGTTGCCTGTGAATTATTCAGATATGAGTACTGGCTATGTGTAGCCTGCAAGTTCAAAGAAGAACCTTATCTAAGTACTCTGACAGTCGATCATTAGGAGCTTTAAGAAAGCCTAATGTGCTCTAGTACTGTAACTCAGCTGATTGCACTAACACAGATCAATGTGGAACTTTTGCACTATGAAGGTTATTAACACACAACTACCTTTTTCTTATGAAAAGAGGTGTTAGCAAACCACAATTACATCCAGTAAAGTAAATTATTGTGCAAAAGCCATATTGAAGTCTTCTTTAAGTTGTAGGTGTCTTTGCCTCAGCTGAAACACATGCCTTTTTGTGATGCTTGGCATGGCATGCAGGTATAAAAAAAATTCATCAACAAACAGGCCTTAGCCATTAGGTAACCATTTCTAGATGCATCACAAAATGATTAAAAGAGTGTAGTGATCCAAGACTTGGCATAAGAAGAAACAGTTGATTGGAAACAGCAGTGAGGTGGTGGAGGCTGGGGCTATGCCCCTTGGTTAGGCACTCATTTTCACCTTTCTGATCTTGTCCTCTTTTTGTCTTCTCATTTTCCTCAGGGCAGAGATCACCTGCAGCTGTGTGTGTGTTGTAGTACACGACATTGCACACTGGGGTCGTGAGAAAGGGGAAGCATTAAATCATATCCCTGCAACATAGTGTATGATATACATTATATATAATAGATATAAATATTATAGATGTATAGAGAGTATGATAGAGATAAAAAGCGTGCTAAGAGGAGATGGATGTTATTATGGTTTTGTGTGGTTTTTTTTGTTTTGGGTTTTTTGTCTCCTATAACAGTCACTTGTGAAATGTGATGACACAAGTAATTTGGACTATAGAGTGCATGTGGCTGGATAGGTTTCTAGAAGAAAGATGTAAAGGGGAAAGAAAAGGTATAGCAGAGGGAAGTTAGAAAGTTATAAAAAGAGAACAAAGTCTGTATTTCCCATGGAAGGAAAAATGACTGAGTTTTTATTGAAAATGACTTCTAAACATTTTCATATCTTTACTCCCTATTAAGTTGGGAGAGTTGTGGGGGAGAGCAGTAGCAAGTTTAGGACAGAATTCAAAAAGCAGCACATGTTTTGGTCCACTTTCATGTGTAGTATCTTAAGTTTTATTTTTAATGTAGCATTGCACATGGCACACATAAATGAGGATGTCATAATGACCTGTCTCAAAAGAGGGAAGAAGCCTTTTGGACAGCTTTTCAGCCCTCTAGATGTCCTGTGATCTAGCTGTTTGAGGTAGTTCTGCAGGCTGGTTTGCTGCTCTCTTAATACCACTCTCCGTTCAAGCTTGTTGCAATAAACTCCACTATAGCAGAGTTCAGCTTCTTATGAAAGCCAAATGCACTTACCTTTCAGAACAAATGAAAGTCTCAATCCTTTCAAAGCTACCAAACAATGCACACTGTTTTGTGGCTTGCATCCAAGCCTGCCCCTGCTTCTCAGAAGCATGGTGTCATTTTGGTTAGTTAGCAGGAGACAAACTTCAGCCTCAAAGAGCCAAAGAGGCTCTAAATACAGATCCCATTGTTTTAAGCTGCATTCAGAAGTCTAAAGATATTATCTGTACACACACCTTGTTTCCTTAACCTATTGCAAGAAATTCTCTTGTATCTAGCTACTGGATTCAGCTACCTGATTTTTATTTCTCAGGTGTCACCACACAAAAATCTCTTTAAGTATGCAGGCCCAGGTTGTTTATCTGGTTCTGATTTCTCAGTATCTGAATTTCTCTGAATGATTAAAGGACAACAAAAGGGGAAGAGGGCATCACAACTCTGTTTCTAGGCTTTTTGTCATTCAGATGCTAGCTTGGATATGTTTTCTGGATGCTGCTTTTTATGCCATGGTGCTCCTTGTACTGTGCATTTATAGTTCATGTAGTGATTTTCTGTGGTATTTCTCTTGATAGCTGGAAACAGATTTTCAGGAGCAGATTAAAGGTAAGTAAAATTTTCAGAGGCAGTATGCAGGAATTGCTTTGTTCTTCAGAGAGCTTAAGAGAAGTGGCAGACACTCAAATGAGAATCTCCTTATCCAGGATTTTCTATGAAAGTGAGAGATGATAAAGAAGGGCTAATAGGCAAGTTTGTTTTGAAAACCATGCAAAACTGCTTCAGTGCACAGTATTATTACAAACCATTATTACATGTACTTTGCTAGAGATGCATGAGTGAGTTAAAAGTGGGTTTGGACATGAATTATTCCTCTTGGTAACATCTGCTATTCAAATAAATATTGGACAGCATTTGGGTGTGAAAAAATATGGAGGAAGGAAAACGGAAATTTGCAAAGAAAATATGGAAATATAACTATACAATAAA
>JAWWMP010000081.1:36063351-36097946 GCA_035047865.1 Dendrocincla tyrannina | reverse complement strand
ATATAACTATACAATAAAACTGTTGTCAGGGAGTGGCAACAGGGAGAGTGCTAAATGCAGGAAAAGACATAGAGAAGACATGATTATTATTTTTATTCATTTGTTGAAGTTTATATGCTTCTCAAGGGACATAACAGAAATGTGCAACTTCTTTGAAACTCAGCATCATCCCTCTAGTACAAAAGAAACAAAGGGTTCTTGAAAAAATGAATGTTAAGTTGTGCAAATAAAGGTTGCATGGATGTGGTTCAGATTGCAGTTGACTCTGGTAATGCAGTGCATGATGACATCTTAAAGATCATCAGTCTGGAGGCTGTGAAGAGGGCAGAATGCTAACATCAGCCAGGGGAGAAGCAGAGCCTGTAAACTTGTGGCAGGAAGAGTAAACTCTCTTCTTAAACTATGAAATGTGTGCAAGTTTTCTTTTGTGCTATCAAAGAGAGACCATAAAATGCTTCCTGAATGTAGCACTATGTTCATGTAAGGTTGAAAAAGAAAAAGCTGTGGTGGCTTTATAACTTCAGTTAACTCAGTCTCCATTTACAAATGAAAAGAAGTTACACTGCAAATGTGATGTCACCAGTTTTTGCACTGCATGTATTTGTGTAAGTTTCTGCATATGCTTTGTATCCATCTTAAAAACCATACACCTGATGAGACGAGTTACTGTCATCTTACCAATTATGTGATATCAAAAAGAAAATGCCAATATCTAGATATAATTGACCTTGTTAAATACCCTTGTTTTATTTCAAGATTTCTTATCACTCTGTAGCTCTCTAACATTTCTCCCCCTTATTCATATATTGACAGAGACACTCATAAAATTTTAGTCTTTATAGGCTTATGCTTTCTTTGTTTGATTGCTTTTGCCTTTTTAAATTTTATTTTGCTGTTTGCTCTTTGTCAGGGATTGAGTGTTACAAGTATTCAAAATTACGTTTAGGAAATGTGCAAATTGCCTGGAGAGCAGTAGAAAGATGTTGCATCCATTTCTTATTGTAACTGAGTAAGATAACAAGGTCACAGCTTTCACCTTGAGTGTCACCAGGAATTCAGGGCAGGGGGCTGGTGCAGTTTTTGTATGGATCATGTAATTACTGAGCATCTGAATGGCTTGTGCAAGCTGTCAGGGGACTGGACAGTTGGTGTTGATGACCAGCCAGTTACTCAACAAACAGGATGTACACTGATACCAAGGTGGGTTG
This sequence comes from Dendrocincla tyrannina, assembly GCA_035047865.1. NCBI lineage: Eukaryota > Metazoa > Chordata > Aves > Passeriformes > Dendrocolaptidae > Dendrocincla > Dendrocincla tyrannina. The sequence continues at coordinate 36,096,738 of JAWWMP010000081.1, read as the reverse complement.
AGGGTAAGCTGGCATGTGAAGCGCTTAGCAATGTTTGAGAGATGGTATCAGCTGCTAGGGGGGAGCTATCCTGTGACTCCAGAGATCTCATGCCTGTTTCTGGTTTTGTTGCCAGTCTGCTGGATATCTGTCACTGGCAAATTGCTTTTCCTGCCTGTGCTGCTGCACTTCAGCAATTTATATACCCTCTGTGTTAAAAAGGGAGCTTTTGCTGGTATGGATTGTCACAGACTGTGCATGTACACAGTTCATTTGTGTCTTGCTGTCAGGTCCTGTGCTGCTGTTAGCTGTTAAAAATCCCAGAGAATTTTTCACTGTCAAACCCTTACATAATTCCCCAGTAGAATATTTTGCTGTGGTCATCCCTGTTTTGGGGCTTCTTATCATTCTGTGCAATTACCAGCTCCATTACCGTTATTTTTTAACATGCATGTGCAGATGTACACACCTCACAAATTTTTGCTCATTGCTTCTCACAGGGTTTTCTTTGTTGCATTCCTCTTGCAGTAGAAGTGCCTCCCTCTCTAAAGGCTTTTTGCTTGTGTTTGCTGCCTACTGCTGAGGCTTTTCATTTGAAGGATTATCACAATTCACTAAAAACGTTTTGGCTAGAAAGCTAATTAGAATAGCAGCCAAAGATTGCCCAGGTTACAAGGTTCTTTGCATCCTGGACATCCAGGTGTACCCTGATCTGAATGAGAAAATCTCTATCACGAAAGGAGTCAATGAGTCTGTGTTGAAATAACTTGATGGAAGTTGATCCAGTTGTTAATGAGCTTCCTTAAGGAAATTTAATTTGCGGGCTTTTTGTTTCCTTCACTTGTATAACGGAGTGGAGTGTGAAATGGAGCAGATAGAAGATAGATAGGAAGAATAAGGAAAAAGGAGGAAAGGACTTTGCACCAGCTGGGCAGCCTGTTTTAATTTTGCTTTGAATTTTTTCTTCTTTTTTCTTTGGCTGGCTTGTCTTTAAAGAAGTGGATTTTAGTCTAGTATTGAATTAGTTGTAATTTAAATTTATTTTAGTTATTATCAGCTGCAGAAGTACATAGAAGAAAAAATGAAATAAATGTGCTCTAAGTTCACTGATAATGTAAATGCTGGGGTAGGGACTAACTCACTTTGAGTGAGAACAAGTAAGTTTTGAAGTTTCTGCTGAATAGGAAGTTTGAAAATAATGCAGTGTTCTTCTTTCAGGTTTTTAACATTTGATTTTAAAATTAATGGAAAGAAACAGTTGAAACAGCAAGAAGGTTGTCTTAACAGCACAGCTATATGTTTGATACAGCACTGGAGTCTTAGAAGTCCTGTTTCTCTTGCTGAAAACTGTAACTTGGTGATTTTACCTAAAGTGGAGCATACCTCAGGAAATTTTAGTTTTCACTTATAATGGCATTTATTACCTATTCAAGTGACTGCTCTCTCCATTTGACGCTTAATGCTTTCTTCGAGAGTTCAGGGAGAAAGGTGAAGTTTTTTATTGTTGCTGTATGAGTCTGCCCTTGGTGCTATCTGATTCTTTCCTTAGCTAAGCAAATCAAAAACTCTTAAGTGACAGTTCAGGAGTCTCAGGGAACTGCTCCGGATGACAAAAGTATTGTATAAATAGAAAAGCAGAAAACTACCTGCAGGTTGGAAATTTGTGTTCCCATCCCTACAGACACATCGTTTCACAAGTGAAAGGCAAGGAATTACCAAAGGAAAGAAAATATGAAAGTGTTAAACAACACCCAAAGTATTAGAAATTTATCTGAAAATAGTTTTAGAGAATCATGTGAACAAGTTTATTCTGTCAGCATGCTGACTCTGTAGAGGAGAGAGAGGCTGATTACATATTAGAAGGCCTTAACTGGCAGCCATCTGAGTGAGGTATTCTATTCAGAACGAAAAAACTGTAAAAAATGTCCCTCCCTAGACAAGGAGTTAACATAATTTTCGGGTCTCCTCAAAAAGTTGTCACTTAGAGAATGAGTTTGTGACTCCTGTAAAAGATGAAAAATGCATGCTTCTGCTTGGAGCAGAAGATAATAGGAAAGTGGTATCTGTGGTTCGCAGACTGGCGCTCCTTGCAGAGTGAATGCACACTTTCTTGACCTTCAAACTCAGCTAGCTGAAAGCACTTGCATAAAGAAAATGGTCTCTTCACAATAGATCAGGCAAGGATGGTAGGCGTTTTTCAGTTATGCTATAGTAATTATTAATGGGAAAATAACAGCTCAAAATAATTTTCTAAAATGTTTGGATAAAATAAGCATAACAAAGAAGGACACTGCCTTATTGAGGCACTGTCAATAAAGTACACATTATCAAGACACTTGAGATACAGTGGTACAAAGCTGGAATTTCTGTTCAATAAGAAACCTGGAGAGCTGGTGTTTTATCTATGTCTGAAACAAACAGTATTTTTTGAAACTTTTTTGAAACCTCTTCTTGTGTAGTTATTTGAAATTGATGTATTTATTATTGTGCATATGACATAGTTTCTGAAACTTCAAAGCTGAGTTCTCAAAGTTCTTGAGATTAGAAATTAAGATTGTCTTCCTTAGTATACATGGTCTAAACTTCCAGTGCCTCCACAGTTCAGTATCAGAAAGGTAAAATCCTCTGGTATTCTGTACAACAGGGGCCCCCCTGGAAAAGCAGACTTGGAAAGCCCAAACTCTATCAGTTTGTCTGGGGCCTGTCTAGATTCTTTTAAACATCATGACAGCTTAGGTATTTTTAGAAAGTATTTCAAGTTCAGTTAATTCCAAATTTTCCAGTTAAATTTGTTTCACCTGAAAATTCCCAGGAGCATGTGGGTTTCCCAGACATTCATGATTTATGAGTGCAGAAAACACATTGCTGCATCTGTATTTAAGTTATTAGTCTACAACTTTTAGCCCACCAGTCTCAGTGGAAATCTAATTCTGATGTTTTTGAAAGTTGCACATGACTGCTTTTGGGTCATGTCAATATCAGTGCTAGTTCAGCCCTGTACCCTAAAAAATTGCAAGTAGAAAGCAGCAGATATCTACTTTCCTCATTATCTGAAACAGAGGCTACGTTACCTTCAATATGGAAACCATAAAGGCTGCTGATGGATAAGGATGTTCCATTTTTGATAAAAATTGAGAATATACAATGACAACTTTTTTTTTTCTGATGGACAACAACGCCATGAGAGATTAAAATGCACTGAAGGTACAGAACAAAATAAGCCAACATATAGGAGAAAACACAAAAATAGTTTTAGGAAAACATAAGCTAAGAAACTGGAGTGCAAATTAAGAAATTGTGCAGAAAAATAAAACAAGTCCATGAGATCAAGAGAACCGTGTCTTATGGGTATTTTCAGTCTGATGTAGCCGGAGTATTTGCAGTCTGATGTACCCTGAACCACTAGGCAGCTTAAAGCAGGTCCTGGGGTTCTGTTATCGACTTCCTGCATGTGATTAGCTGAAAAAAAGAATGTCAGAATTTGTGTGATTTTTGTTACTGACATTAACAAGGGAAGAATTCAGCCCTAAAAACAAGTTCTGAGGTTCATCATGTATCACAGAGAGCCTTTGCATCCACCCCAAATTTGGGATAATGCCACAGATTGCTGTTGAGCCTTGAAGTTGTTGGTAGGCTTTTGCAATCTTTTTTCTGTGTGTGGTGATTCTTTCCTCTCCCTTGCAGTTAGTCTCTGGCTTTGGTTGTTGTTTTACAGGTTTTTCTTGTTAAATGTTTTCTAACCAGCCATGAATCATCATGTGCTACTTTGTCTGCTTTCCACTGTTCTGAGGGCTTCTTTATTTATTAATAAGAACAATAGCAGACTGAAATGCATGGCCTTTTCATATTCATTATTTGGAAAGCACATTATTCCAGGCCACCTTGCACCTGTGTCATAAATTAAGTCTTTAACACGCACTTAACATGCATATAACGAATAATAAAACTAGTGTTCATTTGGTACCAATTTAAAAAGAATATATTTACACCCTGTGTGGATCAGCAGTTTTAATATTTGGCTGAATCTGAATAAGACAATTATTTCCTTTTATCTTGCAATTAAGACATTTATTTTATACAAATGTTGCTCACATGACAGAATTCACACAGGATAAAACAAAACGAGCTCAGGATCAGAAAACTGTCCCTGTGGAGAAGAAAAAGGTTATTTCTAAGTCACCACATTCTGGTTTAAAACAAACAGTAACAGGAAAGTAGAAAGTGAAAATGGATTTACATCAATATTAAGAATTAAGACTTCACACAGGAAAGCTCAGGCTGGATGAAAATCATACCCTGGCTGGAGAAATACAATAAAGCTGTAGTTAAGGAGAGAAAGAGAAAAAAAAAAAAGATTCATTTCTGCCACTGACATTCATGACTGAAAAAAAAAATAAATAAATGTTCTTCCATCCTGCAGAACCCTTGCAGCTGGCAAGGGACCCTGGAGATAATGGGAACTTGTACTAAACTCTCTAGGCTAGTCTTGTATGTGGCTAGAAAGTTCAGTGCTGTTATTTGTGAGAAAGAAAGAAGACTGGGGACTTTCACTGTTGGAAACTTTCACTTCTCAAATACAGTTTGAAGAACAAATGCCACTAACAGTGGTAGGCAAAAATCATGTTGAAGAGATGACAGCTTGCAGATTTACTCACCAAATGGTCACTGAAAAAAACACAAGGGTAAGGTACTGTACCAGGTCTATTTTGGACTTCTAACTGGGTCATTGCAGAAGGTAACCTTGGACCAACTAACCACATGTAGAGAGTTTAAATTAAATGGAAAATAAAAGTCTGAAAGGATATGCATGTGACAGTCTGAAAGCAGTTGAACCTAATTGGATTTTCTTCAAATTGAAGATATAACAAAATATGTAAAGTCTCTATTCCTAGAAAGAGGACAGTTCTTTTAGAGACAGGTTCTAGTTTTAGCATCCTCATCCACACAAGTATTCGTGTCTATGTTGGCCTATTCAGCATCACCTGACTAATTAGTTAGACAGTGAGTCATCAAACTCTTAACAATATTGAATTTGTTCAGATTTTAGACATGAATGTTGGCTGTAAATAACTGTAAAGGACATCGTTGCTACTGATTTTGGGGGAACCTGTTCCCATTCCCAAAGCTGCTAAATTTTTCCTTACCTAGTAGAGTACCTCAGTGTATATTAACTCATACGAAGCTTATGCTGGGAGGCAACATGGAGCATGATTTTTCTTTTCTTTTTCCTTTTTTTTCTTTTCCCCCTTCAGTTTGTTTAGTTTTGATTGCATATTTCCCAAGATATAGTTTGTTTCTGGTTTCAGGTAGGGCCTGGGCTCTTCCAGCAACTGCTTGCACAATGATCAGGGGAAAAGGTGTAGAAGTGAAAGTACAGGATGCAAAATATCTTTCAAGGACCTGACCGCCTTTGTTTGCAAGGTTGACTGTAAGAGCAGTGAGGCTTACACAGCTGTACATGCAGTCAACAGATGTGCTGTGTATTGCTGGAACACGTTGGCTGCCTTCTTGCTCCTGAAAATACTTGACTGAGGTAAACTTTGTCCTTACTGTGCAGGTATTGTTCAGATGTGACTATTATGTCTGATGGCAAGTTAAGGAAAAGGGCTGCTCTACTAACGTGGGATTGCAGGTGCGATACAAACCTTATGCAAGTCCTTCAAAGGCTTCATTTTTTTCTACCTTGCACACTCGAAGTGGCTAATTAATTATCAAACTGGCTGGCATAATTCAAGCACCTGCTCTCAGAAACTTAATAAGTACAGTTACAAAAACTGCTGTGCCATATAGCCCTCAGCACAGACAACCCTCCCATATCTCTTGTTTGTAGGTACTCTATTTTTGTGCAAAGCACAGTGCTGGGAATCCTTTAGCGTAAGTGCTTGGAAAGGCTTTCTGCTCTCCCAGGGCTCTGTTCCCTAGTGCAGCTCATGCTGCTTCCCCACTGCTGAGCAACGGGGCAGGCAGGGAGTCCACTCCTGCTGGCTGCTGCTGGGCTGGGCAGAGGAACCCATGCCCAGGCATCCAGCTGCTCTGCTCCTGCCTTCCTGCAAGTCATTGTGGGACCTTGGATAAATTTTTCATGATCGTTTTTCTCTTCTTTGTGCTACCTTTTTTGTTAGGTTGAAAGCTCCCAAACTTTGTATTATCTTGGTATACTGTGATGAATACAACAGACCTTTGAACTCTTTTAGGTACTCCAGTTTCTACTGCAATGTGAATAATTGCAAAACTAAGCTCCATATGATGCCATTTATTTTCAAATACAATTTTCTTATGGAAGCAAAGGGCAACCAACACTTCAAAAGACTGTATGCTGTGCTATGGTTCTAGCGAGGATATTGTCAAATGTCCCTGAGGGCTTTTGCAGTTCTTCTGCTTAATTTTTTTTGCTGGTAAGTAGCTGTATAGACACAAGCTTTTCATAACAGCTGGTTGCAGCAAGACTCTGTTCTTACCAGTAGTTGAAAGAACACTTATGTTTGCACACTGGTATGCATCAGAATAGTCAGCTTCTCACTTTGGATGCTCTATACTTGTCTTGCTGCTGCTGTTTATCAAGATAATTCAGTTCTAAAGGAAAGTGTTAAGGATATTAAGTGAAAGTATAGTGTTTTACAAAGGACTAACTAGCAATTTATTTTAAAAAAAATCCAAAACCTGTATACCTCTTGTAGGAGAGGTGGGGAATGAGGAAGATTCTCTGATATTGTACAAGTGCCAGTAGCTATTAGTACACTCTATAAATACATTCATCAGATATTCTGTGGCACAATCTGTAGGGCAAACTGGTAATTTTCTATTTAAAAAATAAGCAGGTACCCTTGTGTACCCTTCAACATGCAATAGCTGTTTGACAGGCATGACCCAGTAACATTTTAAAATGCTGTTATGAGATAGTGTAGCTTTCAGAGAATGTGTGTGTTGGTGGTGCTATTTGTGTCTATCCCATGTCATGTCCCCCTCTCCCACAATTTCATTGTAATCAAAGATGCAGGAGAGAATTTTGCTGTTACTTTTGGAAAACAATTTCAGACTAATGTGAGTGAGATGAAAAATATTTTCTATTGTGTGGTTATCATTTTGCTTTCCTGTGAACAATTATAAAGCAAGAAATCCATTCATTTTTTTGCATAGTATAGGTTTTATAATTCTGTTTAAAATCCATTTACCTGGTTACTGAAATAACATTGGCAATTTCCTAGTAAGAATATGAGCTGTATTCCTGTGAATCGGTGCTGTGTAGGGGTGGGAAAAAAATCCAGCAGTACTAGATATATGTGTTAAGTTACAAAATCGTGTGGGGAAACTTAGGAAGCAAATGATTGACAATGTTGGCCTTTAAAAAGGCACAATTAGTCTGTAAAGTTATTGCCTGTTGAGGCTTGTGTTTCCAGTTTGTCTCAGGGTGCTGCTGTTTTCGTCTTGTCTTACTGCAGAGTCAAAAAGGAACCAGTGGGTGGGATTTGATTGTTTGTACATAGGGTGGTTAACAGTGGGTGAGGGTTTTTTCTCCTTCTTGAAGGAAACTTTGATTTTTTTTGAACAAGAAGCGAAATCTTTAAGGTGCACCATGAAGAAAAAAAATCTTCAACCATGTGGTTTTTAACATTCTACACAGTTATGTTGTGTTGTATCAGAGTGAGCAAAAAAAGATGTAGTGCATCTAATTGCACAAAGAGGTCAGAGCTAGAATATACCAAAGTAAGAAATCAGAATAGTTACCACATGGGCCAGGACAGGGTGAATACATACACATAACATCACTCACTACCTATGAAAGGTGAAATTTAAGTGCAGATAACGTGGACTTAAACATTTGGAAACTTGTACTGACTGTCCTCAATCCTGGGTGTGGACTGTTAATGTGAAGGCCTCTGAACTTTTAATTTAAAAAAAAAAAAGTCCTTTTATATTCGGACATTTCCCTGAGAAATCTTCTGCTGCTTTTTTATTTACTCAATACTTCCACTATTGTTTTGTAAGACTCAAATTCTCCTGTGCAAACTCTAGTTTTACCTTTTTCTGATATTTTTGATTTGTGCTGGAAACAGGGTTGATAATACAGAGATGGTTTTGTTATTGCTGAGCAGGGCTACCCAGAGCCAAGGCCTTTTCTGCTCCTTACCCCAGCCACCAGTGAGGGTGCTGGGGGTACACAAGAAGCTGGGAGGGGACACAGCTGACCTTAACTGACCCAAGGGATATCCCATGCCCAATGGTGTCATGCTCATTGTATTAAAGCTGGGGGAAGAAGGCAGAGAGGGACATTTGGAGTGATAGCATTTGTCTTCCCAAGTCACCGTTGTGCACAACTGAGCCCTACTCTCTTGTAGATGGCTGTCCATGGGAAGTGCTGAATGAATTCCTTGTTTTCCTTTAGCTTTCATACCCAGTTTTGCTTTCCCTATTAAACTGCCTTTATCTCAACACATGAATTTTCCAGCTTTTACTTTTCCCATCTTCTCCCCTCTTCTGACATGAGGGGAGTGAGTGGCTGCATGGGGCTTGGTGCTGGCTGGGGTTAAAGCACAACACCTGGAATGACCTCTCGCCCTGTCTGAAGTTCCTTAAGCTTTTCCCTGGAAGGCAGTAAGCTCACCTGTGTGATGCCCTTCTTAGAGTCTGTGCAATTCAGATGTGTTCCTTGAAGCTGTAGCCAATACAAATGGCATAATGTTTGCTAGCTTTGTTTAAGATATGTTTGTCAGTTGCAGAAACAAGGAGCTACTTAGGACAGATATCCTCATGCTATTTCTTCTCAATTACTACACATGAATTTCTTTATTCAAGAATTAAATGTACAACAGTAAAGCTATGGGTATTTACGCCAAGTGATTTTTTGATGTTTCTACTGATGTTTTTAAACTGTCATAAAAAGGTAACACAAAAACTCCAGAACAAAACATCCAGTTTTAATCTCAAGACACCAGTGTTTATACTGGAAAATAAAAACAATGCCAGAACTTTCAAGCTTATACATAATGCTTTATATAGTATAAAATGAAAAAGCAAACACTGTTGTCAGTTTATATATGTAATGGAAATTGTCAAAAGATATTGAGAACTAAGCATGTTAGAAAATAATGTTTGTGCAGCCCCAGTCAGTAACTGGGATACAATGAGTTTACATAAGCCTGTGTATTTCATTAATGTAATATAGTCTGAGGACAAGTTACCTTGTGTGATGTGAAGAATGAGGCAGTGAAGGATGAGGACTTGTAGACAGCTGTGCTGCATGTGCCTGTGCACCCCAAGGAACCAGCATCTGCTCCTTATGGTGAGGACAGGATTGGGCCATGGCTGTACGGTGTGCTGGCTGGCAGCTGAGGTGAGGCAGTGCCACAGATCCACTGAGCTTCTGGCAAACGGGGCTGTGCCAGGGTGCACCTGCCTTGGGCATGGAGAGCAGGCAGCCTCCGCCAGCCCCAGCCTCCCAACCAGCACTGTGGAGAGCTGGGTGATAGCAGATAGCTAAAGATGAACCAGGATTGTTTGCAGCAATACCATAGACCTGTATTTGCTACTATTTGTTGGGGGGTTTTGTTGCTGTTTTATTTCTGGGATATACCTCATTCAATTAGCATTTCTTTATTTAACCTTAATTTAAGTAAGAACTGGAATAGAGAGAAAGTAAGAAACCCTATACATAAACACTCATGTTGAAGTGTAGACACTGACAAAATTCAGGCAGCTCAAAATGAGAGATGACACTTTTTCCTTAATTTGTACCAGTGGGAAAACGGATGTGAAGGGGTGTAAGTTGGGCACAGAGAATCAGCTGGGGTTTGTGTTCCTGCACACATCCAAATGTTAACAATGAACTTAGTTTTTGAAGTTTTCATAAAAGACTCGAATTCTTAAGGAAGTTAAACATAAATCTGTGTTCTGTAAAAATATTAATTTGATAACCACATTTTACATTAATTTTTAAATGTAACAATTTACTTATCCATTTTAGGGCATTTATTTTGGGTTGTAAGCATGGTCTTTTTAGAAAGCTTGCTAAAGAACAAGTAAATATGACACATATTGTGCATTTTAAAATATATAAATCAAATTTCCAATGCAAAAAAGTAACTCTGGTTGCACTGCAGCAATATATTTCTAGTACATTAAATACTGAAGACAAAAAAATTCCCTTGGGCATTAAATCAGGTTCTGGATTAAATAATTTGCCAAATCTATAGCATATTTTTTTTTCTTTCTGACTATATGTCAAAACTATTTTTTAGAGATCTAAGTAAAAGATCATCAAATAAATATTTTAATGTATTTCTTGGGTTCTGATTAAATCATTGTAATTTTCTCCTTTAATTTGCTCAGTGCTTTTCATCCCTATTAATTTTCTTATCCAGAGATAAAATTCCAAAACAGAGATGTGTTGTAAAATGTTGAGTTGGTCTTATAAATGAGAGAGCAATATTAAGACACAAACCAAGAGTACTTAATGTTATCAGTATATCAGCTTGCTTTTTACGTAGTGATAGCTTATTGTAGGATATAACATTCCAGCTGTTTTATTTTTTTAAATAAAATAATACCTTAATTTATTTGTATTCCACCAGAATGAATACATTCATTGCTAATTGCATGCACATAAAAGCGAATCCATTTGTAAAACTACATGGTATCTTAAGAGTAAATAGTATTTGATCTAATACATGATGGTAGTGCATTTCTTGTTAAAATTGCAAGCCTTTACCAAAATGAAACCAAACCTATTATTTTTATAAATGTTTTAAATAATTTTAAGTACATTTCATATCAAGTATATAAAAATAGTATTTTTAGAGAAATTAAGAGGTTTCATTTACATGACAAATAACGTGCAGCAACTAACCACTCTCTAGCAGCTCTATTTGGTTGATTGTCGAGATGACATGCAGTGAATATTGTCCCTCTGCCTTCACAGAACTGACAAAAAGACCAGCAGGACCCACGATCACCTGAAGCAAACAATGCCATAGATATTGTTTGGGAACAACAGTCAGACACTCAGGGAAAACCTTTGCTTCGATGAACAAAAGCCACCCATGATAGTTCTTTGTCCTAGACTTCCAGCTGCTCTGACCCTCAGGGTCTTTGGACTATCACAAAAGTCTGTCAAACAGACAAAGAAGTTATATCTGTAATCAAAATGTTTTTCAACATGCTTCTAGAATCTAGAAATTTATTGGTTTTCCTATAGAATGAACTTTTTCTTACTTTCTATAAGTCTGAATTTTCATGTTTGTAATCTTCATGATCGCCAAAAAAGAGATCAAATAAGCAGTCGTGCAGTACTCTCTAAATTTAGAGCTGACAGCTGTGGAACATGCTTTGAGTACCACTTCACTGTTTCTCATACATCTATGGCTTGGTAATCTTTATCTTTAACATCTTTTGTGCTTGTCACAATGTCTATTGGGAAATCTGGGGTCTGTGCAGAAATTACTCCAGCTGTTCCTTCCAGGTCCCACGATCCTGGCAGGTTCTCAAGACTTAGAGAACTGATTGCTCCTTGGCTAAAGCTACCTTCCTCAGATCTGCTGGGCAGCACAAGGTGTAACGATGTCTCTGATGAAGAGCATACTGAAGGAGAAAGAGTTGCTGAAATAGACTGAAGAGGAGTCAAGGTAGTGTCTGAGCGGGGTGAGGTGCATCTTAAAAATTGCAGATTGTCTTTCTGAATTACCTGATACTGGGAGGGAGAATTCTGAAGGCCTGTTGTATAATAAAATTCACCATCCATAGAATTTTGCAGGTTGGGTTCAGTCCTTTGGGGACTGCTGCCTACAGAGGACAGATCTGTATTCCAAATGTCACATAGTGTGTTTCCACGGCAAAGTTGTGCTTTGGTGCAAGTGAAGTTCCCATCTTGCATATGTGAGCAAGGTTGATGTGTAGTCCAGGCCATTCGAGACTGCAGACTATCCAGTGTGGGACTTCGAGATATGCTGTGCACAGCACAGAATCCTGGAGGCTTCTGGGAGGTGAGCAGATTCTCCAGAAGGTGCATCACATTCTTCATATCCTTACGTAATTGTGACACTTCTTGAGTTAAAGTTGTCACCTGTTATGGGAGGGCAAAATATCAGTGTTTATTTATGCACCATGCCTGAAACACACACATACATACCTTTTTGCCTTCTAGTAATGTTGGCTTTGAGCTGTGACACAGTGCCCTTACATTAAAAAAAATTACTAATATATGTGTGGGAAATTGTCCATCCATCTACCTTACTAAAGCTTCATGTTAAGATTCCTGTGGCACATTGAGATAATTAAAGTCAATGAAAATATAGGATGGAAGCACCATAGGCATAATAAACCTGATTTTAAATGACTCTCTGTATATAAAGAATTATCTTAGGGTCAGAATTGAGATGATTTCTGGTGGCAGTATGATGTCAATAGCTTCTCGATCAATTATTAAATATTTTAAAGCATAAGCATTTTTTTATTAACCAAATTTAAACTGATGAATAATATAAAAATGATGTCTTCTGAATCTTGTTCAGAAAGACATGTGATGTATACTGCTGTTTTCATAACGAGATAAAAGAAACCCATACTCCTAATTGTTGGATGCAGGTAGTACTTATATGAAAATCTAGTGGGCTACTACTAAAAACAAGAAAAGAAGCAGAAAAACTGTAAACTTTGAAAACAACTTGCTACCTCTAAACATTTAAACAATATAAAAGATTGTGAAATGGTTTACTTCCATGTACTTATGTTTATGTTTGGAAGGTATTGCATATAACAGTGAGACAGACAGTAGTCCATAGGTTAGTCTGGTATGTGTGCAAAAGTAAGAATCAGATTTTTTTTTTAGTCCTTTTCTCTTAAATGCTGAAACTACTGAGAGCATCCAGTTGGTTGCATGAGTTATACAAAATCTTCGTCTCAAAACTGCTGCTTTGGGTGGGGATCAGATTGACAAGTTCTGAATCTGTAAATTAAATTGATATATGAACAGTAATGGGGGCATTTGTTAGGACTTTATAAGGACATTTTGGGCAACAAATGGTCCAACCCAAACATAAAAGTAACCCAGTTACTATTTCAAATGTATTTATCTTTCCTTTTTATTTCTTAGGGAAAAGTTTTTAGGAAGTCAAAATTGGTCCATTATTTTTAATAAAGGGAAATGAATCTATCAAGAGCTAGAAATGAACTTTGTCTCCATGGTAGCTAATCAATCTATTTTAGGTCAAAGCACTATCATTACCATTAAAACAGAGTTTCTCATACTGATGCTAGGGAAAATACTGTGTTAAAAAAAAACCCCACATGACTCCATATTTATCTTTAAGTTATCAAAAAGAAAAAAGGTTAATTCAGGAGGCCTTTCTTTGACCTCAAGTAAAGACACCACCAATTAAATGCCCTACACAGATTAATTTTCATGTAATCAGAAATAGAAATACACTTTTAATTTTTCTGACAGGAAAATTCTGAAGAAATCTGCTGGAAAGACATTTCAGGCTTAGTTTAACTGTGTTACTATGGGCACAGTAAATACAAAGAAGGTCTGAGAAGACAGTGGGAAGCTCCAACACAGATCCTATAGATCTCTCTGAGCTAAGAGTTCGAACCCATCCTATTGTTTAATAGTTTTGTAATGATCACGCTACCTCTGGAGGAAAAATCCTTAAAGGCAGGAGGCTTTTGGGTGGCAGATGACAGGATCTCTCTGTGTCTCTGCACTTCTCTTTCTTTCTGCCTTGTTACCTAATTGAGTCATGCTAGATAGGAAAAAAAAAAAAAGGAGATCCCCTTTTGCCAGCTGAGATTAAGGTTTGACTTTCGGGTAGCTCCTCTGAACTACAGTTAATGTGAGGGATTAAAATATGTTGCAAAAGTGATTTGTGAACAGGCTTTCCGTTGGGTCAGAGCAGCCAGAGAAGGTTCTTGGTACTGTCAGACTGTAAGAAGTACACTGTGAGATTTCTGGACTAATCAACTACACAAGAACTTCTGTGTTCTGTTGGAAACTAGGAGATGACATTGCAAAACGTCCAAAGGTTTATTTGGGAAGAATGGGGGAAGACAGTCAATCAAATCCATGGCTCTCTAGATTCAGTGGTTATCGGTTGCTTTAAGGATCATCACTGGCCCCTACTCCTATTGGATAAAGCAACAGTTTTCTGTGTCTAATTTCCCAGTTTCCATCAAACTTCCAGGACTTTCTGCAGTTGTAGAGATAGAAAGATGGACACCATCTTATGAGTATGCACCTTACCCAGACTATGAATGATGTGTGAAAATATCTACAGCTTTAAAATATCTTGTTTGGTTTGATCCATGCTTTTATTTTCCATCTCTGATCACTTCTGTACTTTTAAAAAGTTTAATAATCCTTTAACTTGTTTCTTTTGCCAATTCATTCAGACAATACAGTGAAGATCAATCTCAGCATCAGTACTTGTGGCAGTCCTGATTTTCTGTTCATTACAACTTGCTCAAGTGCCCAGATACTATTTTTGTGATATATCAGCTTTTAGAGTATTGTAGTCTCATAAGCTTGCACTCACACAGACATAGGATCTGACCTGATAAACTCACCTTTGATGTATGCTTTAATAGTTTCCAGTAGTATGATAGTCAGAGTAGTTATGCTAAACTTAATTAGAAATTCACTACCACCAGTTATTAAGATCTATTTGGACCAATACTGCTCATCACATACACAAAATATGTAGCTTTCAGGATTTTACAAACTATTAATCTTAGAAGATTAAACCCCCAGTATCTGTGCCACTATTAATGATAGTGATATTAATGATATTAATACATATTACTATACTTATATATTTACAAAGTATAGTATCACTGTTACTATTAATGCTATACTCTCTATGCTATCATTTTTGCAGCCTGCAGGGATTCTTGAGCACATGCAAACAAACAGGTGTAACGGGGGAAGCAATTTTATCAGTAATACTAAAAATTTCACAGTGCTGCAGAAAGTGCAAAGGAACAGAGTTTAAAAGCAAAAGGAATTTTAAGTCCATGAAACAGAAATTGAAGGCAGTACAGTTTCCTTCTGAGCAAAAGGGCTAATTCCTTGCATGCTGGCAAGGCTGCATTCTTTTCAGGAGCTCACTGATTATCGCTAGGCAAAACAGCTAGAGGTACAAATGGTTCCCACTGAGCTAGGCAGACAGGTTTAAAATTATCTGTAAGATCCCAAATATACTTGAAATGCTGCCTTAACACTTTCTAGGACTCGAAAAAGATACTGCAATGTTTCTGGATATAGAAATTGTGACTTATACAGATTTAGTTTGAAGTAGGAAGAGAAGCTTCTCAGACTGGTTGAAAGCAACGTGCTGGTACTTTTTTAGTAACTTGGTTATCAGGAAAGAATATCTTCAAAATAGAGGTTAAAAAGAAGCAGAATATTTTTTAACACATGGACTTTAATAATAGCATTTTTTGACAGCCTGACCAATATAATTTTTAGTAGTTTTATTTCGCATTTTCAAATTACTTAAACAGTTTCAGTAGAAAGATTTTCTTTACTACCAGTATTAAACTGTTGAGCAGTTTGAGTACTTTGTTCCATAGTAGGAATGGAGTGATGAAAAGCTCTATATAATGTCAGGTGATGATGGTGATTGCTTTGTGTAAATTGTATTAGCAAAACAGGCTTCGTTTTTCCATTATCTATTCCAATTTTTTTTTTAAATGTCAAATGTTCAAATAGAATGTCTACCTCTTGTTTCTGGATAAATCTGGAATAAGACTTGTTTTTTTCTGATTATAAGACAAATCTGATTAATACATTGGTATTTTTTTCTCACTGTAGTTTATTCCCTTTTGAAATTCAAATTTCACCTAGGCATCTTCCTACCATGACTCTTTATGAACACCTAAAGAAGTGAAGAACATTTGCTTCTTGAGAAATGGAAGTTGCATTTTGGCAGTGCAGAGAAGCTGCCTGGCTTGTACTGCATATGGCAGCTTCTCTATTCCCTTGCTTAGTCTTTCATTGTTTCTTCTATTCTGTTTTTTCATGTAGTCAAGGAGGCTTTCAGCTAGCATGAGTTGTTTTTCAAGGCTCAGAATGACTAGCTTCTGATATTCTGTTTCTCAATAAGTGCATTGTTGAATGAAAGAAATGACAAGTGAGCTGAGACAGACTTCACTGATCAGCTACCAGCAATGCTGATAATGCTGACATAAAAATTTGTGTTATGGTGACAGACATGTCTGATTTAATGGCACTTTAGTAATAAAGCTAGATGCAGAAGGAAAAAAAAACCCCAATGCAGCTAATCTGAGTCCAGATTAATTATATATGATTTGTGCAATGATATGGTGGTTCAGTTTCAGTGAAATAAATCCAGAAACATGGAGGGCTATGGAATTGGTTTTACTGTGTAGGACTAGAAAATTTGCTGATTTGTTTGATGACTCACTAGCCTGCTCTTTGGTAGTTTCAGAGTGACCAGTTTGTCTGGGTAAATTAGGAAACCAAGATTATTGCTATGAAACAAGTAAGGACAAAACAGAGAAGCATAAGGGACTACTAGGTTATTTAAATGTCAACAGGGCTTCCATGAAATTCAATCTAGAAAAAGGGTTCCCAAACTGCAGATCTAATAATAATTTGTGGCTCTTCACTGAGAGTGAGTCTGGGGTGGGGTTTGGGAGCATGGGCATAGTGATTAGAGGTATAGAGCTCCTCTGCTATGTGTAAAGGTTAAGAAAATTGGGATTTTTCAGTCTGGAAAAGAGAAGGCTTTGGGGTGACATAATTACAGCCTTCCAGTACCTGAAGGGAGACTACAAGAAAGATGGAGAGGGACTATTTATAAGAGCATGTGGTGACAGGACAAGAGGGAATGGTTTCAGAGTGTAAGAAAGTAGGTTTAGATTAGATACTAGGAAAAAATTCTTAACTATGAGAGTAGTGAGGCACTGAAACAAGTTGCCCAGAGAAGTTGTGGATGTCTCATCCCTGGCAGTTCAAAGCCAAGTTGGATGAGGCTCTGAGCAACCTGGTCTAGTGGAAGGTGTCCCTACCCGTGGCAGTGGGGCTGGAACCAGGTAATCTTTAAGGACCCTTCCAACACAAGCCATTCTGGGATTCTGTGATTGTTGGATGTGGATTCTGCCTTCAGGTTGGCATAGTATCAGGATAGTGTCAACATACGGGTGGAAATAAGAAAACCAGGTTTGGAAATTACTGCTTCAAGGAAATCAGAAAGTAGCAGGGACAACTCAAATCCCAGGTGGCTTGAAGAAGAGAAGCTGGTAAGATGTACTGATGAAAGGAACCCTAAGGTGGTATATATGATGTTGGGCAAAAATATTAAACAATTTCTCTAAGCGCCTAAAAGAATAGTTAAAAGAAAATAGGCAACATGCATTTCTTAAGAATAAACCATGGCAAAACAAAATAATTCCCTTCTTTAACTGAAAAGCTGTTTTAATATATAAGAAAAAAACTTTAGATGCAATATTTATCTTGTCACAAAACTTCTCAGATGTTACTGGCTGCCTGATATTCTTCTGGAGCAACTAAAACAATATGAAGATGTAATCATAAGTTGAATTCATATGATTGGAATGGCTTATGATCAATAGTTGCTGCCATCCATGGACCTTTTAAGCTATTCTTTTTAGCATCTTATCCTGGTCTGTTTTTATTTAATACTTTTTTTTAATGTCTAAATGGAATTCATGTTCACTTTTAAATATCACTAATATGAAATTCAACAAAGGTGAATGTTAAACATTACATTTGAAAAGAAAATATCAGAGGCATGAATATAATATTCTGCCTATACAGAGTATTACAGAAAACTGTGGAGTTTGCAGGCATTAATCATACTCCCAGGATATATTACAGCATATTTTGTTTTATTTGACAGAGGAAGGGAATTCTCTTCACAAGGAATTACTTAGACTGCTCAAAATACCCTGCAGTTTGGGACTGTGTACTTTGTCAGAGACTTCAAAGATCTAACCAAAGACAATCCAGAAGAAAATGCTACCAATGAAGAATTTTAGAAAAGGTAATGAGCAAATCAAGACAGAAGGAATTTGGTTTGCTGAGATCTGCTGGAGTATATATATCCAGAATAAGTTGCTTTTAGCAGGAGAACAGCAATCAACTTTTTCTTATTGTCTTCTAGGTATAAAAGAAAAGCAGTGAACTTGAATAACAGCAGAGATTTACATTTATATGTTGGGGAAATAGATATTTTCAGTACAGGAACACTTTGGAATGCCTGCTAGAGAGTTAGCTGGACAAATGTTGCCATCTGTCATGGCAGTAACATTTTTTATTCAAATCTGAAGTCAGATTTTGTTGTCCAGTTGATTTCCATCCTGCATGGCTACCGCTCTTCTAATTTCTTTGTTTCAGGTACCTTTCCACCAAGGAAAAGGGAAAGACCTATACACCACAGCATATGGGACTTATGCCATGTTATTTTCATCTGTCAATAGCTATAAAGCTAACATTAAAAGAACGCAAATATTAGCTGGAAAGATTACTGCACAGTCATTAAAGAGCAGAAAGAGACAAAACAACAAGGTAGGAGTTCTTTGGAAATATGAATGTCAATGCTAAAAGGAAAATGTATTTTTAAAATCTTAGCAGGCAAAGTGTGCCTACTTGATGCATATGTTAAAAAGAACATGTATTTAATTACTCTAAGTCAAGCAAGTTCATCATACGTAAATGTTGTTAGTTCACTTTTTGATGTGATTTTCTTGATTAAAGATATTTTCCAAAGCAAATTACTGGGATAGCCTTGCTGCAAAATAATTTCTCTCATGTGAAAATATAGTTGTGAACTTGTTAAAGAGAACATGTATTTAATTACTCTAAGTCAAGCAAGTTCATTATATGAGCTCTCAAGCTGCAAATTGAACTTTAGCAGTATATCCCCGATGTAAAACTGATTAACTTTACCAAATTTTCTTCATTGGCACTGATTGTCATTTGCATACATTTTTAATATTAAGAAATGATTTTTTTTTTCCTGTACTGAGAGGAGAATGAGGTTATTTTTTTGGCAGCTGGATGTGAAATACATTTTAAAATGATATATTTAAAGAATGGCTTTAGATGATTTGCAAAAGAAACATTTGTTTAGAATTGTTCTTTTTGTTACATGAAAATGAAATATTCCTGTGAATGCATTTTCTCTGTTCTGAATAAGTGCCAGGTGCCAAGAGTATTTTAAGCACTTGCATTTAAAAAAACCTAAAATTAAAAATAGCTGAATTTCCACTAAGTGCTCCAACATGGAGCTAAATAGAAGGCAATTATCTAGTACAAAACCTGACCCTATTTGTATTTCCTCATGTTTGTTTGTTTTTCTGTTGAATGGGAGAAATGTGAGTACTTACATTCATTATATTGGTTTAGTACTGAAATTGTGGGATCTACTGATATCATAAAGTATGAAATCAGCCCCCAGATTCTGAATCTGGGAGTCTGCGCTGAAGCTGGTTTGCATATGGGAAGAACAGGGTACATGACAGCAGTCTGGGTTTTTCTGCATTCATTGCATGAAATGTTATTTAAATCTGTTATTTAAACATGTACCCATGTTTTTGAATGGCACATGTGTACCTGTCATCAGAGGTGAAAAATTATGATGAAATTTTGGGTATTTTCTTATTATTAACTGGTCTATGTTTTAAATAATTCAGATTTGGGGTTTGCAAATTGAATAAAAGTACTTCCATGCTCTTTTCATATAGTTGCATTCAAATGATAGAAAGCTGAAAGCCTACTAGGACACAGGCAAGGAGACAGTGATAGGCAGGTATTTGATCTAGGATTTTTGGTCGTCTGTATACCTCAGAAAATCTGCTTAGTGGTTTCCTATTTTTACTTTGTGGGTGTGTTGGTAGTTACCTATGATTGCATCAGATAAATGGTGCCTCTGAAAAATGCTGAATGTTTAAATACACTCATTTGATCAGCCTTTGCAGACAAACACATTGGAGACACCAGGTCAAAAATACAGATCACTGCAAAGGAGGCAAAGGAGGGATACATATTTGTAAAGCAGAAAACTATTCCTGAATTTTTACTCTGCCTAATCTAGAGCAGGTCCTTGAATCAAGCTTTCCCCAGCTCAGCAAATGTACAATACTGCTACGTATTCAGTAACCTAATCTTGAAACTATTCCTTAAATACTTGTGTTTTTACTGGAACAAGAACCTGAAACTTAACTCTCACCTGCCACATATGGAATGTAATGAACTCTAATGAATGTCATGCCTGTTTTATTCCTTGATTATTGATTATAAGTGGAAGGGGCAAATAAGGTAGGAGATAAAGCAGTCTTCCACCTTGCAATACTGAACTGAATGGAAATTCCAGTATCAGCTTGGATCTCATTCAGGCTCAAAATCAGTCATGAGGTTGGGAGAAGGAATAAAGAAGCTGAGTAACTGGCTGAGCAGCCAAATCATGGAGCTATACAACAGGAATTCAGAGTGTGTTCAAGTTTGTCTCGCATTGGGAGGGCTGACTTTAGAGGCTGCTCTGCTTAGAGGAAATTTGTGCATCCATTCCTCTTAAAGGTAATATGTAACAAATCTGAGAAGTGAAATCAAGGCACTGACTTCTGTTACTCCCTTTCTTAGTTAAAAATCCTTTCCTTTAGATTATGTAGTGAATGTCACACACTTAAAATACTGCTAAAAGCTCAGCTGGATTTCTAAATAGGTATAGCTGATTTTGTAGATTTTTCTCTGGGGTAACTTTTTGTTTTACTTTGCTAACAACAGACTGTATTGAATTTCTGAATTGAAAGATGCATGTCTTTGCTCCCCCAATGAACAGCTGAAATGTTTTTAAGCTAACTACTGAACTGTTGTAATACAATTGCCTTTTGTGAAAGAGGTTATTTTTGCATTTGTTGATTGACTTCTGATCTCCACTGGAAAACGTATTAATGACAGCATTTGCTGCTGTTGGCTACTTGTGACCTGTTTTCTCGTATTTCCCAGGAGGAGACTGTATGTCTTTAAGAGAGAACTTTGTTTCTAACTCTGCTGTATTTTAACTACTGCTAGTAGCCTGCTGCAGCATCAGTCATGATTTTCCATTGCTGTCCATCAACAAATGATGGAATGATGAAAGCACTGGGTCTAAAAGTGTTCAATTCTTAATGTAATAACAAGAAACCCCACGAAACAGCTAGTGTACATCAGCAAGGCTACCCAGAGGCTCATTTGGGTAACCACCAAGTAAGTACTGTCAGTTCAGAAACTCCAGATGGGGCATGCTTGAGTATGTTGAATATGCAGTTAGGCAGCCTTAGAGTCATGCAGTTTTTGCAATGTAAATTTTGATCCCTAGGAGTACTTGGAGGATACCCATCTGTCTCTGGGATTTGAGCCCAGAATGTTACCTGTGAAATCTAGATCTACATCAGTAGAATTGCTCCTCATAACTTTTTTTTTATTTTTTTTTCTCAGTCCAATATATGTCCATATTGTATGCCTATGCATTGTTACATCAAATTGAGAATTATCACATATATAAGTCTTTAAATATTCAAGATTTACTTGGTCAGAATGCTGTTTTCTTTGCTAGGGGACGTAGAGAGAAAACAAAATACAAGCTTGGAAAGTAGAGAATACTCCTTTCAAGTACTGTAAGGCACCACCACCAATATTAATTTTCAGTATGTCTACACTAGTATAGATGTCTGCTATGTCATGTACTCTGTACAGCATGGAGTAAAAGAATCTTAGTGATTCTGCAAGGTTTAATACAAATATTCCCTTAGGTTCCTAGACTAAGTCTAGTGTGTGTTCCAGAGTGCTGGGGTTTTTATAATCATTCACATAGCCTCATGTAGCTCTATAATTTCTGTAAGTTCTATGAGGTTCTTTAATGAGAGAAAGGTATTTTTTTTTCTGCTGTGGACAGCAAGTACAAATATTTTCAGAATTTTTTCAATGTTATTGCATTATTTATGTCTTCTGGCTAGGTTATTGTTAATATCATTTTTTTCACTAACCAGATTAGGTGTAAATCAATTCAGGTGTTGACAAAAGATGTCTAAACCTACCAAAACTTTTTATGACTTTCAGTTTTATTACTTGTCATACCATCTTGGCACAGAACTCAGTCAGTTTTGCAGTGTTAGAACAAGTTCTGTCTTACACACCAAGCTAGCAAGACTCCTGCAGTTCTTTTTAAATCTCCAGAGATTCTCTTCTTTTTACTTACAGGATTCCTAACATGTGCTCAAGGGACTGAGACTGTAGATTAACTCCCTTCTGCCCCACTTCTGTGGAAAGAAGAGGAGGACCAGCCGGTGATGACTTCTTTTTGTCTGACAAATTAATGATTGGCTTGCTTAATCAAGAGTTAGTTGTTAAAAATCTCTCTGTCCCAGGAGAGATTGCAGAAGTCTTGGGAGGTAAGTACCTCTTATTTCAAGTGGTCTCACAGTCAGCATCTCTTATGAAAAAATGGACAGAGTCCCACCTTTTCAATTTTAAAATAAAAGAGTGAATCATATTTACAACAGTGACAAATTTGTCTCTGGGTTTGAAATCGGTATCCTTGTGTGGAAACTTTAGTGGTTTACTGCATGTGGTCCTATTTCCTGTTTTATGTTAGTGTGAGCAAAAAAAGTTACATAACATTTTGTTCAGATAGTGTTAGCAGGGAAAAATTAAGATGGAGGGAAATGACCTTGATCATGTGGAGTTTTTTATTTCTTTTGATTAAGGTATTGCCCTGCTCCAAGATTTATTTCTCTCTCTTTTTCCACTAGAAAAACAACAACAAGCCTGGAACTGTTACAGTTGAAAGGTTTGGTTAATCCACAAGATGCCTCTTTTAGCACATCTGTCACCATGATGTATTTTTCCAATTGCAGCTTGTGTATAGCCATGTAATATATCCTCCTATTTTAAAAATACCTGTCCTCAAAAGTGATGGATCAATATGTCTGTTTCCAGAGCATTACATAGAAAATATAATTTTCTACCATAATAGTGTTGTAAATTAACATCTTGAAGGTTTTTTTTTTTGTTCTTTAACCAAGCCTTATAAAAAAGTGTAGTTAATGGGGTGTGAGATTTTTGTCTGAACCCTATGGTTTGACACACAAATGAATTGATGCATTCATTGTGACTAATCATGTGTGCACTCTTAGCTTAGGATATTTTAGTTATCTAACCAAGTTAAACTGACTCAGGTTAAAAGAGGTTTACAAGCCCAATATGTCCTAAGTGGGAAATAAAGAATAACTAGATTAAGTGTACACAATATAGAAGGAAAAATAAAAATAAAACTTGACATTTTTGTTAACCAAAGACCTCAGGAAGGAAGTAAAACTGTGTGGTGGGACTTATTTAAATGTTTCCTTGTGTGGAAGCATAACAAATTGTATCTAATCTCTTCACACTGAAAGACAGAGTATGCTGGGAAGAGATTTTAATCTTGTAGTATAACTGTGAAGTTAAAGTCTGATGCTTTCATCTTGTTAGCTGAAGCACGGCAATGGTTGGATATGAGAAACAGTTTAGCCACAGAACATCTCCTTTTAGTGTTGGATTAATAGTTGATTACAGGTAAAAAGTTATTAGAAGGGAGGAATAAAAACCACCACTGAACAATACTGGCCCTTCATCCCTCAGGTCATATTGCTTGAGCAGGAAAGGATGAATTTTCTTTTCATTCTAACTAGACACAGGTAAAGTGATTTGAAGCATTTTATGTGATTTTGGACATGACTGTATTTGCATTTCTTTCAAGGAAATTCTCTAAAAGGATAGCATGCATCAAGACAAGCTGGAAGAAGGAGCTTAGAGAAATAACGAAAGGAAAGAGAGAAATAGAAGCACATCCACAAGAGAATAGATCCTATGGAAATTACTTACACTAACTACACGAATGTCTTTTTGTTTTTAGTTCTAGCATATGACATGAACTTTTATATAGGTTTCATGTAGAAAATTAATCTCAGAATGGGTTAAAAGCCACAAACTGCCCTACATGAAGGGACCTCAACCAGTTTTGTAAGCTTGTTTATAACACATTTATCATATTCCCACGTTCTCTGAGTTTTCTCTAGAATTTCTTGAATCATTGTTAATATCCTTCAGCCTCCACAAAAGCTTCTTACCTCACTATTAAGCCTGCTGATCTGCTGTTTGGTCTCTTCTGCTTTGATAATGAGTACAGCAGCACCAATTTCAGCCTCTGAAAATAATTCAAATACATACAAATTAGATAAGTATAATTACTTGTAAACAGCAATACTATTCTTGCACTTAACCAATGCCTTAAATTTAAAACTAGTTTGCACTTGCTAGAATTAAAATAAAATCATGTGTTTAATGTTCAGTGTATAATGTGTAAGAGAAGTGCAATCAATGAAGTCCATACTGCTTTCTTCAGTCTGGACCTGAAAAGATTGAAAATGACAACCGTGGTGCCAAACATGTAGCATGACAGCTCTTTTTAAAAATCATAGATAAAAGTAAACTTTTATTATTATTTTCCTGTTTGACTTTAAGAGGAACAATATATGTTCTAATTGCTCCCATGCAAAACCCCCTTGTTATTCAAGGTTTTCACTCTTCTGCTTTCAAAAATTTATGTACTTCCATACTCCTCTCCTTTTGTTAATATCTTTAAAAAAGTTAAGAGCCAGGTTTATATTTACAGTTACAAAATTGTTGGTTTTGTAGTTTGTTGTTGGTGGGGTTTCCCCCCCCTTAATTTGGTATTTAAATGTGTCTCTTATATTTTAAATGTCTCTTATATTTTAAATTTTGTCATTGTGTGTAATACCTTCCATGCCCAAAGATTTGGGAGCATGAGTCTCCTGGCAGATCCTACAATACCTGCTGGTAAAGTATAATGCATGAAAACAGTACTCTCCACAAACTTTTATCATTACTGTCTGTTAGCAGGAAGACAAATGAACTTTGGGCCCTTGCTGTGATTTTCTACAGTACCAACTGGGGCACTGAGATGGTATTGAGAGTACAAATGTATGTTTAACCCATTTGTGCCACTTCTGAGGATCAAAGAAATAAAGGGGAACAAAAAGCAGCTATGAAAACTGTTTTCTCTAAAGAGCGATCTTCCCAGGAAAAACTTACGTCCAGTTGTAGGAGATAACCTGGATTCCTGCCTGAGCTGATCAGAGCTGAAGTCAAAGGTTTGGCTTTCCTCATTATGATTTCTGTCTTCAATCCCATCGACAATTCTGTTGAGAAAAATCGGGATAATGGAGCAGTTTCAAAAACATCATGCTCACAATTATGATGTAAAAATTACTGCTAAAGGGCACATTTTTAAACAACAGTAAACTTTGCACAACATTGTTTAGACAAAAATAAAACCTATTATATTGGTATTAGTTCTTGTGAGTGACTAAAGATTAGATTTACAGTTAATGGAAGGAACATGAGGCCAAAAATAATTAACCGAAGTTTCAAAATTATCATGACTCTTGACGCATATCTGAAGTCTTATCTAAATCTATACAGACCATAATTTGCTTTTCATATCTAAAGTAATCTGTTGCCATTCTTTCCTCTGCACAAGCTAAAGAAGCTTCACTATTCTCTTGTTAAGCTAAAATCTCCCTGCACACAATAGCCAGGCTCTTATATTAGGCTTACTTAAGCAGAGCCTAGGCTTGACCGTAATATATTTATGCAAACATCTCTGTAAACTTCAGTCAAAAGTGTCATTTCCATGCAAATAGTTATTCTAAATTTGTTTAAATTTAACTAGCTCAGGCAGGGCAATCTTGTTTGGAAATTGATTATAGGAAGATGTGCAGACAGTCTGCAGTGTCCCAGTTACATTAATATTGGTATTGGGTCTGACTACTAGAAAAGGTATTTTTGACAGTTATTTCTATCCAGGCACAGCAGTTATCTCCAATTTGCAGTGTCAAGAAAACCAAAGGAAAAAAATACTGTATTTTATACAATAATCAATTCTGCATGCAAAGAATACAAAATAGGTATCAGAAGGAGAAATCAATACACAGTATTAAGAATATATAATTATGAATATTTTTTGTTCTCAATTAGAATAAATTGTGCTATAAAAAGAACTGGTTTAAAATCAATGAAAGATGCTGACAACTGGCAGTTGACAGATATGAAGCATCAGTTTCTTCTTTTGTCCAGGCACAAGCTTCATATTTTGCCTTACAGTAGCTAGATGAGTTAAATACTAATCTGGAAGGGCTAAAGCAGGCAGTTCTTGGCCTCTCAGTTGCTGGTGATAACTCTGTGATGATGGAAATTAGACTTTTCATCTAATAATGATATTTTCAAGAAAACCTCTTGGCTGGAAATGTCTGGAAAAAGGAAGAATAGACAATACATATCTGTGATGTATTTGGCTTGAAAGACCCATATAACTTAGACCTCTGTGTACATACCATGTTTTCTTGTCTTTTTTTGGCTCTTCATATGAATTTTGGGCTCTGTTTCATCTCTGAGTGCTCATGATGACAGCTGGATGTTACTAGACTTCACTCTAATATTAACCAACCTCTGCAAGAATGAGACTCAAATGGGGTACTTGAGCTGGTCTGGCCTATACTGCTATCTGCAGCTGGAGAGCTAAATAATTACCTTGTTTGAAACTTACTATAAAACCTATTTAATGTCATCTGGCCTCACTGCTTCAGAAAACAATTTTAAAACACCAATATCCCTTTTTGCAGAAATTTCTAATTATATAAAATGATGATATTTTAACTGCCTTTAAAGCACACAGGAGAAAGCTTACTCAGACTTGACTTGGAATTTATAGATGCTATATTCTTTAAAGTGTTTAAAGATTCAGACTAAAACTATAATAGCAAAAATAGCTAGTTGTGGAGTGCCAAAAGACAGACTTCTATGTAGGAAATATGTAACGGGCAATATGCTTGTTCATATACAAGGAATAGGCTGTGGAGCAACATAATCTATTAAATTGAAAACATGAGAGGACAATAGTAGTTGGTAAGTCTCACACCTTTCTGAATCAGCTCTTGTACAGCCCTGATCTTTTTCCTGATAAGAAAAACAGATAGCTCCACACCTAGAAGCCAAAAAGTCAGAAAAAGATTACCATGTGGCCTCTTCTATTCAGTTGCTTGGGGCTAGAGTGCACTCCTCCATGCAAGTCTGAGGAGCTTTAAATATATAAATGCCTCTTCCCAGGACTGCCTTTATTGTTACTTACATTTTCTTCCTTTTGGTGCTCTTCCACTTCATAGGCAGTACCCAAAAAGGGATTGGGAAGACTGGGACCGTATTCTAGAAGTTACAATGCTGGCTTCCGTTCCCTGTGCCAAGAATTCTTTAAATATTTTACAGACTCTGGGATTTATTGCCTTCACTGTGATGCACAGTGAAAGAACCAGTAGCAGTCACAGAACTCTGTGAAGAGTTCTGGTTGGCTTACTCTAGGAAACAACACAGTAGAACAAGTTTCTTAAGCAGACAAAGTATGTTCTCTTGAGGAAGTGTGGTTATACTGAACTGAACTGACTGAACATATCAACAAGAGTCTTGTCTTTCCCTCGTCTTCCCATGTCCCACAGCAAATAAAAGGGAAAATTTCAATTAAGGTTTAAGTTTCTCTCTAATACTTTCAAAGAAACATTTAAGACTCTTTTTTAAAAATGGTATTAGCTTGTCAGTTTAAATATTCTGATAATATAAATTTATTCTAGGAAATAACAGGAAACTGTCTTACCTGGAAAACACATACATTTTGGGCCTGTTTTCCAGCCTATTAACAGCATTACTCGTCAGTTGTAAAATTATGAATGGAAACAGGAAATAATAATATATATAACAATACTTTTCTTTTTTTTCCACATTTGCTTTTGCACCCTTGGGTGCCAATGTCTGGCTGCAAAAGTTCAGAACAATAATAAGCAAGATTAAATTTCAGCAGAAAATATGAAAGTCTGCTTTTCCCTGAATTGCCACTTGTTATGCGAGTGCTAATGACCTTTACTCATCACTGACTGAACCAAATTCATATGAGAGCTATGAAACAAATGAGAAAATATCCACTATGCATTTCAATTTTGCTCTTGTAGAAGCTGATTTTCCACACATTATCTTCTCCTTTATTGACCCCCTATTTAAAGTCTGCAGAGGCAAGGGCTGAGGGAGCTGGGGTGGTTTAGTTTGGAGAAAAGGAGACTCATAGGAGACCTTATTACTCTCTACAACTACCTGAATGGAGGTCATAACATGATGGGAAGTCAGCATCTTCTCCCAGGCAACAAGTGACAGGATGAGAGGAAATAGCCTCAAACTGCACCAGGGGAGGTTCAGATTGGTTATCAGGAATAATTTCTTCACTGAAAGGGTTGTTGAGCATTGGAATGGGCTAACCCAGAATGTGGAGTTGTCACCACCCCTGAAAGTGTTCAAGAAACAACTGGATGTGGCACATAGATTTGTGGTTTAGTTGGTATGGTGGAGTTTGGTGAAAGGTTGGACTTTACATTGGTGGTCTTTTTCAACTTTAATAATTCTCTGATTTCTATGATTCTATGACAAAACTAAAATCGGTTTGTGTCCTTCTCCTATATGAAATGTAGTTATACTGATCAAATGTATTTTGAGAGGGAAAGATTTCCATGGTCATCAATGTCCTTTTTACGATTGCATCCTTAAGTACAAGTATTTTTACATAGTTAAACAAATATGGTCAGGCTGTGGCTATTTCACATTTGCAATGGCAAGTTGCTGCAATTTCCATTATGCCTCTAATGAATAAAGGAAGTTCTTGAACATGTAAACCACTTCAATTTATAGAAAACAAAATTAGAACTGGAAGATAAACTGCTGCACCTCCTCACATGTGAAAAAGTGCTTGTAATTTCTCTAAAGAATCAATCTTAAAAGTAGAATTACATTGCAGCAATTTAGAAACATGTTACATAAATCACCTTATAAGTAGCATACTAGTAAAAAATAAAACTATTTTAAATTGTACACTAATAATGCCACAATAAACTGTTATATGACTTTTTATGTCAAAAGACAGAGAAAAGTAGATTTGCTAAACTCCATATTTACTCTCTACATAACTTCCATTATCAGACTTCTTGTCTCTAATGAAAAAATAAAATTTCTGAAATTACTAGGCAATAGTTTTCCATTATAGTCCTCTACTTCAGTAATTTTTGCATTTGCACAGCTATGCTGTAATTTCATCTGCTTGCTTTCTAAATTTCATCTCTGATGGACCCAGAATGTTTTGCAGCACTATTGTGGGAATGCATATTATAGACAAAATGATACCATAAAGCCAGACTATTCAAATAGCCATTTTTGAAGTTGATAATTTTTTTACTGCCCTTTTTACTGGTAAAATTACTTTATTTTGCATTAAAGTTCTAAAGTCATAACATTCTGCATAGTGTGTAATGGTTCTTACAATAATGTGCCATGAACAAAAGTATAAACTATTAAATAAAAAGTAGTATTTTTATAGCATCACAATCATAGTTTTTTTAATAGGAGTTGCATCATAGAGAAGAAAAGTTCATAACTATTACCTTGGGCTCAGATCTGGTGGGCCACTGGTAGTCAGTGCTGAAAGGTGTAATTTAAGGTTTTTCTCCTTCCTTCTGGAGTAGTAATGGAGCTCCGTTTCATGTTTGGCTCTTGAGGGGTTTGAACTGCAAGCACGGATGGGGGAATGAAAGGGCACAGTTCCTGAGGCCAACTGCTTCAAGTTTCTCCCTAGGCAGCTTTTATTGCTTGCAGTCTTCTTCTGCTGAGAGCTATTTGTGCTTCTTGTGTCAATCGGTGAAAGGGTGCTGCTTTCTTCTCCCTCCTCTTCCTCATCTTCATCTTCCACAATTGAAGGGAGTCTTTTCTTTATATTTCCATTTCCCTTGAGCTCTGTCTAAAATAATAAATAATACATAACAGTATAAAATTCAGAGTCTGATGCTGCCAAATCAGAATTTCTTCTTGTGTTCATGCTGGAACAAATCCAGATCTAGCACAGCTTTCATTTCTCATTAGAGATACCTCTTTTGGAACTCATCCATAGTTTCCCTCCTCTACTATGGCTGTATGTACATACACAAGAAAAATACAAACAGATTAAGAAAGGTCACTAGTGACATAGCTAGCACACTTGCTGCAATATGTTTTGTTACCAAGGAATATATGACTAGTTCTAACAAGCCATTTGCCATGTGCATGCTTGAGAAGATTAATTTTATTTTACTAAGGCATTATTTATTTTGAATGTTATGCTACCAGACTCTTGGTGGTCCATGGAGAAAGAACTAGTAATTCAAATAATGCCACTTTTTCATTGGAACATTTTATAATGTATAAATAGCTTGAGCAGTTCAGCTCAAGCCCAAATGTTCTCTGTGTCCTTCTGAACTGCTGTAACTGAAGGCACTGCTGGGATATTAGACAGGCTTTTCAGTTTATACAAAGTCCCACTGATGCACCAGTGGTGTGACAGTGTCAGCTTCAGAACTGAGCCAGCAAAAAGTGAAGCTGCATCTGGTTTACAAAAAAAAAAAAAAGCACTTTGAATGCTTGATAGTGAAACCAAGGAAATGTACAGGCAACATAGACCTGGGTTCTGTACTTTCTGTACTAATTAAAGCACAGTGTAAGACATCAATCTATTATTTGCTATTTTTTCATAGTAACAGAATACACTGGTCATGAGTGCTGCGATATGCCAACATGGGCCTCATGGCAGGATCAAACCATAACTGAGAACTAGTTCCATTTATTCCCATGGTACAACTTATTGTATTTATTGGTAGTAGGTGAATGGACTGAGGCAGATCAGGTGTCAGGTCAAATTAACTAACTTCACATATCTCAGTAAAATGTACAGCCAAATGCAACTCCATGGTTTCAGAAAGGGTTGCTTTCTTATTATTATTTACAGGCTGCTACTCTTAATCAAGCTTGATTGAGGCACGTAGATTTAGATGAAAAACCTCAGAAGACCCGGCATAGTCAGAATTCCCACATTAGGGCCAAGTCAGATTGGCTGGGTGGAAAGACAGATTTGGGGAATTTATCCAAATATTCTAAGCCCCTATTAACATCTGTTTGGATGTTTTGCAGCATAGGTTTAATTTTGCTGTGTGCTGCAGCAGACATCCACTGAGTACATGCCTTTACTTTGGTACAAGTCGGCAGATTTAGTGAGTTAGGTCCTTTCCATCTGAGAAACATGAAAAGATAAAAATTTAAAGCAGTGACAAAACACATATCTTTATAAAAGATATAAAAGAGAAAACCCTCACTGTCAATTTTGTTAGCCATCTAAAGGCTGTCATGATGATCAAATTTTACAGGACCTGGCACTGATACAACCTATACTCTACAGAGAATGAGCGCTACCCACATTCAAAACTTTGGCTTAGGTAGCCATGTATTTAAAATGCAGTTGGTATAGTGGGATATCCAAATTCTGCACCTGAAAGAAAAGATCATAAGCTGTTACTCATAAAATAGAGAGTGGCAGAACTATCTGCAGTATGCTTTTTAAATTCTCATTCTGAAACCATGGAAGTCTGTTGGAGCTTTTCAAGCTTTGTTCTGGTCATAAGTGTGTGCATGTTTCAAAGTCAAGCTTGGCATAGTTAAAATGTGACCAACATACCTGGGACAGTATAGGCTTGTTTGATAATTTTGATATTACCTGAAAAAAGAAAAAACAAAACAAAACAAAAAGGTAGCAAATACGTGCACCTGCACAGTATTGGCTTCCAACAACATACAAACATCTAAACCAAAACCTTTATCTCAATACAAGAAAAGAATTTCATGATAAAACAGTCATATTAAATTCAATAATGACATAGCACTGAACTAAGGATAATCCTTGCAAACAGATGCTGTGAGGAAAAAGAAAAAAAAGTGTTGCTTTATTTGATTAAAAAGATACTTCATGAAAAAAACTAAAATTTTACTTTAACAAAAAGCTAGGTCAAGGCTCCAAATCTGTGAATAAATGTAGATGTTGAAAGTATGCTTAGTAAGTTTCAGTGCTGGTTTGATGGAATCCCATGCAGAAATAAGTGCTCTACTGTGGCCCTACCTAACATTAGCTCCTGTGCCAGCCTATGTGAAGATTAACTATCTATAGCATCTTTGAGGAATTTTCAAAAACAGTGACGGGACTGAAGCAAGTAGGAGCAAGTTAGTCCTAAGGGAGATATGTGTCAACCTATTCAAGGCTGTAACATTTTCTTTTCTTGGATTAAGCAGAAAGTAAAACAAAACAAAGGAAGAAGAAAAAAACTGATTCAAGTTTAATGTTTAACTTCTAATAAAATCCACCGGAAATGCTGAGTAGTATCTGTTATGAAAATTCTGTTGTTTATTTGAATGTACACATCTTGACCAAGGGCAAGTATCTGACAACCTATATGCTGTATTTATAGGAATATTTTAGTCTGCCAGGTAGAATTTTGAAAAATTATTTTCAGCTTTCCTAACCCCACATATCGAGATAAAAAGTGTTTAACCCATAAATTCATAGCATCAGTCTGTTATTCCCCAAGCTTAGGTAGGAGAAGTTAAGCCTTTCTGGAAGCCATTGGAACTTCCCAGTTTGTTTGTTAAAAGTCTTCAAACCTCCTAAATATTCAAATTTTAGGCACAGATTTGAAAATAATAATTGTGCGTGTGTGTTTAATTTCTCTTTTTTTCTTCTTCACAGGTCTTTCAGATTAACTTGAAAATGTTTTGTAGTGAGGGTACTAGTAGTGGCATAATATACAAATACAGACTATTTAAGATTTTGCAAGAACAAATCTGATTCTACAACAGCCAAGTCAGTAGCAGGTGTGTCAATAAATGTAGCAAAACCACTCTAATAACTGCCAAACAGAGCAACTGCAATAATTAGGCTGTGTAAATAAAATAACTGCTGTGTTCTTACTGAGTTTGATGAAGTACTAAATGATATTAGCAGAGGATAAGGTGTCAGACACCGAAATCTCCAGCTTGCACTGTAATCTATGCCAATTGAAGACTCGGTATCTCCAAGATTCAGGAGGAGAGGTAACTGAAAATGTCCTAAAATATTAAAGTCAAAATTGGGAAGAACTAATGACCTGCTTTACACATATCTTTAAAATA
The DNA here is from genome assembly GCA_035047865.1 of Dendrocincla tyrannina. Taxonomy (NCBI): domain Eukaryota; kingdom Metazoa; phylum Chordata; class Aves; order Passeriformes; family Dendrocolaptidae; genus Dendrocincla; species Dendrocincla tyrannina. The sequence goes on along the minus strand of JAWWMP010000081.1, from coordinate 36,063,641 downwards.
CTTGTTTAAAATAGTGCCCAGAATTTTGAGGCATCAGTTTACTTGGCTTCTAGGCACAGGTGCAGTATGAATGTTAAATAGCAGCCTTAATTAAAACTCCAGGCTAATCCCAAACATTAGCAGCCTCACAAAAAAAGATCTCAAAGTATGAATTTACCTGCTGAAGACTTTAAAAGTGACTTGTCATTTGTAGTTTCTAATGTGGGTGAAGATCTCTTCTCATTTTTGTTTCAATGGGTTTTTTTGTTTGTTTTGGGGTTTTTTTGTGGTTTTTTTTTGGTGGTTGTTTT
>JAWWMP010000081.1:35994951-36052340 GCA_035047865.1 Dendrocincla tyrannina | reverse complement strand
CCAGAAACTACATTTTCTACTTGTTACTGGGAAATCTGGTTGCATCTCCTCCTTATTTTATGGAAAAGTGACACAGTTGTGGAAGTCCTTGAGCCTTTTCCACAGTTACACAATACTCAGATTTTAATGCAGATAGAGCACATCATTATAGACACTCTTAGACTTGCAAATGAACTAAGAAAACAAACTTAAAATGTTTTCCTAGAGGTTTCTGTGTGGCTAGGGAAGCTATGTCATCTAGTGCAAAGTATCCAATTTTGACACTTCAGGATCAGGAAACTACAGGTGACTTCTGTCTCTTTTTGGTCCACATACTTTTAATTCAGTTCAAATCTGTTATTCAATTCTGTGTGCAATGAACAGTTCGAAGAACACAAGGAAGGAGATAAGGGGATAATGAATTACCAGGACTGCTTTCTTCATCTTCAGCTTTTTAACATTGGCTTAAAATGTTAAGAACTCTTCAACCTAAGATATTTTTGGTTGATGTGACTGAAAATGCAATAACATTTTAGGTCAGGACTGAAAGGCACTTCACAAATCATAGTGGCGAAATTCATGGTATTTCACCCTGTAGTTCACTTGACCCTATATGCTGCTACTGATCCATTTTCAGAAGCATTAAATTCCCATTAAGTTGTAAATTTGCAGTCATTTAAAACATCCAAGAAAAAGAAACCGAGAAACAGACTTATTCAAATGAATCAACAATTCTGCTTAACTACAGAAATGTTCTCAAACCGCAAAACTTCCATAAAGCTGAAGAAGTCACCGATACTCTCAAAAGTAAAATCCCCCTGTATTAGGGAGAGGAAAACAAGATACAGTGTCACAGCTGCCAAACTCTCCCATAGTACTATTTCTAAGAAGTAGTGCTGTATTTAAAAAAAAAAAAAAGGAAAAAAAAAAAGGAAGAAAAAAGTCATATTGACCTACCTACAAACTGTACTTCTGAAAACCTTCTTCTTACTTTTCTCTGAGAGTAAGCCATCAGAAAACTTGAATTGTTTCTGCTTGCAAATTATATTAATGAAGACAGGTGTTTTCCATGGGAAGTAGTGAGTGGGTGACCAGCCACACTTGCTACTGACAACTTCAAGGCTGCTGTCAGCTTACTCTTAGCATCACCCACCTGACTTTAATTGGGAAGAGTTGTCCCTGAATTTATAAAAGCTGAATGCAGTTGTGATGGTGATCCCCAGATTTGCCATCACACAGAAAAGCATGAAGTAATAAATTGTGGGGATCGACCAAGTTCCATGACAAAACTGTAGAGAGGAATGCAATCAGCTTCAAAACCATATCTTTAAATGGAGTTATAGTCCTTTTCAGAATAAGCATTCCTCCCCAAGGGAAATGTGTTGGTTATACAAACTAATCACCAAGCTCTCAGAACAGATGTGTACTCTCAGCTGCTGTCTTCAGCAGCAGAAAGTTTGGAGACATTTCAAGGGACAAACAAATGAGATGTCCTGATTATTTTCCTCTCCAGAAGCTCTCATTTATATATGGACTTCATTCTGCTGCAATGGTTTAATAGAGTGTTGCTGTGGAAACACTGGCACCAAAGTACACCTAGTAAGAAACTTATGTAGAAAAATCAGTCCATATATCAAATTCATTGGGGTTTTGAACTGAAAAGGACTTTGGTGCACTCTTCCTTGACATTACTTTTGTTCTCTGTCTTGATAGCAGCCTAATGCCCTTTCACGTTCTTTCAGTGTTACTTTTCTCTGTGTGTAAGGAGAAGCACAATACAAAGAGAAATAGCTGAACTATTAAACACCAGCCTGAAAGTTTAGCTATAACTGTCTTTGTGCATTCATACAGTGAAGTAAGAAAAAGAGAGATGTCATCAAAGCTTTTTACTATTAAAATCAGAATATACATACTTTCTATATAACAACAGTGAAAGTACTTGAGTAAGTCTGTATTGAAGCCCTTCAGGAGTGCTTTATCTAGAATTTCTTGTTGGGTTTTTGTTTGCTTGTTTGTTTAGGTTTAGGTATTTTTCCAAATTAAACTACTCATTTAAGTGGAAAAACACATCTTAATTGCAGCGTATGAGAAAAAACTGTTTCTAATTTTGTGTGTGTGAGGACATTCTTAACTATCGAGTGATAATCAATGATGTATGAAATGAATGTTCATTAGGCTGGCACATGGGCTGCTAGAAAAAGTACAGTTAAATACCTTTATTTGGACTCATGGCTTATATAACTATGATTATTTTTAATATAAGCAAAAAATGAAAACAATATTAAGGAAGAATGTTCTTTCATGGATGATGTTTTCTATGGGAAAATGAGAAGCAGAAAACTTGTTCAATGTTTATGACCTGACCCACTGATAAACAATTCATGTAGGTAATGTCTGAATTATCAAACAAATGTAATGAGCAGTCCTTTAAAAAAAAAAACAACTGTGTATTATTTCTTTACTGTGTGAAAATTATAAGGAATGACTAAAGTATGAGAAACATCCTCAAGGTAACAATAACTGCAGAGACCTTTAAAGATACTTACATCACTTTCATGGCCTTCTCTTAGATTGTATGTGAGATCATGCTGTATGTCTTCAACAAACTTGTGAGCATACTCTGGGTAAAGATCGAGCACTTCAAAGAGACCTTTGAGGATAATACACTGGAGGTCACAGTATGTTAGAGCTTTAACATCTGCATTTGTTTTAATAACTTGATCCCTAATGGAGAGGTTTGCTCCAATTAAATCTCCTTTACCTAAAAGAGAATACAAAAACAATTATCTTCAAAGCGTAAATTCTTTACTTCTTTTTTGAATCATAAATCTGTTTAACATAATTGCTAAACCAGAAATCCCACTGTTACTACTGCATTGTTTAATTAATAACATTTTAAAGGATCTTAGACTAATATATATACATATATGTTTGTTTTGCAGGTGTATCCTTATATGCGATTAATTGGAAGGACAAAAACTAACTTCCAGACAGATAACTAGCTGATTTAAGGGGGCAATAAAGTAAATATGTATAAAATGAAGATTTACACTAGTAACTAATAGCAGGTACAATTTTGTTTTTCAAAATAGCTGTCGGGGGAGAGACGGGGTGTTTCTGTGGGTTTGTGGGTATTAAAACAGGCAGGTGTTAAGACAGCATTTTAGCAATGACACAAGATCATGATTCAAATTACCCTTTTACTTGGCATTAGGATTGCCAAACATTCACAATCTATGATAACTATGGCTGCACAGCTACATTTCATCATATATCATAGTTGTATGGGCTATAAATAGACTTCTAGCTGAATAGTATTTCTGTCAAGAAGACAAAATTCTTAAGCCATTGTATTTTCATTTATGGGCAACACTGCCTTAGAACCCTGTATGTGTTAAAAACTATAACTGACCATATAATGAAGAGCACAAAAATTTTATAATGGAATTTATACCTCAGGTTAGACGCTTATAATTGGCCCTACTTTAACCAGGTTTATATTTGGTATCTTCCAAAGGTCCCTTCTAATTTTACATTATTCTGTGACTAAGAAGTTAAGATTGTCAAGTCTGAAAATCCACCCAGAGTGTGATTCCAACTATACATTACACAGGAAATGGTGAGCTTGAAGGATAAGTTAAACTAAGCAGTCAACTATCCCTGAAGTTTCTTAAATAGGATAGTTTTATACTTTAAAATATCACTTTTTTTTGTACCTTAAAATACCATGTTTTCTAATTACATGGAGCTTGAACAACTTTCTTAAAATAGCTTATCATAAACCCAGCATAGGGAGGGATTTTCTTTTATGCCACATACATTAATGCTACTTTGAGATTACTTAAAAATCTCAATTAGTATAAATAAGAACTGATATGGGCTTAATTTAGTCTGGGTAAGGGAAACTTGATAGGTGACAATAACATTTGTTGTTGCTCATCACTCAATGTATTGCTGACATAATAAAATATAGTGTAAAGTTAAGCCATAAGACACTTTTTGATTTTACTGTAAATGCCAGCAATTCCTTAGATTTATTTGATTATATTAAGCAGAGGGCTGAAAATGTTATCTATTGCTGTCTATTAATATGGAGGAGGGAAAAAATATTTAAAATATAACAAAACTGATCTTTAAACATCCTAATTAGAAAGATTTTAGACATATAAACAGTTTTAGTATCGATAATACATAAATATTTTGGAAAAAATATTACATTTCTATTTGATTGTAGTTATAGCGTTTGATAAAAGAAGGTCATCCTGAAAGACGCTACAATTGATTTGCTAATGTATATTTCTTTCTCAAGTGAAAATAATGTAGCAAAGTCTGTAGGTAGTAACCTGAAGTTTCATGTAGAATTAATGGAGTGAAGAAATGATTGTATCTTGAATGTCAACATTTGCTACATAACAGAATCATTTCAGGTTTGGGTTGGTTTTTTTTGTTGTTTGTTTGTTTGTTGTTTTTTTTTGTTGTTGTTTTTGTTGGGTTTTTTTTGTTTAATTGGAGAACAAACCTACATATAAATGTTTGTACAGGCACATCTGCTTGTTAATATAGCTGGGACACTCAGTCAAAGTTATAAATGTCCTCATTATGGATATTTTTAAGATAACTTATGGTTAATATTTTTAACAAATTAAAGATATATGTCCAAACAGTACATAACTCACATTAAATAACAATTTCCTATAAAATATATCCTAACCATAATTATTAGATGTAAAGTAATAGTCTCAAGAGGAACCAAACATCTATTTAATGAGAGCACTTCATTGAATTGTTGCTGTACTGCTTGTTAGTGAGAATGGTTCAGTAAACAAAAACTAATCTACTAGAATTAAAATCAGAACAGAATTATAAAATATTCTGGGAAATGCAAGTAACCCAGCATTGTCAGGGAAAAAACCTGCTCTCTTGCATTTACATGACATAAGTAACCCAGTTTCTCATAGGAGCCTACATTTTTGATGCATTCACCTTCTGCTAGTGTTTATTAAGTTTAAATGATGAAGCTCCCATTCACTGTTATGAAACATTATTTCACTGTGTTATATTTTTTTTTAATGATTTCATTAACTTCTCTCAGAAATCCACTAATCTCTTTCTTATTGTTATGATTGTCATCATTACACAATGATGGTTTCATTAACATTTTCACAAGTGCCTGAAGATGGACTCATTAATGAAACTATAGTTCCAGTGGAGGTAGCTGGATTTAAGCTAACAGTTTTTTCTAAGCTATATTTCATACCTTTTATTTATGTGATCCAATGAAATCAAGAGATTCTAAAACTTACTGATAACAAATAGCTGATGAGTGACATGGACTGCCAATCTAACAGAATTAAAGAGCTCTGAAACAAATAGGACCTCTATCACATTTGTATTCTAAAAAAAGACCAATCAAATGCATGTTAGCAAAATAAAGGAAATTCAGTTACAGAAGACCAGAAGCTTCCACTGTCAACAGTCCAGTGCAATCCCACAAAACAGGAAGGAAAGGAAAAAAAAAGGAAATGTTCTTTTAGCTCTGTTTTATAAGAATATTAAAAGTTATTAGAAAAAAGAAGACATTTAAAATCTAAAGCAATATTAAAATCATAATAAAATAATACTTGCTTTCAAAGTAAAATGTTATATTTATAAACCCTAACTCAGACAAGTCTAATCATCCTTTAGCTGATGATAATGGGAATATCTTTAGTGGCATTAGATTAAGGCAAATCACAGAAATGTACAGATAGAGATGCTTAAACCTTAGTAAGTCAAAGCAGTCGTCTTGCAGGCAACGACTAAACAAAATTTATTAGAACTGAACTTTTGGCCTTTCTCTGTTCTAATATACTCAGATGACTGCAGCCAGCATCAGTTAGTATGAAGAAGTAGCTCTGGGGAACTGAGCCAACAGTGCTTATTTTTTACCATATGGCTTTACTGCAAGGAGTGTTCATACATGTATGTCAAAGAAGGTTCATGTTGCTTTCTTTCATTTGGCAATATTAGTGGGAGCGTGGCCTGGCCACTAATTTTCATGAATGATTTGGGAACTGATGACCAATGTTCTTTGAGTTGTCAATACCATCATCAAATCAAGCTGAAAGTAGCAATTTGTGTCAAAAGATAGCAAGTACCTCTTTCTGTGAAAAGGAGAGAGAATAAATATCAGAAAATACTCTTTCTCATCGGACTGCTAGGACACCTCAAGCCATCCATTAGTAGTGAAAGGCCTCCTGCACTGGCACACCATTCTTCCTCTTTGAATCTATGACTGTGAACATACCAAGAATTGCCAGCACCGTGCTGTCCTTCAGGACTTCCATGGAACCTGAGCACACAAAGTAGATCGCTTGCAGGGCATCTCCTTGCCGGAGAAGGTATTCCCCAGGAGCACAGAAGGAGGTTTTGATGTGCAGAGACAGAGACCTGAGGCAACCACGGCTGGCACACTCAAAAAGGGAGAGCTGCAAAATCTCCTTGTTCAAGTGCATGGTGATGTCTGAACGCAGCTCGTCTGGGAAGTCTTTTAAAAGCTATCCGGGGAAAAAAAATGAAAAAAAGGGGTGAAAAAAGTGTAAAATAATTTGTTTCCATTTTTGCAGAAGTGACATGATTTAGTAGTGCTGCACCTGTCATACTGAGGCAAATACTTCCCTTTGATTTTTATTATCCCCTTGATGAGGCATGTAGTATACTTTAATAAATATTTACACTGATAAATTGCTGGAAACATATGAATAAATATATGCCTTTATACAAAAAAACCCTGCCAAACCCCCAAACCAACAAAAAAGCAAACAGAAAATGGCTGACACTCTGTATAGGAATTCTCTCTAATGCACAATTTAGACTTGTCCAAGTTCAAACACAGTAGGTTGTTCAGATATATACCACTGCATACAGTGACACATATACAATGAAAACAAAGTAAACATGAAGTTTAGATTTTCTTTAATATACTTCTATAAAATTCACCAATATGCAATATTGCTTCTATGGTAAAACCACTGAAAGAAGAATAACTAAAAAACCTGGTTTTGGTTTGTTGTTGTTGCTGTTGTTCTTTTTGGGTTTTTTTTGTGTTTTTTTTCGTTGTTCTTTTTGGGTTTTTTTTATAGTGTAATTGAACCCTGAAGTGGGGGGGGTGGGGGTGGGAAAGGAACGGCCACAAGGTGAACGTTTAGTGGACTAAAAGGCCATGAGGCCTTCCTATTTTTCCTCTCAAGCTGCAAGCCCACAAACATAGTTTTGTCTGTACTTTGAGCGGGTGTGACATCTGAGCATTGTAATCAGCCAACGCTTGACCAAGTAGGCTTAGACAAGGCACTTTGTCCATAGGAGGCAAATAATGGAATACTGATGGTCTCTCCAGGAGCTGCAGTTGTAGTATAGCAGCACTTTCACTCATTTTCAAGTGCAACTAAAGGTACAGAAGGTACAAAAGCTGAAGGTGATTGTTAAACTCATCTAGGAAAGCTTTGACATCTAAGTGATTTTTGTACATTTGAATCTTACTAAGCTCCTTCTGTTGCTAGGATGCAGTTGAACATCCCATTCTTTGGGCTGTAGACAACACAAAAAGAATCTATCAGGAAAAAAATGTTCTCAAATTCAAATCTTTCTGCTTATTTCCACATTATCTTTAGAGACCATGGAGTTTTATAACAGATATAACAACAAATCTGAAGGGAGTGCTCCATTCAAGTAACACTCCAGCAGAGAGAAGCCATTATTTCCCCTGGAGTATAGTAACACATAACTTGGAAAAGCAACTTAAAACAAGCAAGTAAAGACACCGCCAGAAATCTATCTTTTGAATTCACTCCCATGTTACATTCTGCAATATTTTAAAAAATAGGGAAATAAACAACATAAAAATTCAGGTTAAACCACTTGTTTGCAGTATTGCAAAGAATAAAATGAAGGAGGTGAGGAAAGAGCATCAAAGGCCCTCCTTTAAAAAAGACAAACCTCTCTACTAGATATTTTATTTATTGAAATAAGGAGCTGCTCATGGTAGCATTTCTGCTGACATCATCCAAAAGGATGCTGATGAGTGCCTCTATAGCATTTGAGAATCATGGGTGACTTTGAATTTTAATATATGATTTGATGTTTTAAACCAGATGTTTCAGTAGTGTACCCTTTTCCTAGGATACAAGGAATTTATTTTAGGCATGTACGTAACTTTTGATACGTAACTTCACACAAAACACAGCATCACAAAAGAAATATTATCCCCCTTCCTTGACTCTAAGATCATAGTCAAAGCCATCAAACACAAAAACTCTCTCATTTGGTTACCTCATTGGAATCAATTCCATTATTGACGGACCATGTGGTTTGGAAATATTCAAGCATCCTTTGCTTTAGCTGCTGTGGCAGGTGATGGACCCGTATAAAGTCCTTCAGATCCTTGGTTCTTGTGTGGTAAAGGGACCATCTGGAGTACATCCTCTGAATTATGGCAGTCACATTGCCAAACACCAAGGCGTGCATCAGAGCTAGAGAGTACAGAAATTATGTGCAAAGTGGAGTGATTTGTTGATCATTAAAAAGCAACACAGCAAGTCAACAAGGATCTTCACAGAAAGCAAATTTCCTGACTGAGAGATGTAGTAAAGCTTTTTTGAATATGAGATTCCATGAGTAATGTACAGTAGTATTAATATGATTATTCATTTATGTTTTTTGAGACACAGTCATGGGACAGGGTGGAAAAATTCTATCTATCAAGATACCAAGTAAAAGAATGCCCAAGTCATAGTCTAAGAAAAAAGGAAAACAGAATCATACAATGGCCAGGGTTAGATGAGACAATAAAAATCATCTAGTTCCAAATACCCTGCCACGGACAGGGACATTTTTCACTAGACCAGGTTGCTCAAAGCCTGGCCCTCAATATCTCAAGGATGGGGCATCCACAACTTCTCTGGGTAACTTGGTCCGGTGTCTCACTGCCCTCATAGTAAAGAATGTCTTCCTGACATATCTAACCAAAACCTACTTTCTTTCAGTTTAAAACCATTCCCACTTTTCCTATAAATACATGGCTTTGTATTAAGTCTCTTTTCATCTTTTATAAAGGCTCCCTTCAGGTATTGGAAGGAACACATGTAGGCACGTATGCTCAGGAAATATTGAGAAACTAATAACCAGTATGAAAACTAGACCCAAATAGTAAGAAATTACACAGAATGTAGCAGATTTCAAAGCACTCATAGGAAAAAAACCAGTTAGTAATTGGGACCATGTGTAGTGGAATGAGGTTGTAAATAACATTTCGAGATGTTTCACATTCTGTGCAGCAAGATATTGTGTTTTGTTTTTTAAAAAAAAAGGTCAAAACTCCCATTGTAAAACAGAAATTCAGGCTGAAAAAACCATTCAAACAGGCAATCTGATTTCTTATGTTTCTTGAGAGGGTCAAATACGGTAAGGAATCATTTATCAGAAAGTTCTGACATCCTGGAGTTTGTGTGCAATTATATTCTGGCTTGGGAATAAAAAGACCAGGAACAAAATTGAAGAAATGCTTACAGATACAGGTCTGCACAGACATCTGGGTTTGTCTGTGCAGAAATGTGCTTGCTGATCATGAGTTGAAAAATCACTGCTAGGTTGTCTGTCGTGATATTTATTTGATGTATATGTGTACAAATTGTTTATTAAAAAAAATTACTAAAAATTACTAAACAGCTTGGGTTTAGTCTATTTCTCTAAAAGGGCATTTAGCTTTATAGTGCTTGAAAGAAAGCAGACAGGCTCTTCAAAGTGGCAAAGGAATTTATAAACAAGACAAGTTTATAAACAAGACAAACAAGCTGTTGACCTCATATGTGAATTTACAGAAGTTCAATGTGAGTGGAAAAGGACAAGGGGGAACAGAAGGAGGAAAGGACACACTTTTAAATGGCAGAAACAGATAAAAAATTGTTTAGCTTGGAGTGTCAGAAAATTTTTACAGGTTGAATAAAACACAAAGGAGCTAGTAAAAATATCTATGTGTTTATTGTGGAAAGAGTGCAGAAAAACATAAGGAACTGCAGTGTAGAAATGGCAGAAAGAGTTGGATTAGGTATGAATATTAGAAAGAAAAGTAAACATAGCTGGAAATTTATTTCTAAGAATAATCATCCAGTTCAAGTAGGTGTTGTCCATGATGGTACAGTGAATTACTATGTCATTAATGTCAGAAAACTTGAGCAATAAAATGTGAGGGACTGGTGTAATGCTAGGTACAGGATATTATACCAGAAATATGGCAGCTAGGGCTGGAAAATTGATCAAAACACAACTAAATAGGTTAAGGAAATAGTGTAGTCTCTTTAAAGATGCAATAATCAGTTTAAAAAGGGGGTTGCAGTAAAGCATTAGGTGGTGTATGAATGCATATGTAAGAATCACATGTGATGACAGTTTCCCAGAAGGCTCTAAGGTTAGGAGCTGGGCAGCGTAGACATCTCTGTGATGTCATTATAGGCACAAGTATCTTCTAGAATTTTATTATTATGCTGGAATCTGTCATTGCCTACATTGGAAGGCAACTGTTACTTACAGAGACAGGTTGTCCGTGAATGTGACAGGCATTAGATTTCTTTTTCAAATAATCATAGACTCACTTTCTGTAAGAAATCTATTACTCCATTCTCTAAACCCAAGTACGACAAGTTCAAAACTTCTAAAAACTGGATTTCATATATATTTTAATGGATAGCCTAAATTACATTTTTGTTGCTTAGGGAATAAAGGAACACTTCTGGTCCCAGAGAGAACTGGAGCTACTAGAGTGGGCCTGCTTGCCTGTGAGTAACTTTGTCTTCCAGTCATCAGTTCCCTATTACTACATTCAGTCAACTAGTTCTTCACAATTTATTCAGTGCACAAGCATATTATTTCTATCACTTAATAACACAAGAAATGAAATTGGTATAACTGAACTAAATAGATGCATAAGATACTTTTATATTCTACTCTATTAAGCTTATGAAAGCTCTTCAATATCAAAGAGTATTAAATATTCATCATCACCTTACAAAGGGTATCTCTTCATTTCTTGATAGAAATAAAAACTCCTTTTTCATTCCAACAGATTTTATGTAGTGAAAGGCCCAAAGCAGAGAGACCACAGAGTATTTTAAAACTATAATTTTATGCTACCAGCAAGACCAATTCATGAGGTGCTTGCGGTTTTGTGACATTGTCAAAATCAAAATTATATTATTCTTGGATGATTCACGATATTGTTGCCACTCATTTTCAGGATATAAATACGCCTGCATAAGAGACTTTATGTAGTGTAAACAAAGTAAGTAATTTCCTTATTTTGCCCTTTTAAACTAAACTTGTTAAACATTCTTCAAAATTCAGCTCTTATTTTACTTGTTTCTACATTTTATATGGCATTTAGCATTTGTACCTACCCCCAATCAGCATTGTGCAAATGGAGAAGATCTTTTCAGCATCAGTATTGGCTGAAACATTTCCAAACCCAACACTGGTGAGGCTGCTGAGAGTGAAATACAGGGCAGCTATATAGGCACTTCTGATTGATGGGCCTCCTAGTGTATTATTCTCATAGTAAGGAGATTCAATACGTTTTCCTAGCTCATGAAGCCAACCTGCAAAACAAAATGAAAAAAGAACTACTAAGGAATACTGACACCATGAAAAGTACACATTCCATAAAACAAAATTGTTCTAAAAAAGAAATTATTTAAAAGACGCTACATTCTTCACACAATTCCAGGAATGAAATAAACATTAAACTATAGGAATTTATGTAGCACAATAAGTATTGTGCGTCTGGGATATTTTTTCATGCATGATTATTTATTATAAGAACTGTATTTCTGTATGGACATCAAGTGGTTTTGAATTGCATATTACAGGTCTAGTTAGATAATTTATAAAATCCATGAAGTCACTGAAAAGAAAAAAAAAATCATCACCTAATATCACTGCAGCTAGAAGGCAACATCATTTGATTCTTTCCATTAATTAATGCTTGGAAAGCTTTTTGACATTCTAAGACTAAATCATTATAATAGTAATAGTAATTACATATTCAGAGCTTTTTATTTTTTTCTTTTTACAGTAGAAAAGATTCAAAGAACTAAACATAACTTATAAACCAGAATTAATTTTCAAAAGATGCTTCAGTAAGTATTTTCTAGATTGTTCATTAAATCTTTCATTTTGCTAAATGAGTCTGCGTGTGCTACAGAAAGTGGAATTAGCTACTGGTTCCTAGATATTTGAAAAAAACCCAACAAAACAACCCCAAAGCAACAAAGCAGGAAAAAATATGCAGTTGGAAAACACATGATCTGAATGAATTGCATAAGCACAATGCTTCACAAAAATCAAGGTTGGGGGGAAAAAGGGATAAAAATCAATTTTTGTGCCCAGTTTTGCCTGCTGAGCAGCTTGCTTGGGAGACTGGGAATCTTTTATGGGTATTCAAGGAGAACTGCCAAAAGAAAACAATCCTGACAGAGGTTTATTTTTAGAAAAATTGTTTGGTGGTCCCCCTGCTGTAAGCTGAGACCTGATAGACTGAATCACCTCCATGCTTATTCCCTCTCCACTTCAGTCAGCATCCATTTGGATGAACGCAAATATGAACTGGGGGAAATCTCATCCACAGAATATCTGCAAAAGTAAGGGATAGATTTAAAGTATCTGTCCCAGCTTTCAATTAAGGTTGGGAAAGAGTCTATAAGAATTGACCACCTATAGCAGACTTGCTGAACCACAGCTCCTACCATGCTCAGCTCCGTGCTCTCTGGTGTGGTCCTACAGAGAAAGCTCAGCCAGAAGGTCTGGGTAATGGCAGTACATAAGGCCTGGCCATGGCCCTGCTGATCCGCTCTGTGCAGAACAGCAAATATAACCAAAAGCATAAAAGGAAATCTGCATTGCCAAACAATAGCAGCACTGAGTAGGCTCTTTTACCTTGCCAACAGACAAGAAAACATATGAAACTCTCCTTGATTTTGTCTTGATATAAAGTGTTAATCATGTGGGACTATTTTATATTTGTGACTCCCAATAATTTAAAATGATAGTAAAGAAAAACTAGGGAAAAATAAAACCCAAAACCAAACCAACCCCTCCCCCCCCCAAGCAACACCCTCCCCTCCACACCCCCCAAAAAACACAAACCAAAAAACCCCAAACCATAACTGAACCAGTATCCAGCCCAGCAGAATCTCTGTGCACTACTGTTTTTATGAGATTACACTACATTTCCCTAACAGCAACATGGCCTTTTGTATGACAGATTTAATTCCTGCGTTTCTGTGTTAGGGAATGTAATCCCCAACATTAAAGAACATAGAACAAAAACCTAAGAAAATCCCTGGCAGACAGTAGACAGTTAAAGAAAGGCTATCTAAACCTAATGTAAAATAATACAATGATAGATTACAAAACCAGCTTTTGGAAATATTCTAGTCATATGAAGAACTACAAAGCTGAGATAAATAGGTTATTTTAAATGACTGTAACCAATATGAGTACTAAAATAATTCCTTTTAGGAGAAAATCTTCTTCCTGGGAGTGTTCTGAAAGCCACTGATTCTCAGCCAGCGTATTTCCGTTTTTCTGAGTTTTCATACATTTTCAGTGCTATCCAGGAAAGGTCGATTCTTTAACTGATAGGTATACGTAAAATAGTTACTCCTTTATAGTTCAGTTTATGTTCAAGGTTATCACCCAACTCTAGTGAAACATCATTCCTAAAGGATTCATTACTTCTAGTAGAGGTAAGGTACAAAAATAAATGCCTATATTGTACAACTTTGAAGAAATTATATAGAATGATATTTCAGTCACAGTATGTAAAATGCTGCAAGACCTTTCAGATCAACTATATTTCTTAGATTTTTGTTGATAGCGCTGCATTTTTTTTTCCATTTCAGGGTAGAGACAAGATACTGTTGGCTGTGAATACTTCCATTAGCCAATGGAAATAGTCATGAGGTAACATCATTGAGTAATGCCTTTTCCTTTTCAGTTCCTGTAGGTAACAGCTCTCAGCAGATTCTCTGGCAAACTTGAGTAATTAATATCTGCCCTCAGGGAAGAAGAGGAAAATAAATATATCTTGCAGTCAGATGGAGCTTCCTAGAATTTAGCATTATGAATCTTGTCTGGTTCAGAATTAACATTATCTAGGTATAGCTCTCTGACTTTGAAGAGATTTTAAAACACCAATTAGCATAATTAAGAGAAAGACCTTTCAGAGGAAAAAAGAGCAGTGAAGTAATCAGGTCCTATTGGAAAAGTCAATAGGAATTCGATATTTAGCTCCATTAGGCTACTTTGAAAATTGCTGTAAGAATATGTATTGAGTTTCATTTATCTATATCTGGGAAGTGCTCAAGTATCAGCAGAAGCATAAAAAAGCATTTAAACATCCAGAAATTACGTACTTTTTAACGAGATATAAAGCGCATTATTTCATTTACTTGACATCCAGAAATGGAGTCTTCTGGTTTGGTGCTAAGTCTGCATTGACTAGATACATCACTCCCTTATAATTTGCAGCTTCATTCTGTACTACTACTTTCCTTATATGCCAGACACTTAACACACCAAAATACTGTCTGGCACTTCAAAAATTAGAAAATAGTTGCATTTTCTAATGCATTAATTACCCACAGCATTTATCCTATAAATGAGACAAACACTTTTTTCCCCAGTTAAAACATAGACCAAAACTCTCTGGTTTATTCTGCACTACAGCACTGGGAAGTGTAAAGACATATGGATGAGGAGCACTTCTTAGAGTATCCCTGAATGCTTGAAAGCAGGAATGGTCCCAAATAGACCAGTAGTGGTGATGTTAAAAGAGAAAAGCATGGGACAAAGATCAAGCTTCTCTCAACTATGATTCCACATCAAAATCAGGGACTTCAGTATTTCTGTGGGAAATGTGAGAGTAGAAAAGCCTATCTGCTTTCTACTTTCACATACTCTTTTTTTTTAATTTAATTTATTTAAACAGTAATAAGACCATCATTTTACTTCTAGAGTGCACAACTGAATAATCATTGCCTCTGTTCTCATGGTAATTACTCATCTGAGGTATTCAAGTTCTTCTCAAGATACTCAAAGCCTTTTTATCTTTGTCTAGACAAAATGTTTTTGACATGTGCAATTTTTTCCTGCTAAAATGTTAGCTGCTTTTAGCTGGTTTTCACCAGACTACTATAGGCTAAACAGTGCCATTCCTACTACTTCACCCTGTAGAATATCGCTGTTACTCTTTCATTGTCACACAACCTGATCATTTACAGGTTTGATCCATGGTGGAGTTTTGCCTGTCATATTAGGAGAGGCTCCCAGGTACCAGAGCAGATGGTTTTAGGATTAAAGAACCCCAGAGATGACAGAAACAATCATACCTTCAACCACTGCTTCTGCAGGACTGTATATGTGCCAGACCTTATTGCAACAGGTCAATAAATAAAACATGAATCAGGTGTTTCTTTCACACAGATTAGAAAGAAATAGGTAAAAAAAAAAAAAAAAAAGCCACAATCATGAAAGTGTGATACAGTTGCACAACACAGCTTCATGGCACATGCCCGAATGCAAGAGTTACACAGTAGTAAAATACAGGACACGGATTTCTGCTTTATTCAAAATTAAGACAATAAAGAAATGCTATAAGAGGAAACCTGAGGTGATCTGTATGACATGTCAACAAGCACAGGCTAGAAATGAACAGCCCTGGACTATCCGGCCAAGGGATTTATATTTGAATTAGATAATTAGCTGGAATTCAAAAGAAGTAAAAGTTAAGTGGCCATGCATGAAATTTAGACTACAATGGCTTCAGTATTAGTACAACAGACATAACCATAATGTTTGCATGACAACGAGGAACAAATGACATTAATCTAGTCCCCTTGGCCTTTACTCTGCTAACACACTTTCCCGCAAAGAGTACGCCTCTAAAATGAGAAAAAAAGGAAATATTATAAAGACATTAACATTTTTCTCAGGTACTTAAACTGCTTAAAAATGTTAAAGTAAGTCACAAAATTATTCTAAAAAACGTGTTTTCTTATTTTAGCTTTGTAAAATGCAGTCCTTAACAGAGTATATTCTTTATTATGATGGATTTTTTTTTTCTTAAACTGGGTATGAATGAGACTGGTAGTATGACAGAACCAGAGGAACAGCTATTGCAGTCAAATCCACACAGTCAAATTTTGTGGAGGGAAATTTTTGACATGACATGGAAAAACTTGTCCAAGCAGATGGAAACTACACAAGAAGTTCTACAGATGTAGATAAAAGCTTATACACTTTTGCTTGATGAATGCCCACATTATAGACAATAAAAAACCCAAACAAGATATACCTTTCATATGTAATTAAAGAGGAAAAAAAATTATCCCTTTTCTATCAACTACTCTATGCCTCTTTCTATTCAGTAGATAAAATCTTGAAAAGGGAGAGGACAAGTTTTATAAGAAGATTTCATGTTTAGAGATCTGAGATGCTCATGTCTTTAAAGCCTAATCCATAAAGAAAAATAAAGTCTTCATTCATCTAAGTACTATATATATATAATTTAAACATCCATGTAAAAATGCTCACAGCATATTTTTGGAGAGCTTTCAAACAGTGGAAATTACAAGAAATGTTATAGTTTAAAATTAAAAGAAAAATAGTTGACAATGTCAAAACTATGCCCTTCTCAGAAGTAAACACTGATGAGACATCTTCCCTTCAAAGTTGTAGATGAAGATTCATGACAAGAAATTTTTAGGATTATTGTCATAGTAGATGTTAAGTGGACGCTAGGAATGGATAGATTCAATTAAAATGCAATTTGATTTCCATTGCAGAGAAACTGGATAGACTTTTTATTACAACTCTTCCCAGATTAACTAGTGAAGTAAGAGATGGGCATGAGCCAAAATCCAAGGTATAAACATGCTCCTAAAATGCTGACAATTCATATCTTTGCATCTACCTTTTTTTTTCTTTTTTTTTTTTTTTTTTTTTTTTTAAATTATGGATCAAATTTAAAAAAAAATCAGGATTTGAACATATGCAACATGAAAGAGTAGTCCTCTGACAGGCTTTGGGAATTCTACCGCTGATTTTCCAAAGTCTATAACATCGTCCAGAGAAAGTCTGAATTTGAACATAACGCAGTCAGAAGAAGAAAAAAAAAAATAAAGATAAGGAAGTTCCATATATGTCCCACTACTGCAAGCAGCTTGGACAGAAACATGCCTCTGTAGTCAAAGGTAGGTGTGTGAAATGGTTACCTTTGTACCTGGTTCCTTTTGAATGCCTGCCTTAAATGATGGAGTACCCTTTGCAGGCACAATGTTGGGTGTGCTTCTTGGGCAATGACCTAGAGGAAACTGTATCTTTCCCAAGATCCTTAGGAAAAGTTTTTGACTATCTAGACAAACACTAAGGCAGATGTTTTAAAGACTTTTAAACCCCATTTTTCCAACCCAAATGTGTTAGATCATTTGATTAGATCATTTTCAGATACAACTTAACCTTTGACAGATCTAATGAAAGTTGATTTTATTTGAAAAGTTCAACCCATGTAATTTTTTGTAAGGTTAATACCCCTTGTAAATAAATTGGCTGTTGTATTTCTAATTGAATATATACTTAGAAGGTATAAAAAAATTGCATTTTAAAGAGAGCTTTAACTCATCTAACATGACAAAGTCATAACAAGATATTGACCCATTTTCAGCTCACTGAAAATGAAGTTTTCATGGTGCAATAAATACTCAATTAAATAAGTAGTTTCAGGAAGAAGAGGTGCTCAATCAAGGGAGTAAAATAGGAAAAAAAAAATCTAAGATCTAATTGCAATGCTGCTGATAACAACAAAAACACAGCTGAGCCCAGAGAAGTGCTGAAAACCTGACAATTAAGTTTTAATTATGTGATAAAACTCAACTCTGAAGTATCACTTCTTAGAATAAGAAAGTAACATTTCTGTATTCTCATCACAAAATTGATGCCACTTTCAAGATACTGACAAAAATTCCTTGTAGGAAGCATTTAATTTCTTTTCACCAGTAATGTGTGGTCTTTAATTTAAAATTCGTTTTAGAAAGCCATAAGTGCAAGGATACTTTTTATCCTATGGGAAACTAGTAATCCACCCCAGTGAAAGCACTCTAAATGCATGGATTATAATGCAATTTCCAGTCTCTGGTTGACCACTCCTGGGCACGTTCGCGGCTTACAAGTGGTAGAACAAAAGACCTGATATTAAATACTTTCATGGTGAGCATTTTGTTAGAAAACAATGTTGGAAAGACACATTTATAAAAAAAATATTTGGTTAGCAACAAGGTTAGAGTTCTGCAGCTTTTCCACGTAATGCAAAATGCTACATAAACACTGCACAAAAAAACGGGGTACTTGAATCACCTACCAACAGCTTCACACATTTCTAGCCCCAGTTTCTAGCCAGAATCTATGTTTATGCATTAAATATTAATATTTCTAGATGAGGTCCTACCTTCTTTTACCTGCAAAATAAAGTTTTGCAGTTTTACTTTTTCTTCTACTCCGTTGGAGAAATACCTAAGGACGGAAAGACTTTTCCTCCAGGACCATTTGACATGTGGAATGGTAATTGGATGCCTGTGTCTGTCCTGCTTGGTGGATTGGCCCTGCAGGCTGATTGGGCAGTTTTTGGCTGGGTTGTCCCTCTCACCCTACACTTTATTACTACCTTGGTGCCTCATCAGGCTGCAGATTTCACTTCTGGGACATGCAACCAGTATTCTGCAGATGTCTAAAAACATCAGACAGCTGCATAGACCTGTTGTTCTTATTTATGAGGAAGACTCCAATATACCTTCATACCAGTCTCACAGTAAAATGGAATAGATTCCCCTTACACATATCCCCTTATTACATATAAAAATTATATATAAGAATTTTAAGAGCTGACCCAGCAGATCTGCAAGGGACACATTTATCTTGATATTTTATGATAGTTCTCTAAACATTAGACTTTTGCATAGAAGCTCCAGTGTACATGGTTGGTGCACCTGCATTCCAGCAGAAGTAGGTCATAAATTCCTTCAATCTCATTTATTAAGGAGTAGGTAAATTTAGGAAAGAAATGTATTGGAAACTCTTCTTCTGTGTGGTAAGCATGTACAGCTCTTCTTGACTGTAATTTGTCAGATGGCTATGTTTGAATATGTGGACGATTTAAATCTTTCTTACTTTTGCAAGTCAGCAGTTTACTTTCTATTTCCCAAATCACTGAAAGGATGAGATGGGGATATTTTCAGTATCAACTTTCTGTGACTATAGCTACTTATTTTTATTATTTTTTTTTTATTATTTTTACTAGGAATAGACTACAAACAACTCTAATGCCATTAATATATTTGGAGTGAAAAAAATGCCTTTTATTTTTCTTTTCAAATTACCTTGCTTTTTTCTACCCAGTGTATTTTTTTAAACTAAAATAAATTAGTAGCATAGGTAATTAACTACTATTTTTGTAATGTTGTATAATGTTAATTTTTAGATTACAAGTAAACTATACAGGTCTAAACAGATAGATAATTCAGGAAATAAATTGCAAGACTATAATCAGAAGTGTGTAAATCACTGGCAAATCATCTTTAAGGAGATGGTCACACTGTCATTGGACAAAGAGGCTCAGCATTTAATGTTACTCCTCCTTAGGCAAGCTGGCTGTTACTTGGCTGTTACTGTCCTTTTCCAGGCTATCAAATGACTTGCAGCTAAGTTTGGAATTAGAAATATTAATGCTCCTAGTCCATTCAGTGCAAAGAGCATGTCTATGTATGCCCTCTTTGCTTCCCTGTGCTCCATCAGTCAGTACCCATCTGTTAGAGCTTTTCTTATCTTATATTTAGACTGTAATACCCTCCTGGGCAAAAGCAGCCTTTTTATCCTGTGTTAATACAACAATGGAGACAAGAGGGTCTTGACCCATAACTAGCATCCCAGGTGCTGCTGCAATAAAATTACTGGTAATGACTTTCTTTTATGGTGTCAGCTGAAGAGTTAGAAACCTGTCTTGCAACTTTATGTGTTTGGAATCCAAATCATACCAAAAAAGTCTTGAACTACTACAGCCAATACATTCATGTCTTTTTAAAGAAATAAGTGTTCTACTCCATAAGCAATACAGATGACTTTACAATGAAAAATTTATTATCAAAATATGCAAAAATATCCCACAAAACAAAACCTTGCAGAATGACAGTTTTAAGGTTGTTAGCAAGACTTTGAGTCTGTATGTGTCCAGCATGGCATAGTTAGTAAATTAATCTCACTACCCTGATGTTGTCACCTGCTCGGAGAAATACAAGCAAAAGTTTTTCAGTACTTTTGACAATATCTCTGTCCCAAGAGTTATTATATTTACAGTTCTGACTCAGAGTCTGCAAATAAATTCTCATGGAGGCAATGACAGTGGTAATCAATACCTTAAAATCTCTGCAAAATAAATATTATTTATGTGCAAGAGCAAGATATCAAAAAGACTATATTTTTTTATAAAGGCAGTGCGATACGCTAAACATATTTTCATACTGTTTGGTTGTCAGCAATCTGTGAGAGTAGAGCTGTTTATTTCTAGACTCCCCTGTAAGAGTCTTCTCTGCTTTTCAAATCTGAGTAGTGAAACTTTCCCTCTCCTGCCATCTTCCCTGCTCCAGAAATCAAGCCAATTTTCAGCAGCTCCTACCTATTCAAATGCAGCCTCCCAGTTTGGTAAAACAGAGGCAGAAGCCTCAGCACAGGAACTGTTTCCTTTTGTAGGTCTAATTACAGATGAAAGGGTAATTGCAAAAAAACTCATGCTAATTTCCATCTGACTAGCCTGCATAATCGCACAGGAGATGATAATGACAGTATGGAGTTCAGTTTGGGTCAGTATAGACTGCTGCAGTCTATGTGACATCCATTTCTCCTTGTCTTTTATATTAATAACATCCATGCTGGTTAGATAACAGCTAAGTATGTTAACCCTTGTCCCAATCTGCTCCTTGCTTGCCCCAGAGATTCCACAGTATCATCTAGGTCTTTTCCTCTGTCTTATTTAAGGAGCCACTGTGTTGCTCTCTGGACCAGGAACCTGCCTCTGTCAGGCAGCCATAAGATAAATGGTAATAAAACTTTATTTGCTCTTGCCTTGTCTTAAAATTTTCAAATCCTTGAATCTACCACATAAATAATTTTTTTTTTTTTTTTTTTTAAATTACATGCCATTTGAATCCAGGAAGTTTAGATTCACTCATTTTGGCTTTTGTGAGGGGGAAATCAACAATTTTATCCCAGATTATTTCTAAACATAATAAAAACCTCAAGAATTTGCAATGTAATGCAATGTAATAAAGGCTGGATATAAAGAAAGAATAAAAAGTAAAGAAGAAAGGTGGTGTCTTAACAGGAAAGCACACTACGTGTTTGAAGTTACATCAGCTCTGAAATAATACATCTGTGTCTGAAGATCTGACAGGTCTTTTTGAAGTGCATGACATAAGGGAATCCTGAGCATTAACATTTTTATCTCTAACTTTTTCTAGATCTGACAGTGAAAAATGATTTAGAATAATTAGGTATAATTATTTTTACAAAATAGGGCTTGTGTAAAACTTTATATACTGCAGAATGCCATGATATAGTCTCACAGCTTCACACTGGCTTGTTTAGCTGAAAGTTAACTTTAAGCACTGTCACCTGAAAATACAAAAGGAGCACAAATATTTTCCAAGGTGTGTGAAAATGGAAGAGAGTCTGGAAAGAAAGATGTCTTGAATAATTTCTTCATTTTTATATGGAAATGATTTTCTATTCTGGGAGCAGCAAACCCCTTCTGTTACCAAGCACACGATCTGTTAAAGGGCAGGGGAAAAAAGGATAAATAAATAGAAAATAGGAATATACACAGAAGACATCTCTAGATTAAAAATTTAAGGCATGCTTGTGCTATAGAAGAAAAGCAGATCTATTTTAGTCATTAAGGGATGTCTTTGGATTGCAGTATGGCAGCCTAATTCCCTAGGATCCCTACCTATGGGATGGGGCTTTGAGGCAGTGCAATCACATATTGAAGCAGCTGCTGAAAAGATTTCAAAATATATAACAAAGGCTTTGTGGGTTTTAACTGGATTGAGATATTGAAATTTAAACAGCCAAGTCATGAGCTTTAAAAGCAGAAGCAGAGATTTCTGAGAAATCCTAACAAAACTTCCTATCACACCAATCTGTAATAGACACTGTTTTAGCAAACTGGTACAAAACTCTCCAAGGAGGGCAGTGTAATCCTAGAACAAGCTACCCAAAGAGGTGAGTCCTCTCCAGTGTTGCTAGCGTTCAGGATGGAGCAAGCAATATCTGACCTGATTTAGTGCATGTGGTAGTCCTGCTTCAAACAGCTGGCTGGTCTAAACTCCGGAGGTTCTCTCCAGCCAACACTCCAAGTACAGCAGTTAAGGGTTAAAGACTGATGTAACTTTAAATCGATTGAGCAGGGCTTTTATGCACAATATGTTCAACTTCCAATAAATTATACTCTGTGGTGTTCCCATCAGAGAAACTTTGTGGAAAGATCATGCTGTTATTTTACCTCTTGGGACTATCCCCTCCTACAGGGTGTATACTGATCTGATTTTCCCCCTACATGTGGCACAAAGAATTTCTACTATATTTGCAAAAGGTGGTCCAGATACAGCTTTTCCACTGAGATAAAAACTGCTTCATAGAATTAATGTGTGACATGTGGGTAATCTCTAGTTAGATGCAGCAGGACACTTTGTCAAATCTCAGAGGTTTCATCTGCATGACAGATTTCTACTTTTCATTTAAAAATAGTCCAAAATTGTTTTACTAGATAGAAAATCTTGGAAATGTATTAATAACTACATAAAAATCTCACGCTGCCTTTAATAAGGTATTTTATACCTTTCTTTTTTTTTTTTATTTTTTTGACTTCAAATCCAATAGGGTATCTCAGTTCTGGTGTATTCTGTGATTGCTAAAAGGGCAATCGCAGAAGGCAAAGTACTGTGCATAAAGAAAAATACAGTTTAATCAAGGAACTGAGCCTGTAGAAAAGAACAGCAGGGAAGAATGGCAGAATAAAACTTCGTAAGGCCCAAAGCAGCTAAAATACAAATTAATGTTAACCTAAATGCAAAGGAAATATTTTGGTTCAACTCAACAAGTGATACTTTGGTCTCACACACCTATACCTCAAAAATAGCATTTTGGGTTTTCAAATACAAAATTGAATGATTTCCACAAAATTAATTTATATGAATATTTTAAAATATAATTTTATATTTCAAATCCTGACAAGGTATGGTATATCCAGGTCTGAAATGAGGGCTGTTAATAAAGAACACTTTTCCCATAAAGTATATTAGTATATAGTTTATATTTAGGGGTTGTATTTAGTATATACTTAACACATAAAACAGGCAGAAAAGTAGGTCCAGGTTTTTAGGTAAGCTTAAGACCTTAATTTGTAACTGCAGGTCTTGTGCAGACATATTTCTGCACATACTTCCAGCATATGTTTTGGTGACTACAGTTTTGCACATAAAACCTCCTTTTAGTAGTTAAATTTCTCTGTGTCTAATCTAAAAGACTGACAGACCCAGGAAATACTATGTGCCTCTGTACTGTACTAAAAATAGTGAATAACTACGACTGTCTGCAAATGGGATTTCTTCTTCAAATGTGAGATGAACTTTCTCTCCTTATTTACACTAAATCAAAAGTGTAACCCAATCAGATAAAAGAAAAAGGTTTCTTTCATTAGTATTTCACACCATAAGCATCTCCAAATTAGGCCTTACATGTAATTAGGCCTCACCAGGATTGTTTTAGCCATGCAGACAAGGTATCCAAAAGACTTCAAATAAATATTTTTTTGCTGTTCTGAAATAAATAGGTACATTTATTAACTTTAATTTCTTTATGATATTAATAATTTTCTCTATTTTTGTTCTAATAAGGGTAAAAATTGTGAATCTCAGACATTAATAACATGGAAAATTTACACACAGTGTACACAACAAAAGTGTTACTATCACAGAGGAATGAAATTCATAAGGATTAAGAAAAGGCATTAAAATATTCAAAAGCATTCCAATGACAGGTACTTGCGTGGAATTAAAAATTTGTTTTCCTTGCCTTAAAGTGCTTTATCACTATGCAATGTTTCCTTACTTTGGTACATCCTTGTCGTTTTCAAAGTATGTGCAATGTAGTAAGTACTATTTGTAATAATTGGTAAGCTGAGTGCCTTGATAAGTTTCAGAGCTTCAAAGTAATCATCTTGTTTTGGCTGTCTCCTTTATTCCTATTCATTATTTCTGGATGACACTCCAGGGGCTAATTATTTCATATAATACTGTGAGAAACAACCCAAATCAGTTGGCTAAGTCTCTCAGATACTGATACCCCAAAGTGCTTCACAAGAGTGGTAACCATCAACCATTTCCTTCATATATTAATTAGAAATGAATTTTCAGCCCTGCTTCCCACAAACAAAATAGACCTGTGAGTATACAGGTATTTCTACTCCATACAACAATGGACCTTCACTCCAGGCAACTCAAGGTCAACAGAACATTATAATTTATTTTACTAAATTGAGGAGGTCAGCACTCATGCATAACTATATTTTTTTTAATTCTTTTTCTTAAAGATAGCTCTTAAAACCAAGAAAGGGCCATAGTTTCAAAGGAACAGGTTCTGTTATTACTAATGACAAAAATGAAGCAAACTGATAATTGAAAACATAATGGAGCAGACAAGAAGAGAAATTAAAATCAAACATTCAGGTACGGAGATGACAGACTGAAATAAACAATTGATCATTGCAAAATGATAATCACAAATGATGCCCTGCGCGATGTAGTCAGCATGACGTTCTTTTCTGCTCTGTGCCAGGATTCATAAATTCACATGTCAGTCCTAACCTGATGGATGTGTGTGTTGGGAGCAGTGAAACTAGACCAATACCTTATAGCAGAACACGGTTTTCTTGGCTGATATCCTTGGAAATTTGCAAATACTCTTTCTGGCAGTGAGGAAGATTCCCTTTGTTCTCACAGTACAACAAAACAAACTGAACTGCTGCTCCTACTGAAGGAGACCAGGGTCTCCAGTGCAGTGCACCTGTGCGGAACCTTGCTCTCTGCCAGATAGCATGAGAGCAGGTGAGGGTAGTGGCTCTCTTAGTGGACATCCCAGTGACGTTGGCTCACAAAATTCTGATAAGACTGAGGCTACCTAGGGACCACAAAGGACTTGGGCAGAATTTAAGCTCCAGAATGTAACTTAAAGGTTACATCTAAGACATATTTTGGCTACATAAGACATATTTTGGCTAATCCATTTCAGCCAACTTCTGCATCAGGCCAGAAGTGTCACTACCTTTACATGATTAAGACACTTAGAGATTATCTTCTATCTGCACCCGGTGGGGATTCTTCAGCCACCTTGTACCTGCATCTAAATTCTCTTTTGGACTCAGTGGGGAAGATGGTTGTGAATTCGGGCTGTTGACTTCAGCCCAACATGAGGCATACGAAACCTAAATAAAAGGACCTGAAGATGGAACCTTGTTTTCAACATTTTCTACCACCGCCACTGAGGTGCTGTGTACCTTATTCTTTACCTAACTTTGGAACTGAGAACTAATTGAGGGTATTCACTGGAAGTCACTATCCAAGTCCTTTTAAAAGCTCAGACTGCAAGCATATGATAAAGGAAGTTCGTGGGGGAAGTTTTATATTGCAGAGTATGTGAAACTACAGTGGTTCAGTCACAATTCAGTTGTTATTTTCAAATGTGCGGAATATAAAACAAATAGAAAAGGAGTAAAAACCTGAGATGAGAGTAGAAGTATTCTACTGAATTAAAGATTTAAATAGCTGAAGAACAATACCCTTTACAGACCTAATTTTAAAGCTTTTTATACTTTATTTTCTATAAAAGCACAAGTTATTTTTTTTAACAGTGCCTCTATAGCGAGACTGTTGTGTTACTGTAGATGAACTAATAAAAAGCTAAATTTCTTGTGGACAGGAAGGAACTTTTTTTGAGACAATAACACAAATTATACCTGACAGTTTGACTATTTCAGGGAGCCAGTATCCTAACTCTTGCCCCTCTTCTAATCTACTCATTACACTCAAGACATCTGAGTTTCAACAGCTGACATGGTTCTTACAGAATGGATACCTTCAGCAACAGGAAATATTTTCAATATTATCTCTGTCCTGTCAGAGACAAGACTGAAGAGTCATTATCTCATATTTGACAAGAAATTGAAGGGGAATAGCTCAGTATATCCGAAACAAAAGAGCAGTCAGCAAATAGAGAGCCCAAAATGTTAGCCTAAATCTAATGCCAGTTAAACTACATATGAAAGCCAATGGAATTAGGGTGCTGGGATCAACCAGGAACCTCAACACAGTTCAGTCTCTACTTTGTGTCAGGTGACAGAAAATTAATTTTACTTTTATTTTTTTGCCGAAAATCATGCCATGTCTCAGGAAGACATCTGTTTCACCAATGAGAACAAAGGAGTGGAACAAAGTGGAATCTAATAGAGATAGACCTGAAAATGCTAGAAGGGAAAAGGAGGACAAGGACTGTACCACTCTCAGGCGGGTGGAAATGGTATGTCCAAGTTAAGTCTCTTATCAGACATTAGAGTCAAGCTGCTGCACATGGAACAACTGTTTCCTTAGATGTGAAAATTTGCTGAGGTAAAGGTTTATAGGATCTGAAAACAGTGCTCCAACTGTGTATCTTCCAAACCATTCAATCAGTTAGCAATACTCGAGATAAGCAAGAGATCCAGATTTTAACATTATGCTACATGATTATAAGGCCCAATGCCACTACATCATGACAGGTCCTGAACAATATACCCAGACACTACACCTTTGTCATTTTGCAACCACATGGCTAAATTTGTGACCTCATTTTTAAGTTATTTGCAATGGGAATGTTGCCAGAATAAGGACAAGACCTGAAATAAAGCCTTACAATTAGGTCTAGCAAGAACAAAGCAAATGCCATTTTCAATTCTGGGTATTTTCAGAGGAAGAACTTTATCACTCCCACTGCCCTAATCCAAATGCAAATTGAGCACCTCATTTATTTAAATTAGCCAGAGAAATAGATGCACAGAAGCAAATGCTGCTCACACTAAAGTCAATGTGCATGTGGGGCTGTGGTGCATATCTGATGGCACAGCAAGGTTCAAAGTATTATGTTAACAGTACTGAAGTTTTAAAATGTTCGCTTTAAGTGTCAGCAAACCTCAGTTTTGAATTCTGCACTACAGGCTTTCTGAGGAAGCACTAAGTAAGGAGTTGCTAAAAGCTTTTCCTCCCTCTGCCTCTTCCCCCAACACCCACCCCATGCCCCAAGCAAATTAATTTTCATTCCAGGCATCATATTCCTTTCTTAAAATAAACCCATTCCTTTATTTTAGCTATTTTATACATTACAGCAACCATACACCAATTTTTCAGGTGGACATCACCTGAGACACTCCAGTGAAGAATCAGAAGTCAACTTTCCAAGGAGGAGACACAACCCATTTAATAAAAAATATTATAGGACTTATAACTTTTGCATTGTACTTTTAGTGCTTTCAATTAGAAAGCCTTTTAATGGCTAGAATAAACTCTGTAAGATTTATTGATGGAAATTGGAGTCTCCAGGTTTGCTCTTAATGTATCAAAATTAAAAGTTAAAAAATTAAAATCTATAAATATAAGACTAAGGATCTATCTCACTGCTTTGCCTACAGTAAAAAAAAAATCTCTTTTACATGCTCTCCAAAACAGCACAAAAATTTTCAGTTGAGGTCTTCCTTCAGGAGAACAGAATATCCTCAGTGTCTTAGAGCAATACTATCTTAATTATACTCCAAACAAGATTTCTTCTGTGTACATTATTTGCTTGTGATTTATTATTATCTCCAGATCTCATTTTACTTTTCTTAATCATGCATGCTCTAAATCATACCTACCATTCTGCCCTCAACATATCACTTATGTGGATGCTTTGAGCTGTAATGAACTTGTCATTTGAAGTTTTCTTAAGGTGAAAAGAAAGGCTAGCTACAGATAATCAGATAACCAGAGTAGCAAAAGATATAGCACACAGAGGGCAAAGACCTAACTTCATTGTGTTTCATCAGCAAGTGTCTGGAGTTTTCTGAGCTCTTTTCTTTAAATCAGTTTCTAATACTTTAACATTTTAAAACTGTTTACCTAAAAAACAACCTCTCGAACTAACAAAAAACTCCAAGCAAATCCCCAAAGCCATAAATTATTTAACTTACAACTTTAGAAATAACCATTCTGACAGACACAGAACTAATATCTGTAAGAGCTTTGCAGGAGTCATTACAGTATGAATTTTATTATACATTTATAGCATCTAAATATTTTAGAGACTATCTACAAATAGAACAGCTTTCCAGGCAAAAATGCAAACCCACAGTATTGAAAAAACAACCAAAACAAAATCGTTCTGTAACCCAGTGGTGAAGCCCTTTTTCCAGGCAGGAGGCTAAAGTCTAAGAGTATCCAGCATGCAGAAGTGCCTTGGCCCATCCAGGGTGGAGGTGCACTGTCTGCACCTTTCCAGGGAAGGTCACTGGTCTCACAGGTTGAGATGACCTCATGGTGAGGGGCTGTTAAAGAGCAGTTCTTGCCTGGGAAGCACACTAGAAGATGATCAGCATGTGATAACCCAGATAACAAAACTCTTTGAAACACAAATGGGACTTCTGGGAAATGTCTCTGTTCCAGTTAAACTGGGATTTGTTCTGATGAGGTGGATGTGACTTTTGCTTATTACTGCCCTTGCACAAGAGGGGAAAAAATGATGGGTGAAAATTAATGTTTTCATAGCAATAAATGTCAAGAGCCCCAGTATAAGGAGGGTCTCCTGAATGTGGCCTTGGCTTGGGGAAAAGAGAGCATGGGGCGCACTGTCAGCAGCCCTACCTGCGGAGCAAACACACAACCCAACATCATCATCTGGACTGCAATGAATGCTTTGAATTCAGTTATTGTTTGTGGCCTATATAAGCTGACAATGTGTCTTCATAGCTACTTCCTACTAGAGAGAATTATTATTATTATCATCATCATCATCATCCTCGTCATCTTCATCTGGATTTTTTTTCTCTGTTTGCAGTATTTGACCAATTGTTGCACAGTAGGCTTTCTTTGTATGTTCTCCCCTACAGCTGCAGTCTTTTATTTGAGAGATTTACACTCCATGAGGAGTTCAGCAGCAGGTCATGGACCTGGCTTACAAAGGGAAAGAGAAATAAACAACTAACTAGAAGAATAAAAACTTGCCCAAAGCTTTAAGTAACCTAACAAAAAATTAGAGAGGCATTTCTTGGACTTTCTTCTTTTCCTCCTCCTGACCCCGCACCTTCACCTCTCTGAGGTCAAGCACCTTTAACGTGCTTATCATTTTTCCTTCAGATTTATGGTTATTAGATGATATTTAGACAGATGTTAATGGGGTTAAAAGAAAATAAAGGTGATAAGAATAGGGCAATCTGCAGTTTGAATGCACATCACTGAGTCTTTGGCCACAGATGTTTGCATTATTCCCCCCCTCCCGCCCCAAATATTTTTTCTGCTGGGAAACTCTTCCTAATGATTAGACAGTCTTTGTTTACAAAAGATACACATGCATTCTTTTTCTCTCACATATAACTTACATAATAGAATTTATCTGTATGCTTTTAAATCATGTCTTACGTATCTAATAGCACAAACAAAGCTAGCCAGGCTTCCCTTTTCCAGATAATTTTATTGCTGACCAGATTTCCTCTCCTGCTTCAGATTAAGCTAAAGTGGAATTAAAAGCCTAGAACACAAAGAACCAGAAAGAAAAGGGAGAAAAGGGGATTCTTGATGTTGTGTCTAAGAAAGACAGCAAAAGACATTTGCCTTTACAGTCAAGTCAGAATGACCCACGTGGGAAAATTGTGGAATTGCACTAGTGGGCAACACACCGTCAACAGTGTATGAGTACCTGGTGATGTCAGGCTCTTATACAAGGTATATTGTTTCCTCATTGTACCATCACATGTGGGTACAACTCTCAGAAATAAGAATAAATCTTTAACAAAAATTAAAAGCTTAGAATCTAAAGAGCCAATCTGGAACACACAATTAAATCAGAATAAAGGCTGGGGTAGAAAACACTGGACCAAAACTGAGCATCCCAAAACTGTCTCTCCACTGAGAAACCCTTCATCTCCTCTGCAAAAGAGCAAAGCCTGCAAAACCACCAAACAATAGTTCCAAAGGCAGCTTTATCTTGAAGGCATTTCAGGGCCTATTTCAATGTATAGGAAGGAATAATCAGCACACTCAAGGGAATGCATTTGTTGATGAATTTTCCTAATTCACAAAACCCCTTTCTCATCTATTCTTTTACACAATCCGTCTAGCCCTTTCCGGTCCAGACCCTCAATTTTCCAGACTTTGAATCATTCTTAAAAATATAATTATTTATTTTTCCCAACTTCTTATTTTAACCCTTTTTTTCAAATTGACCTGAAATTCAGAGTGTAGATCTCTTGTTTTTACAGACAGCACTAAAAAGTTGTATAAGGGTGAACAAACCCCCAAATTCTGAGTGACTGAAACACGTTTTTATACACTTACATACTTTTATGGATATATATGAGTGCATATGTGTACCCATATCTATGTATATGGATGGAAGAACTCACCTATGTCCCAGGTAAGGGGGTTATTCTGTTCCATCTCCCTTTTCCCTATGACATACCAAATACAGGCCATCCAGTGAGCAAGCAAGGCAAACATGGACATGAGGAGTGTGAGAACGATTGTGCTGTGCTGGGAGTAGCGATCCAGCTTCTGAAGGAGACGCAGGAGGCGGAGCAACCGCACTGTCTTTAGAAGGTGGACAAGGGAAACCTAGGAGAACATGGAGAGAAAACAACTTGTCAGCAGCTTACTTCTATCACACAGTTCTCTTGTGTCAATGAAAGGAAATTCTAAAGCTCAATGAAATTTTGCCTGCTCTTCATTCAGTTACATAACTACTAGACTAA
The DNA here is from genome assembly GCA_035047865.1 of Dendrocincla tyrannina. NCBI lineage: Eukaryota > Metazoa > Chordata > Aves > Passeriformes > Dendrocolaptidae > Dendrocincla > Dendrocincla tyrannina. The sequence goes on along the minus strand of JAWWMP010000081.1, from coordinate 36,021,205 downwards.
ATCTTACGACAGCAGAGAAGATGCTTTAAAAAAAGTGTTTAATTTGGATGTATAAGCATATAATTACTATTTAGTTTAAAAAATTATGTTTGTGAAAAATAGATTCTTCCCAGTTCACAAAGAGAAATACAATCATCAAACTGACCAATATTCATTTGATTGCAATGCGAAATCACTAATTATCTCCAGGCACACGGCGATATTCAGTTTCTTCTAACAGTAGACCTAACTTAAATAGGTATGAGATGAAACCAGTTTATAATTTAGCCAGGAAGAGGTGATAACGTATAGCAGATATTTTGCAGAACAAGGAAGCAGAGAAGCAAGGAAGCAGCTCCCAGTTTTTCATGGAATGTATTTGGCTCATTTTTCAGCTGTTCAGTAGCGTTAGCAAACAATATATAGATTAGAATCCAAATACTTTTAATTTATTTCTTAAGATTAAATAGCCATAATTGTCATTACAGTAAGTGGTTTGTTTTTTTCCCCCCCTTCATTAATGAGCCTTTAGGATTAATGCTTACTAGGCTACAGGATACATGCATCAGCTAGAAAAATAACATCAGACTTGAAGTGCCTTCCCACAGCCCTTCCAGAGCACAGTAACAACCTTTCTGAAAAGAAAGTCTAAAAGCACAGCTTAATCAACATCTTTTTGCTTTTGCTAATCCAGAATAAACTGAAGCTCAACCTTTCTGTTTCTGTTACCAAAACTAATAATCTGAAATCCTTTATAGGTGTGCATTCACTAACATCTAGGTCTGAGGTGACTGATAAATTCTGCAACATGGTATTTTCTTATTTATTCAAATACTTAACAATTCACTGATTTTTTTTTCCGGTCTCAGGAATTAAGTAGGTGGAAAACTTGTGAAGAAGAATATTAAAAAAACTACAAACTTTTTTTTTTTGGTCACTACAGTTTTGATAATGCATAAGTAATTCTCCCAAGAGCTTCTTCAATGAGCAGTATTTACTGCCCATTAATTAATGTTTTTTTTTCCTCAAGAAGTTTAACATTTCTTTTTCATGTACATAACAGGGAAAAAAAAAGAAAATCAACAAAGACATGACACTTTTTAAAAATACTTTGAAGTTCACTACTGTCAGGAATAATATCTGACACTGGAGCATACAAATATTTACAAGGTCTTCTCTTGTATTTCTTTTCTCCATCTTAAATCATCCGCAATGTTAGGGAATGACTTATGTCTGTGGTTGTAAGCCCAAGAACATCTGCAGGTATGGGGCAGAAGGCTGGAAAATACTTTAAGTAATTGCCATGATTGTATTAATACAACAATATAACTTTTAAATTACAATTATTCTATGAATGGTATGCAAATATACCAACTGCCTCTGTTTCTGTAGTAATTCATTTACCAAAGTCTCCTTTCTTCTCTCTCCTCAGCTTGTTTGAACCCAACATGGTTCTGTTGCACTCTTTAGATAAATGGGGCCCTATTTATGACTGAATCTTAAAGGTGTTGTACTAATATAAAAGTATACATATAACGACTGTGTATATAACTATTGTATATGTGCTATGGCATACACATTGGAGCTTTCATCAGCCTATGATCTACCATATCACCAAATATGATAGCTTAGGTGGAATTTTATTACATTCCTACAAATAAGAAATTGTAAATGGACTGTTACAGTAGGTGTGCCCTGCCAGTTATCAGTTTTGCCTAAATTTTGACCATTTTTGTTTAGTTGCATAATGCTGGTAGATATAAAGACAATGAATCATATATCCTAATATTTCTTTTCATGTGGAGACATGTTTCATTTTAAGGCCTAAGGACTGCCTCATTTCAAAATAATTTCTGCATAAATTTGAGCTCAGATGTAATTATTCCTATGTAATTGCACTGAGTTTTCTCATTAGTCATGCCAAACACTCTTCTGGTATTGTGTCCAACATGTCATTGGAAGATCTAAAATGCCATCAGGCAGCTTCTTTTTCTATGTCACAAATTTAGAAAGACAAAATGAGGAGTCAGCACTCATATTTGTGCCTGCATAGATTTTTGCTTTGCCCACAGATGTAAGACCATAAAAAATTTCCATTTTGTTAATTGTTTTAGACTTGCTGGGTTAACCTTTTTCTGTCAAAATGACAGGGACAGAATTTTATCTGATACTAACATAAACTCCATCAGCATAGTCCTGAGAAGTACTGAGAAATAAAGTTGCTACAAACCACTGATGAAATTTTCTACTTGGAGGAATCATCTCCTACATAAAAAATTGAACTAATAAGGAAACATGATTTTTTTATCATTTTTGTCCACCTGGGTAGTCGTTTTTTTCTGGAAAAAAAAAAAGATACTCTTGTTCTATAACCAACAATAGTGACTCAGAAAGGAGGAAACTCAATCATTATAACTAGTTCCTAATGGTGTGTTTTTACTTTGGCAACATTTCACACCACATTTCCACAAATTAAGGGATTCTCTGTGCTAGATGAACACAAGGATGGAAGGAAGTCCTCATGCACTGAGGTTAGCCAGGAATGTGCCTGTGGTCTGAGACCTCCAAAGAGGCCCAGATTTAATGGTAGAGCAGAATCCCTCCAAGGTGTAAAGGCAGTAGAGCCAACTCATACAGTTTTGCTTTTTTTCTTTCAAAGTATATCAAAGATAGCAAAAGACTCCACAGCATTTACATTCACTCTGGCTCCATCAATCTCCAAGTGGACTATGACATATATGTGCCATACATACGCAGGTATGTATGGCACTATACCTATAGCTTGCAGAATTTAGAGCTTCCCTAAAGGTTTGGCCTTTGTGCCGGGGCCTGAACAGCAAAGGAGTGAGATTCTCCCTGACGGCCCTTCTCACCGTTCTGTTGAGGCAACATCTGAAAGTCGATGAAGTGAAAATCTGAGAACAGATATGAGGAAATGGCTTATTAAATCATGAAGTCTGAAAACAGTGGAATGTGATAAACACCTCCCCCCATTCTTGAAACAGTTGATAGTCATTGTTATCTTGAGGATTATACTAACAGTTGCCAAGTTTTTCAAGATAAGAAATATGATATAGTAAGGCACTGTGTTCCTATGGAGGAATTACACAAACAATGGAGGTTTGCTTGGGTGAATGCAGGGGTGCAGACTCTGAAATTCTGGATTTGCTCTCAATTACCAGAGGGAAGAGAGGGTTGGCCCTTGACTCTACAATGAGGGGGTCTTTAGCAGTTAGCTACCAAGGCAGGACCAAAGCAAAGGAAGGAAGCAGTTTGGAACCCGCAAAAACTTTTAATAAGGTATTTAGTTCTTGGAGCATTCAGAAAGTTACACCTGTCAGTCAATGTTAATTTGAAATCAACATGGCTATATATAATTTATTTTTTGGGGCTTAGTGTTAGAATCCACTACTAACAGAGGGTGTCCCAGATATTCTTAATCATCACATTAGAGATCTTATTAAGGGAAAAAGTTTAAAAGTACAGCAGACAGGAGCTGTCTATTAACCCTATTAGAGTAGCATTTATAAAATTGTGACATTTTAACTGTAAAAATGATTATTGGATGATGCTTTCTTTTCCAGAATTAAGTACAGAAGGCATATAAGCCCTTCCAGTGGAGAAAACTAAAAAAAAAAGGTGTGTTTTTTTCTTGTTGCTGTTTTGTTGTTTGTTTGTTTTCTTGCTTTGCTTTGGTTTTGTTTGTTTTTAGTTTGTTGGTTGTGTTTTTTACTTTTCTCCTTAAAGGAAAAGGTAAACCTGGTTCATTTAATGAAAAATTCTTAATGGAAATTAAGCCAACAGAATTGTGTTAGCTGTTTGATTTTAATGTAAGGGATAAACTGAGATAGTAATGCATTTAAATTACCCACTGTTTATAAAAACCCCAGTCATTAAACAATGTGGAACTATTAACTGTCTGGTTTTAAAAGCTACTGCACTAGCATCAGATTGATGGTTCTTAAGGTAAAGAACAAAAAGGAAGTTCATTGAGGGAAATGGAACTAAATGATAAAATCAAAGATGACACCTTACATGGGATCCCTCCTGACTAGTGTTTTTCTATGTTGTTTTTTTTTTGTCTGATGTGTGTCTAACCTATCATCTATGTGCTTGCCTGTAACTCACATTTAATGAAATTGAGATTGAGTGCATCTGTGTATGAGAGATCAATATTCTGGGAATTAGAAAGTGGATAGCTAAAACCCTTAGTCTCTTATAGAAAAAGTCCAGAAAATTAGGAAACCTCTGACAACATTTTTTAAGAATTAAACTTTCTGATTTGGAGCAGAAGGGGGTGTTTGGTTATTTGATGGGGTTTTTTTGTTTGCTTTATTTTTTGTAATTTTGTTTAGTGATTCTTACTTTACTAAATCTAATAGGGCCAGCAGAAGAAGAACCTTTGTCTTAGCATAAGTAAGCCAACACAAATGTAACACATAATGACTATGATATCACTTATTTTAGTTTGCAGATCTGGAAGAAAACCTGCATCAACAAAATCCTCTTGAAAAAAAAGGACAATTAAAAAGATAGGTCAGTACTTACCACAGTGACGTTGAAAGCATAAAGAAGATCAAAAGGAAGTGCAGCAATTAAATCAATGATAAACCATGTAGTCACGTAGTGGATACAAATAGATCTCGCTTCAAATATAACTTGGCCAGACTTGCTGACATACGTTGTTCGGAAATTTAAAATAATATCTGCTTGACAAAGAATGAATAGAATTAGAGACAGTGATTTCTTGATTCCTGGGGATAACACCAGGAATCCAGCATAACACTGATTGTTTTGCTTATGCATCACAAATACCAGATGAAAAGTCTAGTACAGAAACAACAAATCCACAGTGGTAAGAAAACCACACACATAGAGTTAAACCAATTGATGCACGATTCTTTGCAAGGAGTAAACAGAATGTCTTACACATTTATAATTCACTGATTAGAAAGGGAGCTTGCATTAAAACCCATCACCCACATACATTACTCCTTAAACTGTACCAAATATTGGTATTTTTCTTAATGAAAAATGAGGGTATGACTTCTGTCCATATAATTTATTTACATTTCTTTTGAAATAAAAAAGTCATTAATTATTTTATTTAAAAGATATCATTAAAGCTCTTTTAATGATAACTATCCAGCACAGAGAACAAATGTCATCATCAAGGATAACCATTTGCTTATCAACTGAAAAGTTCTGAACACACTTAAACAAAAGGCTTTTCAGCTATGTTGGAGATCACAAAAGTGATACGAAGTTCTTGATGGCTTGTGCATTTTGTGTATTTTGTCTCTAACATTCCAGGATGAGTGTCTTTCAATATCAGACATACTTTTGACACGTCTTGCCAAAACGCATTAAAACACGAAGAAAAACTAAGGTCTTGACAACAGAGTCTCAATTATTTTCATGTCCTACAAGACAAAGACTATAATCTGTCCCCAAGCTATGCACCCTATTTCTACTAATATTAGTGAGAACTCCTTGTACAACTTTTGCAATGTCAGAAAAGAGTGCAGCCAACCATTAAGGCTGGTGTTTACAGCAAGATAGCTTTAGGGGAAAAAAAAACAAAAAAAAAAACCATTGATTCGCATTTCTCCCTACATGTTCTTCAGTCTATACTGAGGCTGAGTAAAGTAAGATCTTATATTCAAGCCTGTTAGCCATAATATGTAAGAAGCCACGAAAATTTTTTTCTCCCACTGAGGGGAAAGACAAGAGGCACAGAGAGATACAACACACAGAGACAATCACGTTAGATCATTCCTTTGGTGTATCAGGAAAGATTTCTTTACGATGCATTTTGATTTAATGCCTAGTTCTAATACACTGGTTCTGGGAAATAATTACTTGCCAAGTTTCACTAGCAGAAACTTTTTATGCTGTCTTCTGCATTTTGAAGCTAGGCAGTCTGCTATGATCATTTGACATACTTGTTAGCCTGTATACTGGCAGTAGTGAACTTGTGGTATTTTTAACAGTTTGGTATCTGCCATTCCCTGCCTTTGACACAGTAGAGTTGAGTATCTTAAATTAATGAAATCTTTGGGGGAATTCTCATTTTGGCACAGTGATGATCCGCAAAATTTTTTAAGATTTATTGCAAAGTCTTGGCACAACAAGTGACCAACACACATATTCGAGGCTATCTAGTTCCATGGACAGATGTCTGGAAGGTTCGTGCTGTAAGAGCAATTTTTTTTCATTCAACCAAATCCTCAGGCTGAACAGAACATATAAGTAAAATCAGAGATACAAAAATTGTAGATTACCTCATGAAGTAGTCTCAACTGGCCCTGCATTCTTAAAGCTACAAAAACGTTACGAAATTTTCAATAATACAATTAAGATGGGAAAATAGCATAATTTCATACAGTTCATAATGACAAAAGGGTCAGTTTAACTCCACAGGCACTTCATAGAGATAGTTGGTTAATATTCCCATTTCCAGATCAGTATGGTAGCACCAGTCACATACATAACTACTTCATGAAGGTTTGCTTGCTAGAGGTAAGAAAGATAAGGATATTTACATCACTAGTATTTTGAAATTTCTCATTCTTATTTGTCTCAGAAACTCCAAAGTGTAGTTATCAAAGTCAGAAAAAGGATTTGCTTATTGCACATTAGCATTTGTGAAACAACTAAAACTTTAACTGAAGAAGAGAATTTCTTGCTTAAAATTCCCATAAGACATCCAGTACACCAAAGGCTTATCAGTGTGTATGCGCAATTCACTGTTCAAGATTGAAGAGATTAGAGGTTTTTCTGCACTGCCCCCCTTTCTACCTTCTTATCAAAGCAATTTAGGACAACAGCCTCAGATAATAGTTATATACATGACATTGAATAGGAAACGGTAAGTGCTTCTTTCTGCATCCAATTATTAGATAAGAGTCCATAGGGTGGGAATAAAGTGTGATCCATCCTGCATTTTTTGGCAGCTTTCTGAGCTATAGTTAGGTGTAAATAAACAGTTTCTTCATCTGGGCAGCCTTATTTGCAGCCTGACTGCTATGCTAAATACTTATTGAGAAAGTTGTAAAGGAAAAAAAAAAACAAAACCCACAACTCCTGAGGCAAGAAACTTCTGAAAGCACAACAAAATCTTTACCACAGATTTAGGGACTTTAAGAAAGTCCCTTAAGTCATGTGTACACATGACTCTCATGATCTCTTTTTTACAGAGATTTTTACTGTGTTTAGCATAAATATACCTTGTGTACCCTTTGTATTCAACACCCATGGATTTTAAACCAGTCATGATTCCCTCCTTCCCCACTCACTGATGTGGAGGTGAGCCTGTGTGGACCGTAAGCAAAGCGAGTCAGTCTGTCAAGAAGTGAGTTATTTTGCTTCTGTCAAACACAAAGGTGAACTTGACCTGAAAGCACTAACTAGGGAGAACACAATATCTCCAATTTCTCCAAGCCTTGGAATACGGAATCATATCACTTGTGCATATTGTGTCCAAAAATGGGCTTTTTCTCAGCACACTCTCTTAATCAAAATTGCCTGCTAATGCAATTCCTGTTTGCTTTTTAAGTCCTGTTCCTCTGAGCCCCGCTCCTCCTCCTTTCTAGCCTGCAGACTGATTACCTTTCCCTACCATCCCCACACAACACAAACCAGAAGCCCTGTTAGACATTAAGTCACTAAGATTCATGCAGAGAGAATAAACCCTGAGTTTATGAAATCTTGTGATTTGTCTTCTGGTTAGATCCCATGGCTAACTAGCTCAATCTACATGGATTCTCTCAGTCTATTATTTTCACCACTGATATGAAATTGCTACACATCCATTAAAAAAATTAAAAAATCTTGTAAGAAATGTGATATCCTGCATTTCATTCAAAGATACACTGAAACATTAAAAAAATGCATTTTTATGTAAACAAACACAATTTTTTTCAGCCATGAAATGAATTAAAACTTTTTACCTGTATGCAGTTGCAGTTCCTTATTTATTGATATATTTTGATGCAATTGAACTCTTATACAGTATGCACATCAGTAAATACCAGAACACTGGCACCAATATTACCCTAATGTCTTTCAAGTTTACAATTACCATGGCTACCTGTTTTTGTGATATTTTTATTTTGAATCTCTGAAGCCAATAATGTGATCTAACTGAAAAGCTTTAAATGATTACTTTCATTTTATGAGTGTTCTAACTCACCTATTTATGACTATTTTCTTTGTCACAAGCTTCTGGTGTGAAAATCTATTCCCTAGCAATGCTCAGTTCCTAAGAAAAGGCAACTTATTTCACAGCAGGGGACAAAAAAGCTGGGAACCCAGAGCAAGTCCTGGGGTTTGGAAACTGTTTTGTGACCTTTCTTGAAGCTCTGTATGACAGGTCATCTCTTTTACCAAGCCATCTCTTTCTAGATTTCTGTCATGCACACATTCACACACAAACACATTCTCTCAGTGAATTGTAGGAAAACATTGTTTGTAAACTGGTCTACAAAGGGGGAAAAAATTACATTAAAAAAATGAGGTTCTACTTGGTGCATAATGCAGATTGCTATCCTAAATAATATAAAAGGAACGAAAATCATAAACTGCTATGCACCAAGCCAACCTATTAACCCTTAAAGTATTTTCCAGTATAATATCCCTTTTACAGTTTCAATAGCACAATATGTGTTCTGTATAATCTCAATTTCTAATCTCTGTTAAAAGAAAAAATCTGGTGCGCAGCTGAATCTCTTTACCCATAAACAGGATTATTTTACCTAAAGTAGTTGATTTTCCTGTGACATTTTTTCTCTCTTTAGACTTGATTTTTTTAAAAAATGAATCCTGCTGAGATTAAACATATGAACAAGTTACAGAAGAATAACAATTTAGAATTAGTCAGGTGATTCAATAACCACCCATGACACACTTTTAGATTTCAGCAAATGCTATGTAATATACTTCAGTCTAACTCTCTTTTACTATGAACTAAATGAAGTTGAAAAATCCTGTACCTTAAGGGCAAGTAGTACACATATAAGCAGGAACCAGGGGATTGGGCAATGCATGATGTGTTATTAGGCTCCAGTCATTAAACCCTGTGCTTGAGACCTAGATGATTTAGGTACATTAAGCCCATTGATCTTCAGAGCAGGCAATTTTCTACACCACCTGCCTCTTCTGGATGGTATGACTGACTTTTGTCTAATTCCTTTTTTTTTTTCTTTTTTTTTTTTTCTTTTTCCTTTATGTGATTTTACATTGACTGTCTTTAGCTAGCAATAATTTCCCCAAAGTCTAAGCTCTTTGAACTGATTATTTGAGCGAATGTTATTTAATTATACAAGCATAATGGTATTAGAATCTGGCCAGAGAGCTTTTAGGAAAGATTCCAGGAAATGTTAGTACCATATTGCTTGAAGAACTATTTATCTGTCCCTATATCAACTGTTATTTTTTCTATTCTACTACTGATATAAACCTAAATGTTCCTAACAAATCTCCTAGGAACAATTTATTCAAATGGAAGTGTGATTTTTCAACTCAACATGCTCCTTCCAAAAGTCCATTACCACAATTAGCATGAGGATTTTCTTTTAGATGCTGACATGATAAGGTAAGGGAGATGGTATTTGGTTTATATAGGAAAGGAAAGTAATACTCATTTTACACCATTGTTAAGAACCTGGGCCATTATGAAGTCAAATAAAGTTTGCAAGAAAAAAAAAACAAACAGAGGTTAAGTAGTAATAAATAAAAATGTAAGGACTTAATAGAACAAATATGCAATATATAATAAAACACATACTATTTCAATAATAATATATCAAAATAATACATTATCAAATAATGTCTTTAAAACAGCCTATTGCAGCTGCTGAAGAAACAGAATTTTTTTTTTCTTATTAAGAAAGATATATCAAATGCTGAATAGATACTAAGTAACAAAAAATATTAACTATAGAAAATTAGACATGAAAAGCTAGACCGGTTTGGGAAAGAAAAAGAAATCACTGGTAGCCATGGAGGATGGAAAATTACAGTTTTAAGAAAACAATGCTAGTATTCAACTTTAATTCCTTTGTAGTAGTGACATGCCATTATGAGACAAGCTATAAATAATCTTGTGAAAAAAAAAAGATGTATTCAATAAATACTTCTTATCTAATTTTGGAAGGAAGTGGCAAAATATGGTTGTATCAATCAGATGTTAATCCAGTGTGCCCTAAGAAAAGCAGATAAAAGCATTTTAAAACAGGACTGCTGAACACTTAACAAGATGTCACTTCTGCAACTAGATGGAAAAATAAGCAAATAGAAGTATGTCATTTACAAGCTAGAGGGGAATACAGTTAATGATTCTTCTTTCTCTAAGGTTTTTGAAGAAGAGTTGATGTCCTTCAGGAAAACATGTTTTAGCCAAATAGTTTATTGCAATTAATATTGATACTTGGAGACTGAACTAGATGGTCAAAATATTTAATTCTTATCAGAATCTTTATGAACTGAAAGGTCATATAAAACTGCATATAACTGAAGTCTCAGATGTATTGTTTTCATGTAAGCAACAGTGAGAAGGCAGAAGCTAGACCAGATTTTATACTCCTAGAAATTAAAGAAAAGAAGTACCCCAAATTATGATGTCTAGGTTTTAATGGACTTGAAATCTAAAATGGAATATCAAGACCCATTATCATAACACCAGGATGATGTTTTGTTAAATAGAAAAATTTGTTCTCTTCCACATCTTAAACAGTCACTCTGGTATCACAAGGTTCATTGCAAAATAGGAAGAAGGGTAGAAAAATAACATGTTTGAAGAGATTCATTTAGGACAGCTGAGAAGTGGAATGGTCACAGTTTATATTTGCCAGAAGCACAAGGGCAAAATATCTTGACCCAACTTGGGGCTGCCCACCAAGCTCTTCCCAGAACATAAAGGTATTACATATGGAAATGCTGCATATTTCAACTTATATTGATTAATATAAGTTGAAATATGACAGTTGTTTCTGTCATGTTACAAGTGCTTTTTAAAAGGCCTTTATACTGCATAATTAATTTGCTTTCTTTTAGATATTACTTCACAAAATCAGATTTGGGAATGGAATCATTTGGGAATGAATCTGTTCATTACTTCTTGGATTTTACCTTTAATTTTGATGGTACTTGGCACAATACATATTGATCCCTTCCTGTAAGCAGTTCACCAGTAGTTTGCATCAATGTCATCCATTTTGGCCTCAGGAAAGCAGGAGCTCTCAGATGAGCAGTTTTCTTGGTTTAACTGTAAGGAATCTCCCAATTTCAGGAGTAGTAAGCAACATTTTGGAGCAGTGAATTCTTAAATCTTTGGTTAGATCTACAAGCAGACACTTTTCCACTCTGTGAGAAGGTGTCTACTGATGTGCAACAATGATATCACACCTCTGAAAATGAAGAGGAGTCAGGAGAGCCAATACAAGTGACATTTTCAGGTTGCCTCCATTATCATAATATTTATGTGCATCTACCCGAAGATAAATAAAACGTTTCTGTGAAAGAATCATTTTCTTTGTCTCTTTTATGTCCAGGTGAAGGTTTCTGTGCTTGGAAACAGCATCTTGTATGCAGACAAGCATTAGTTCTCCTTACAAGTTATGCAAGGAAAGTTATTGGAAAAATGTCTAACATTATAGCGGTCTTGCTTACATCAGTTTGATGCTTTAAGTGAGAATCTTTAGGAAATTTATTACTGCTTTTCAGCATAAACATTTAGAACTGTTTGTTCACATTACTATTTAATTTCAAACCACTCCCTTGGTGTTTACCTGAATTTTAGCATATTATGGCCTGAAAGCACACTTTCTAAATCGTGGTTCAAAACACTACCATTTCCCTTCAAACTGCAAAAGTTCACTTAGATGTGAGGTTCCCCAGATACAGATGTCATTTTACATGACCTTCTGTGCACTGGCAATGGTAGCAAATCGTAATCATTACAATAATGAAAAACAACATGAGAGGAAAAAAACCCCAAACCTCAAATTTAAAGCAATCCACTAAAATCTATAGCATCTAATTCCTCACCTTATTCCAACAAATTTCATTTAAAATGTATTATTTTCAGTGCAATAATATGCACACTTGAATGATTGTGTAAATCATCATTGAGGGTATGAAATGGGTTTATACCATATTTTTAAATCTCTACATATCAAACATTTGAGGCTCAAAGATTTCATATGATTTAAAACAGCTTTTGAAAGATTTTGAGTAATTTACATTTGTGAAAGATACTAACGGACCCACAAGTCTCTCTAATCTACAGTCTCATGCCACACAAATCACAGTTTTAGAGCTTCTAAACATGCTGCTTTAAAATGGAAAGTGCTGATAAAACACTTTGTTAAATAACATTTAACTAGAGAGAGAAATATACATAAAAAGAGGAGAAATCTTAGTAATCATGATCAATTTTCTCTCTTGAAAGTGCAAACTATAGATAAAATACATTCAGGTGAGTGTGTGCAGTGTGAAAGAAGAGATGGGTATGTGGTATGTTTTTTTTTCCAAATGTGACAAAGTAGTACACTTGAGAAAATCGTTTAAAATAATGTTGCCAGTATGTTTACAAAAAGATCTAATTTTATAGCTATAAATAATATCCAGAGTTTGGGTGCCACTAAAAACTAGTTGATCCACAAATAGAAAACTGAGCACTTCTCTCTACAGTTTTCCTGGCCTCCCGAGAATACAAAATACTCAGACACATTTGATCTTATTCAACAAATAATGCATTACCAGCACCCTGAAAGCCTATAGACAGTTTTGCTAAACTGTTGCATTAATCTCAGCTCCTGTTGAAGGCATCCTATTCAAGTAGTCTTGTGAGTGAGTAATAAACTATTCATAATTTTTCAGACATTATTATTTTTTTCAAGCAAGATGTTAAACATTTTAAAAATGCAAAACAGATAAAGAGAGACAATATCTGAAAACTGGAATGACACTGTTGCAGAAATAAAACCACCACACTAGGTAGTCACGGAAGAGTAAAAGTTATGTAACTGGTAGGTTTTAACTAATTAAATGGAATGAATTTGGTGAGAGATTCTCCCACCTTTTTTCCCCAGAAGACAGAAAACTTTACAAATATTGTTGAGAAGAAGATCCATTATGCCTCTTAGAAATATTGAAACTTTAGGCTCACACATGTACCTACCCAAAAATGACAGATGCAGCTATTGCATATGCAACTACAGGGGCATTCTCAAGATTTATATTTTTTTTTGGTGTTTGTTTAAATACATTAATCCTAGAAACTTTTTCTCTGCACCTCTTTATGATTTTTAAATACATAAAACAGGGAAAAAAATCTAAAACTAAACTATTTTCACTCTATCTTTAGTTAGAGGAAACAAAAGATTTATTTACAGAGGGATGTTAGAGAAGGTTTGCACACATTACTAAGGAAAACATATGAAAATACACTCAAGCATCACACAGATTATCAAATCACTAGCATATATAGGGAATATCAAGTGAAAAATTTATGTTAATTTAAGAAGTCTTACGTTTCCCTTCCACTTCTTCCCCAAAAGCATCACAAAATGGGTTATTATTATTGTTTATCTTCTATCTATGCTATAGAGAACTTTAAAAGCTAAAGCAGTTAAACCTCTAGCTAGGTGTACTTTTTTCTCATAAATAATTTAATTCCTATCAACACTCTTACTTGTAAGCACCCCAAGTCAGGAGAACACTTCCATATGTATTTTTATGATGCTTAAGCATAGGCTGACACACATAGCCAGTCTTGGATAAGTCTAAAAGATATTTTTAGCCACTAAACTTGTACAAATTCTTCTGCTTAAAGAAAACCCTTGGCCTCTACCCTGCTGTGTCCCTTGAAATGCTGTACGCACAACACCTCTACCTCTTATTGCCATGTCTTGTATTGTCATATCTCCATGTCCTGGGATAACACAGCTAAAACACAAAGATCTTGTCAAGTCCAAATAAATGTTTATGCAAACTATGTTCATAAAAGGAATATTACTCTATGTTCTGAGAAATCTGAATAAAACCAAAGTAGACTCTTTTTCTCCAATCCATGAGTACAGTTGTGATACCTCAATCTGTGACTGCAGAGCTATGATACAACTGAAGACCCAATCTCAGACAGCTCTCCCCACTGACTTTCTGAGGCAGCAGCTTTATAAGAATTTTACACAATGTTTCTCATTGACTTTTCTCGTAGCACATAGATCATCCATCAAAGATGTGACTGTGAGAGCCACAGTGCAACAAATGCCCTGAAACTTACACTTAAATTTAAGTATCTTGTCAATCTTACTACTTTCAATATAGTCACACATGTTCTGAGACATATTAATTCAACATTTTATCGGACAAGGTGCCATGAAGAGATGATTATAAACACACTATTTCTATAAATCCACCGCAGAGATTTCAATGCAGTATGAGAATGTCCTGAAAATACTCCATAAATCTTTCCTCAGAGCTACAGATTTTAAAACAAATAACTTAAGAAACAATGATTCTGTGGAAAACTGAGCCATTATTTAAACTGCGAGGAGGAATGCTGGTATGCTACAGTATAGTGCTTGTGGTTACCAGTAACATGATTAGGAAAAGTCTTTTCTAGTACTTCATATACATTTCTTTGAATATGTTTAATTACAGCCATAGTTTGATTTCCTGGATGACAGAATTAAAAGTCTAATCAGAAAATATGAAGTAAAATTTACAGAAAGTCCTCATTTTATTTTTCTTACCCAGCTACTCTAATGATCATTGCTTTTCACTTACTGCATATTTCTAGCAACATACATAACCAGAAAAGTAGCACTGAGCAGTACACCATCTGTCTTGCTTCAAATGAATACTACATCACATAAACCAGCTAAATACAGATTATTCGCTCTTGCACTTATATTCATATAAATATATTTATAACACAAACTGGTTATCTACACTGGTGTAGGGTGAAGGATACAACCATTATCAAAGTATTGCAACTTTGAGTCTACTCTTTTTATAAAGTTGCCCAGGTGCATCCAGAGGCATTATTTAATTTTGTATTCTTTAAAATGGAACATGGATTAATTTATTACTGACTAGAGTCATGACCTCTCTCTTTTTATGCAAGAGAAAAGATGATCCTTCATGATCTGAATTGCAGATTGTTTCTTACTGAAATGCTTGAGTATTTTTGAATGTGAATTGTTTGCATTACCATGAAAGACTTCACCAAGACCTAACAGTGAGCATAAAAAGGGAAAATTAGACCTTAAATCTAACGACAAAACAAAGACCAAAAGACGAAACAAATATTTACCTATCACGACATCTGAGTCTTCCATCAACCGCATCACCTACCAGTCTTACTGTCTACAGTAAAGCTGACAGAGGAATGGAACAAACTTGTCATAAGAAAAACTTATGTTAAACTGTGGCAGTGGGCCTGTGAAGAAAATGAAGAAACCAGCCATAATGCCCTAAAAACTGAGGCTTTTACTGTATTGTAAAATAGATTCTTTGCCTTTTTTTTTCCTAAATCACCTTTCTTCTTCCCAAGACCCCTTGAGCAAACTCTTATCTTCCCAGCCTATTATGCAGGAATTTGTTTTAGCAAGACTATGTGAAACCCTCCCTTATTGGTCCTTTGTTAACCCTTTCCCCATTGGTTGCTATCCCTCAATTTCTATTGGTTGGAACCAACATCCTCTAAAGCCCTTTAAATACCAGTGACCATGTGAATAAACTCTCTGCCTTCCCCTCCTGTGGTCTCTGTGTGTCTCTTTCCTGGGACATCTCAGGGACCACGTGGCCAGAGGGGGAACAGGAAGGGGGAATGTTCCACCACGCTGTCGCATTAAACTAAAGACATTCTGAAATGTTACTTAGGGTTTATGATGTTTCAGTTTTCTTTAGTTTGCCCAAAGAAGATCATAACATTGTTTTTAATATTCAAGCTAAGCTATTTTTTTCATGACAAAATTCGGAAAAGTGGAAAAGAAGTTTCTAATCTGAGAATGATTTTATTATTTTGTACATTTTCTTGCTCTTTCAGAACTCATCCAAAGCCGCCTCATATTCAGGAAAGACATACTCATCTTTGCTTATTTCTTAAAAATAATAGCTTCTCCACAGACCTGAGCTATGGTTTGTCAGTGTGACAGCACTGAGTGATATTACAACTCTATTATGACTCTAGTCAGCAATTCATTTCCATATCCAGAAAGAAATTGGAAAAAAAGGTAAATAAAAAAGAAAAAAAAAGACATTTCTTTGCTACAAAGCCACTATTAGATACAACCTTGTTTCTTTTTAATTATTTTAAGATATAAGAAATAAATCAATCATGGAAATAAAAAGTTTGGAAAATGGACCAGATGACAAACTCCAACCTGTTAAATTCCATCCCAGTTGTCAGTATAGCATATTGATATTGTACACTTGCATTATTGCAGTATGAGCTAATCTTATGTCATCAGTTTTTAAAATCTAGTGATTTCCAGCTAGTGGTTCATGGCACTTCTAAGTGTCTGTGAAAAGTAATACTAAAAAAAAAAAACCAAAAAAAAACAACCAAAAAACCCCCAAAAAAACTACATTATGAGCAAAAATTGTAGTGATTCCAGAGCACATCCCTATTTTGGGAAGGTTTAGGCATTGACAGAGTGAAACAATGGTTTCCAATCTTCCTAGAGATCAAACGTCTCTTTAGAGTAACAGCCAATTGAGAGTAAAAAAAGGAAAAGGAAAACAAACAAAAACAACAAAAAAGGGAATAAAAGGTGAACTAATGTTCAGAAAAAATAGCAAGCTATACAGCTAAAATTGATTTCCTTGAAATTTCATCATGAAAGTGATGATTATTTCCTTTTCTATATTACATATTCTGTGAAAACCCTAAAAGTCAAAAAAGAGAACCCAAACAAATCCCTGACATATCTTACCGATGATAAAGAGAATTTCCACTGCAATGTCACTGACAGTTGTGCTTCGAGTTGTAGACAGCTCATCATGGCCAATAAAGGAAACATTGTAAGGTACAGTCACAGCAACATAAAACGTTGCCAGTAAAATAAGCCAGTCCCAGCCAGCTTTAAAAGTGCTAAAATGCAACAGTATGAATTTGGATTTTTTTGCATCTGAAACTTTGTATTCTGGAAATGCTGGTTTATCTACAAAAACATTCTGAAAAAGAGAGAAAAAAATTTAAATGAGACAAAACAATAATTTGATCACAGAAACATTTCTTCCAATGAAGCCATTAGGTGGTTGGTTTTTAAAAACAATCATAATGAAATATGACATACTCATATGTAGGCAAGAACTAATGCTATTTTTATTATTCTTCCTAATGTAGTCCTCACACTTACTTAGATGGCTCTTTTCATAAAAATGCCTTTCTCTTTGTGTGTTTCCTTTGAAATACTGATGTCAATGGTCTCATTTCCTTCTTTCTCTAACATTTTAGCTTTTTAAAACTAATGATGTACAAACAAGAAACTAAATGCTATTTTGAGAGTTTAAGAAAAACTTTTTTCGCTACCCCTGCTTCTAATAACTATAGGTTCTCACTGTTGGAACAGGCTCTCCAATATCCATCTAGCATATATTTATATGAATATACTGATTTCATATATATGTCTAGCTTTCCTCCACATTAACTTTTCTTCTGAAGCATAGTTACATAAAGCAGGAGAGCTATTTTTTCTCATGAGCATTTCTTTAGAAGTCCTTCTGTTGCTATATTGTTGGGTTTGTCTATTGTCTGATTTAGTTTTAGCAACATTCACAGGATGTTTTATTTAGTTATTTATTAGTTATAGTTACTGGGGGAACACAGAAGTAATTTAAAGGAAGAAACCTTACTTATTCCATTAGGAAATGAAAAGATAAATATACTCAGCAAAAGTTGGAGAAATTCACATGAAATCTCCCTAAATGATGCGTGACCTTTAGAAGCTTAACAGTATGGAGATTTTCAGCTACAGCAATACTGTGAATTCCTTTATTATCTTTTTGGCAAATAAAAATAGTTGAAATGAAGATATCGGGATGACAGGTAAATTGGAATCTAAAATTAAGTTCTGAGAAACTTTATAGTGTGGCTTTCCTGGCATTAAGTAAATACCTATTTGCAGTATGACTAAATACACTGTCTTGACATATGGTAATAAATACCACAGTAGGCAGAACAGAACTTAGGTGGAACGCACACTAATCCTTTTGCTGCTGTGAAATTATGACTTGGACATTTCTCAGCTACTCACCGACCTTTTACAGTACTTTTAATTTTATATTTTTGTTTAAAGACAGTGGAAAGAGTACATTTTTGACAAAAAAAAAAAAGAGACAGAAGAATTGCACCTACATTATTAATTTTTAATTTGTTCTTCTCTCTTCTTTGTAGATGTCCAGAGATATGATAAAGGACAGCTCTACTCCGTCTGCGCGCTGACTCAAAATGCGACCCGGCTCTTCCTCTTCCCTTCCATTTTTCTGCAGAACAGAAGTGAGACCCCATTAAAAATCAGGAAATAACACTTTAACGTTTGGAACCTGAACTACTGACATTTCAGACATTGGTAGAAACGTAAATACTATACACTCCTTCTCTTTTGCTTAATCTTTTGCAGTAAAGAAACAAAAATCCTCTCTCCTGAAGGGCAAATAAAAATCACTGTGAAGTTTTAATTGTCAAAGGCCTTCACACAACTCAAAAGAAATTAATTACAGCATGTGATTTCATAGATAAGATAAATGTGTTCTCTACTGTTTCACAAAGTAGTGATTACTGACTAGAGAGAAGCATGGCATGGAGTAACCACTTAAAATATCCTTGAGGTGGTCCTACTCTCGTATTCCATGGAAAGAAAAAAAGTATTTCTTGTGGTGTACTTTTTAAAAACAAAGAGTCTGACTTGTACTAGGCTTCCATTGTGTCAGAATATGCTAATTTTTAAGCTTGCTCATTCATAATAAATTCTTACATTCATATGTTTATATTTCCCATCACATGGTCACTGACAAAATCACTTGACACATTCCTTGGTGACATGAAACCTGCTAACACTAAAGACTGAACATTATTTTGGAAAGGTTTGTGGTTTTTACCTCCATTCAGATGTCTGTAATTGTCAATCATGGGAACAAATTTTGTTCTTGCTTATAATGCAGTAAATTCAAAGTAACTCCAGAGACTCTGATGGAATTACAGTGAATTGATGCCAGAGTAAATGAAAGCAGACATTTTGTGATGTGTCAGGATTAAGAAAAAAGAAATTATGGGAATAAAAGAAGAAGCCGTCTGTTATGGAGGTTTAATTAAAGTCAATTCAATGCATACAAATTAAGGAAAAAAAATAACAGTGCACAAAACTAATTAGCAGAGACAGAAATTAACAACAAGCAGAATAGCTACACTTGAAGCCTGCCTAGAAAAGTAAGAAAGATTTGTGTTGTAGAATGACGTATTTTTGGCTTAACAGCACAAAACCATTCATAACAAAAAGTGTAGCAAAATAAATTATCCAAACTTTTTCGTGAAGAATGTTTCATGTAATTCATGAAAGAGCACTCTCCAGTTGAGGATTTCTTTACATGTCAGTAAGGAGAAGGGGGAAAAAAGGAAAAAAAAAGAAGGTAAAAACTTTGCACTGCAAAGCTAAATAGCTACTCAAAAGTTGAGGGAGGCTGATGGAGAAGCCTTGTACTTTCCCATCTCCTGCACATAGGGGTGTCAGCTACAAAGCAGAAAGATAGAACAAAAAGCACTATTTCAGAAAAGACCCAGACAAATTAATGTTGGGGGTTTTTTTAATAAAAATCTCAGTCATCAAACCATTTAAAACTCAAACTAAATTTTAAGTGTTCTTAGATTCTGAGTAAGAATAAAGTACCTATCTGCTTCTCTGAGCAAAACCAAATGTAACAGTCTACTGAATTGGGTCTCCACTGTACTACTGGTCAGCTATAGTAGTCTGGTTTTGTCATACAGCTTTGAAATTATCTTTTAAACTATTTACAGGCCTCTCTTTCTTGCTTTCCTCAAACTAAACTGCTATTTTGGATGAGGCCATGCAGTTTACTCTAATGCCTCCAAAAGCAGTCAATAAAATAGGCTTCAGATCTTAACAGCTATGAAGCAGGCTGAAAAAAATGCTTTTCCCAAGTTTCTGGCCAGCAATCTCCTTGGGATGCTTTAGCATAAGGCTTCATGCTCATGATATATCATACCTAATACCTGTCCATGTCCTTAGCCTACAAAGGTAGGCACAAGGTAGTCTATTCTGGCAGATATAAGAACCTTGGTGACGTGATGTGTGTGAGACCCACACCAAACTGTGTTGCAAAAGGCAGGCGTGGTGCCTTCAGGTGGAGTTCCTTTCAGTACTTTTCAGCATCCCCAGCAATACAAGGCTCTTCCAGTGTGGAATTGAAGCTCTCTATCTCTGGTGTCAACCTTGGAAACCTTCTCTTTACCCCTGCTAGACCTCAAGTGCCTTTAAAAATATATGTTTTAAATACATCCTTTCAGTAGCTCCTTTTTACAGAATTATGTGCAGCTTTCAAGATGTGGATACAAAATTTTCTGATACAATACTGAAATAATGCTTTCAGTTTTTTTCTTCAAAACTCCTAACCTCAGATGTGCCTTTTTCTCACATGCTGAGCACAGAGCTGAAAGCTGTCCATAATTTCTCTTTCAAGAATGGCAATTGAGACAGTCCATGCCATGAGACTATGGACAGTCGATACACACCTATTCAGTAATATATTTTTTTGACAGAGATTTTTCATTTTCTATGCACTCTTTAAATGAGAACACGTTCCTTGTAAGATGTTAAATTTTATGTGCCAGCAGCCTGATAAGGTTTGGCTTTAGAAAGATTCCACCCCTTTTACCTAGCTTTAGGATTCCAGCCACTGAGAATGCTGTACTCATTAAACTGATCTGGTTGTGAGGCTTGATATGGCACTAAGAATCATACCAGTTACACATTTTTGCAGCAAGTGACTTCCACCACATGCTGATTCCACTATTTGCAAAGGATTAATGCTATCTCTATGTTAATATTGAAACTCACTCAACTCCTAGAGACAGAAAATCATGGATAAATAAGGAAAGTGTTCCATTCATTATGAAGTAATAGTATTTTTCCTTCTAAACAGAAATGGTAAAGATTTTTTATGGTTGTTAGTATTAGTGAAAAAATATGGGTTTCTTGTGAAGATAAGATGCTATCAGAGCACATGACAATACCTTATAACATAAATCAGGGAATGACATTTGTGAATTCTTCTTTCTGATCTTCTCAGTGCCTTCAGGAAAAGACAGTCCTGATCCTAGCAAACTACATTGTTCGCCAGGTGCGCCCTTGCATATGTGTGAGTATTTTCTGTAACCTTCCTTCTTTTCCTGTCGTGCTTATACTCCTGTAATATTCTGAAGCAGACAGCTCATTTTTTACAGACACACAGCTGTTTCTCATTCTTAAAAAAATTAGTTACCTGACAGACTTGCCTTTTTTTTTTTTAAAGCTGATCTTAGAACAAAGATACAAGGCTAAATACAACCATAAGCAAAAAGTCACTTTAATACAGCTGGTTTATTTTTGCCTGGTGCTTAAAATCAAAAGGATTTCTCATCTTTCCAAATACTATAAGAAATCTTGTCCTGTTTTGGGCTCTATTTCTTGGTACTTCTACCTTCCTGTGTGATGGTAATCTCCTCCCCAAATTAGCTCTTACAAAGGATGCTTTGCAATTCAGTCCTATCTCCCCTTTACTTTGATCAGAAAAGTGATAATATGTTTTTTAACTCTTTTTGCTGTCCTGTTTGTTTTTCTTTCAAATGAAATGAGGTATAGTACCACAACCATCACACATGACAATTGTAAAAGTGTTTTCTAAGAAATTAAGCTAGCATAGCACCTCTTTGCTAAGCTTAACACTAAGACTTCTCACAACTTTGTAAGGGAAGGGTGCGTAAAAACCAGCAGAATCAGACACAAACTCCCTTTTAACTGTTGTCTTTTCTGCTGTGTTTTTATAAGAATATGAGGCAGAAAATGGAGGCATAACTCTTTTCTTGTCCTTTGGAAAAAAAAGAATCTGCTTCTTAGGTATAAATCACAAAAATAAACCCCAATAACTTCTGATAAACTCTCCTAGATATGTGCTGCGCTAGCAGTGTAAAAGAACTGTAAAGTCAGCTTTACTGACTAAATTGAAACCAAACATATGCTTGGCTCTTCTTCAAAGCATTTCATAGAACCATAGACCAATTTAGGTTGGAAAAGACCTTTGAGATCATCAAGTGCAACCACTAACCTTGCACTGCCAATGCCACCAATAAACCATGTCCCTAAGTGCCACATTGACACATTTACCATATACCTTCACAGGCTGTGATTCAAACATTTCCCTGGGCAGCTTGTCACAATGCTTGATAAGCCTTTTGGTGAAGAAATTTTTCCTAAAAACAGAATAGTCAGAGTATAGCATTGGATATAATTCAGAATATTTTACGGTTTGTAATGTTCTCATTCCCCAGGTAAAGTCTGATACATTTATAGAATCATAGAATCATGGAATGGTTTGGGTTGGAAGGGACCTTAAAGATCATCTAGTTTCAACGTCACTGGCACAGGAAGAGACACCTTCCACTCCACCAGGTTGCTCAAAGACCCATCCAACCTGGCCTTGATCACTTCCAGTGATGAAGCATTCACAACTTCTCTGTTTCAGTTCTCACCTGTTTCAGTGCTTCCCCACTCTCATAGTGGACTTTAAATCCTTGTCATGTAAAATGAAACATTTAGTAATCAAATGGGAGACAAGATTCCTACTGCTCTTGCAGTCATGATGTTCAGGTGTTAAAAAAAGAAAAGGCATCAGAAGCCCTTTCTGAGGCAGAGAAGGAGCTGTGCTTAACACATGGTCAAGGGAGCCCTGGCAATCAGTCTGCCAGCTCCTGGGGATCTTCCTTCACAGGGCAGCTGACAGAGTGTCAGGTACTGACTGGTTCATGACCCAGGAACTCTTCCACAGGCATGAGCAGGCTGCACCCAAATAACACCCTTCTCTTGTTCTAGGTCTCCAATTCAGCACTTGGCTGTAATTGTGCAGGCATAGTAGCTTTCCTGGAAAGTAAATTCATCACATAAAAGCAGAACCACCACGACCTTCTTGAATAGGGGACCAAAGCTGTTTACAGTGAGTAGCCCTGTCATGACCCAGAAGCATTATGCTAACTCCATAGCAGACAATCTGTGGCATGAGAGAGATCGTGAAATGCATCTCTTTCCAAATAGCAAAATAAGCTAACCTGCTCTGGCCAGAGAGGCTGCATATTACTTACAATAAATGTCTCAGCCTTAGTATTTTTTCCTCATTTTTCAGAGTATTTATTTGTACCCCTTCAAAAGAACTGCCTTCAGTTTTTCCTCCCTCATGCATTAATGAGTTAATTAAATCCAGTACCTACATTTCCCACTGGTATATTGACGTACCCAACATTCTCTTGTATGGAATGATCTCCTAGTCTGATCATGGGTCATTACCACTGAAAGCTTTCAATACAAGTGTGCATGGACACAAAGAAGAAAAATAATAACTAGCATTTCATTCAGATCACTCAGGAAAATACAAGAGATTTGTCTGTTTACCTAAAATATAAAGTTAGAAAATTAATAAAAGCAACCAGCACCTCTTAAATTTAACCGAAACACAATATATCGACAGTATGTAAATGAAGTAGAAAGGCATGATGTAAAGTAGCCAGAGAGTTTAGCCATAGAAATACAGGCACATCTGAGATATTTTATTCACAGAAGGTAGTTCTACCAAAAACCAGTGTGGCAGAGTTATCCCAGAGGCTGTGAGGCTGCAGACTTGGATCTCTGAGCAGTATTTCTGCAGCTTTTTTTCACTTTTTTTAGTAGCCATTGAAAGACAGGTTCACCACTATGGACAAGACCGCAACTGTTCACTGCCTTTTTACGTTTTCACAATCATGCTCAAAGTTCTATTCCACTCCCAACTACTTATTTGCCAAAGCTGTCCTGTTTGCTTGGCAGGTGGGGCTGTTACGTTCAGGTAAGATTAATTCAGACACATTGACTATCCTCTTCAAACGGTATAAATATGACCATCTCAAATCATGAAATACAGCAACCATGACTGGGCAAAAATAGGAAACGTAGTATAGATATTAATATCTTTAAATACTTTGCAAAGAAGAGTTCTGTAGAAATGCAGTGAGTTCCAGATTTCCATGGACCATACAGTGGCTGCTCTCTGGGCAGACTGTCATTTTTAGGTTTATTTAACAGTGTAGTGTACACTTTTGTAAATAGATTCTCATAAAATAATGAGATTATTTCATCTTGGCTTTTCTGTGAGATAAGCCAGAAGCAAATATGAGAAATAAATAGATAATTTTTTTATTCTACTAATATTTTACTCAAAGAACTGGATAAATTGGCAGAGTAGCTAAGAATGTTTTGATTTATTTGTTTACAAAGCTAAAGTCAATCATGAGATGAAACAGCAAATATTGCACTGCCACCTAAGAAAATTTGTCATAGAAATAACATCCTTTTGAATGTGTGAACTATATTTCCTTTTGAAAAAACAACGGCCAAAACAGAACAGGACAAATGGACATTCTTCATTGCTAAAAGCTATCCAGATAAGCACAGACTTGAACAAATCCACGATGTTGCTCCATGGACAGAGTAGAGCCCCATGAAAAGGCATAGTAACCAGATTAGCACTGTGATTTCTAACTGCTGGTGGGACCCTTCCCTCCTCAGAACACAGAGGGAGTGGCATATTTACACACTTGTGTGATCTCTCCTACTGCTGCATTCTGAAATCAGGCAGGGAAATAAACCTCCCCCATTATCTTTCCTGTTTATATCTCTAAGCTGTCACAACCACTCAGCCCAATCACAAAGAACCTGCATTCATTGAATGAGTTATTAAAGAATTTCTCCATCATTTATTCATCTTACAAGTCTATCTGTAAAAGACTTCCTGTAAGAAGTGCAATCACAATTTTTTTGTCCTTTTAATACATGTCTTGAGAAACCCTCATCACTTGCGCCATAAGGTAAGGAAAACCACAGCAAAAAGTGTGATCTTTCATAGACACCCATGAATACCTCATGTGCAATAAAATCAATACAATTATGTCTCCAGGAAACACAATGGTATTAAATCATATTTAGTATCAATAACACAAAACCCATTTCATAGGCAGTCCTCAAAAGAACCAAACCAAACTACCAAGGAAATTCTGAACAAGACAATTGGAGCAAAGCAATTCTGAATGCTGAAAAAAACCTTTAAATACAGATTGTATGAAAGGGTGGTATGATTTTTTTTCCAGGCTTTTTGAAATCTTTGGGAAATTTTCAGTTATTCTTTTGTAAGAGACAGTACAGGAGCAGTTGCCAATAAAGAGAAAGCTGATAAAAGCCTGCTTTGCTATTAATGACAGAATAAAAGCACAACCCTGGGCAATAAGTTGTAGGAAGTCTGTTGGTTGCATGACACATTCTTTCTGTCAACAACAACCAAATATTCACATAACTGTTAGCTGTATGGTGGATCCAGGCTAACCTCTAGCTGCTCTTTTTGTTCTGTTAACTGATTAAGTGATTCAATAAGAAGATGTACTTAACACACATACCAGCTCTACACTGTAAACATTATTACAGAACATTTTTTAAAGGGGCCAATTTTACACAGAATCAATGGTATGATTATCATAATTTTAGCATTATGCCTTCAGAGAAAATTCAGCCTGGAACAGGCAGAGAAAAGAAGCAATAATATGCATTATTATTGCAGTCTTTATGAATCAGAAAGACCTTTAAACTGTTGTATGCTTGCTAGATTAAAAATCATTAACCACATTTTGGGCTGTTGATTCTTCCAATATTAAGAAAGAAAAGGGTAGGAGGAGACACACTGTTAGATTTTCAAACCCTAAGGGGTTTTTCTAGTTTTCCTGCGCAAGGCAGGAGCTCAGCTCTCAGTAGAGCGAGGAGGATGGGACACAGGCACTCCAATTTCGGCATCACTGGATACTGGATAGTATTCCTCTTCCCTTCTCTAACTTGACCATTTTACATCCGTGATCGATTATAAACACCACAAATTTACCATGAGGAAAAAAGAGGGAGAACGCCCCGGTTTCCTACCCCTGCGGAGACAGGATTGTTGCTGCTTTGCCTTCCCATTTTTCTCACGGGAACCAACCTGA
>JAWWMP010000081.1:35930543-35994851 GCA_035047865.1 Dendrocincla tyrannina | reverse complement strand
ATATTTTTCCTAATTAAAGTTCTGTTTCCTAAATTTAAAGGAGAGGGATTATTTCTTGGCCAGCATAATATCTTAGTCCTCTTTTGTACTAAGACACACACAAAGCCAGAATAAGGGTTCTTTCGCCTCTTCTATTTTGGGGGTTGATAGGTGTACACTCCTAAATAAATAAATATTCCTTTTTAGATGCCTGTATTTGGGTTTATCTCATAAAATATAGAATTGGAAAACAAAAATCCAAGCAGGTATACCTTTCTTCAACTGTTCCAATAGACTGAATTTGAGTGGAAGAACTCTAAAAGTGAATTAATTTAAGCTGTTTTCTCATTTATTAAAACTAATGCCTAAAAGTTACAAAACTCTTATAATGAAGTAAAATATTCCAACTCAGAAATAACTGTTTCATAATTGTGTAGAAATTGTTCCTTTGCCAGCTTACTACTGCTACTACTCTAGAGAGAATACTCTCACAAATGGGAAAATTGTTATTTTTATTATGCCATCAAATTTGAAACATGTCTATTGATTCAGCTGAAATGAGTGGTCATATGTAGTTCTTACAGAACAAAATGTAGCACTGAATTTTCAGCTGAGTTATTATTCACTTCCAGCTGGCTTTTGATGGTACTGTTAATTTCTGTAACAGTCTGTATTTCTCACAGCAAATGTTGGCTCATGAGAAAGTGATATGCTCATTTATCATAATGAACAAAAACATAACAGTAATAATAAGAATATTTGAAATATTTTTGAAGAACCTCTAGAACTTAAATAATTCCATAAAAGTCACTGAGAAACTTTTCTTTGATTTCAGGAAGTGTTAATGTCCCTTTCTGTGCAAGAGTGTACCATTTAAGTATATAATATCACTGAACTCAAAGGTTTTCTTTTTGTTCTTTAATTCCATGAATTCAATTACATACTTTATTTCCTGATCTTTTGTCCTCTAAAATATTCAAGAAAGGTGATCATAGTTTCAAAATCATTGATATTTGCACAAATAGTTTAAAAAAATGCACAGAAATTGATAGTAAAGTACACCTTGCTCACTTAAGTGAAAATAGGAATATGTGTACCTGAATAGTTGCTATATTGTAATCAAAGCAAGTCTTTTGAGAATGAAGATGTTTTCTTAATAGATTTTTCTACAATATAAAACCAGATATGTCACTAATAAAAACATTTTTTGATCAGTGCAACTTGTCCTGAGCTAAAACAAGAGGGGGACTAGAATTTTTTTAAAAAAGAAAAGTTTTAAGAGCTAAGATATACGTAAGTTCAAAAATCTATGATGTTTCTTGTGGTTATTGAAACATCCAGAAAGTACCTCTGATTATGTCTCAAGGAATGAGATTTTCAGACTGTGAAAGTGACTGGTCTTAAACTAAAACTGTTTACAACCTTAATTATGCAACTTAGGCTGGATGCTTGGTAGTTATAAAATCACCTTTCCTACAGCTATGCAAAACTCACTTGTAAAAGGTATCATTTTCTGAGTCTTTACAGAACCTCAGAATTGTTCTGAGGAGCTACAGCAGGAATGACATTCACTATAACTGCAATTACAGTTAAATTCTTCAAATGGCCAAAATCCTATTTGTGTTTCTGAACACAAAGTACAAATACAATATGCATTCTAGTCCTCATGGTCTCTTAATAAAATGTAAAACACCAGACTGTGTCTGTGCTAATGAAAGTAAGATATTTCACCCTTTTCAATTTTTTTTCCATAGAAATAAGGTTGAAAATTATCTAGAAATATTGTAGATCCTCTAACCCCCAAAAAAGTCACCTACCATCCACACACAGCTCTGAAGAGCTCTTCTAATTGGCAACACACATACTAGACATATCCCCTCTTTCTTCCATGCTTTCTGTTGTCAGTCTTAAATGGTTGAGCTTTCAAACTCTAAAAGTAATACCTGAAGATATTTTCCACCATTCTGCCAGCAAGATGAAAACCAAACCAAAACAACAAAAAAACACCAAACAAACAACTTTCCCCCTTCTCCCCTCAGTTTGATGATAACTTTGTTTCCTAAGGAAAATCTAGAGATGGTTGCATGTTTATCTAAGGACTCGTTCAGAATACTGTCTTCTCCACTCTTGCTCAAAAATCAGAATTTGCTTTTCTTTTTCTCATTTTCATTCCACATGTACCACACAAGACACCTTTCCCTCACCTCCAGAACATGTCCCCTGTGCTTCTCTGAGAATTGCTGGAATGGAACTGCCACTTGCAGAAAAGCTAAAGCAAGAGTTACAAAGATTTATAAGCCTCTAAAGATTCAAGTTGAAAAACAGCTTATTTGCTTGCATAAGAAGGTGAAAAGGGGAGAGAGAAAGAATCTCTGGGCTCACAAATACCCGAGAGAAAAGGGAGAGAAAGGCAGATCTATTTTTGTCCCTAGGTGTTTAAACTATTGTGCACTGATCAGGAGGAAAGAAGTTTCTCTTTACTGATGGCAGAAGAGTTGCAGACCCTCCTTACTTTGATGGTGAGCCAGGAACAAAGTCATCCTAGAGAAGATGTAACTGAGTCATTGCACAATAAAGGCTTCCTCAATATGTTCTTCCTTTGGGCAGTGGGGGTGTTGGGGTAAAACTGTTTCTATTACACATCTTCCATCAACAGAACTGCATGGTGCCCCATGCATCCTGAAGAAGTTTTCTCTGCCTTGAATATTGTATATATAGGTGACTGTAGGTTCCCCATATCAATATCCTTCATCCTGACAGGTGTAAGGAACTTTAAAATGAAAAGTTGTCTCCTGAATATTCACTGCTATAGCTTGAGCAATCATGAAGTAGTTGAGACAGTAATTAAGCAGAATAAATCAAAGTGCACATTGCAGAATCTCTTAGAAGAGACCATTCCTGCTCCAAGCAGACATTTTTAACATAAAAAGTCTGGAATACAAAATGTTTGGCACATGGTATTTCACTTCTGGCACACTGAAAAGAGCAACTCCCTCCAACAAATGATGAATGATCCAAATAAATCTGTTTCCTTAGAAATTCATATAAACCTAGGGATTACTAAGAAACCAGAAAAAGCTAGCCAGTTAAACCAAAAATCATATCTTAGTTTAATCTGGGGTGGTAAAGGGTGTAGTCCAGCTTTTAATTCACATTATTTTGAGGGTGAAGACATCTTTGCCACCTGGCAGACCAATATGAACCATGAAATTCTGTTTAAGAGAAAGATTTTTACCTTGTGAGCAGTCAAACACTAGAATAGGCTGCCCAGATAAATTGTGGAGTCTCCATCCCTCTTGATATTCAGCACACATCTGTTCATGATCCTGGACAACCCATTCAATCTGACCCTGCTTTAGAAGGGGACACTGGACCAGATAATTTCCAGAGATGCTTTCCTACCTCAACTATCATTTGATTCTGTGGTTACTATATATTACACGCATTTGTTTAATAATGCTGGAATAAAGTTGAGAAAATCTGTCTTAGGTTTTCAAACAAATAGTTCAGAATTTTCACAATGAAAAGAACCCAAACCAACAACAAATAGATTAACAATAAAGGCTGGAGGAAGCTTTTTGGAGTGAGTCAAATTCAACAGGGGAGTTTTAGCAGTGACTACAGTGGTAGAACTCTCTATCTATGCCTTCCAAGTTACTACAGATTAACATACAGATTAGAGATCTAAAAGTAGTCACAAAATAATTTGATTTCTTATTTCCCTACCTGGATTCCTGTATTCGAACTAAATTCCAGCATACTTTCAAGGGTATTATAGAAAGTACATAGCCAGAAATGAAAAATAAGTGACCTGGCCATACCACACTGAAGTCTAGATCTGGAGTCTGGAATTCTTAGTTTAATAAATTTTTCCCCAAAAGGACAATGGAACTCATTGTAAGTTAGGATACTAAAATAAAACTCCCATAAAACTGCTTAAGAAATATTTTTCAAAGGAATCACTGTGATTGCTAAAAAACACCAAATAAACTTTTTCCTGTATATTGAGAAGACCACCAATTTGATTAAAGAGCCAAGTTTTAGGGAGCAAAGGTAGTGAGCTGCTTTGCACAACAGCAAATCATTATAGATATCATTAAGCAGATGGAAAACTGAGTGCATTTCTATAATAAACTGAAAAGCCAAGGTTTTTAAGAATATGGCAATTAAAGAGGTTTGGAGGGGGTAGGGGAGCAAGATGGCAAATTTACTTAAAAAAAACCTGTTTAAGCCAAACCAAACCAAAGCAGCTATGAAAGTTGCTGACTGTCAACACTCAAAGATGGCCAAACTTCTCAGGCATGTGTTTTTGTATTTTTCTTATATGAAAGTCTTGGGATAAAATCTGCTCCTCCTATTGGTTGATATGGCTGTTTTCACTGGAAACTTTTACAAAGAAGAAAAACAGAAAAAATCTGTTAAATTTGTATTTAGAATGAGACATCCAAAAGAAAAGGTCACAGACGACATCTGACATTTGGGCTGGGTAAAGGGAAATAAGGCAAAAGGGTAGACTTTTGCAAGGCACATTGGCACAACGGAACAACTGAAGTTGTGTGAACAGACAAGATAAAATAGATAAGAAAATGTCTGTAGAAAATCGAAGAGAGTATCAGCTTCTGGGATTTGGAAAAGTAAATATACCATGCACAAAAGGAAAGAGGCCAAAAAAACCAGGAGACAAAGCTCAGGAAGTTGTAATTTTAAAAGTACAAGGAGAACAAGACTTTACAGAGGAAACAGGTGATATCAAAGGTAGGAAAGACGTGAAGGAGGAGTCTGGAGAAGACTTTTGGAGGCACAACTGGTGAGTGCTGATGGAAACCCAAAGGGTCCTGGGCAGACTTAGGAGAAAAAGAACATGAAAGAATTTTGTTAGATAAGTTTTCTAAAGAGTATAGAAATTACAGAGAGATGGAATATGACTGTTAATGACACATACAAATTGTAAAAGTCTGTTCTGGGCAGAAAACAGGAGAGAGACTGAAACAATCATTGATTCAAGGGTCTTGCATAGGTAGAAGAGTTTTGTACTGAAAATGTTTGTATCTAAGTTCTCCTCCCATACACTCTGACATCAAGAGATATGCTAAAAAGGCAATAGAAAACTGGTCATAATGGTAATTACCTTATAGCAACAGCTTCCTTTCAGCTCCAGGTTTACAAATCATTTGATTTTTCAAGGGACAAATTCAATAATCTTTGAAAAAAGTAAAATTATCTATTCAGCAAGATTAACTGTGAAAATAATATCCAGTAATATGTATCTATATTTTTGCAATCCATGTCAATCACTGAATATTAAAAAAGTTCTTTCATACATCCAAACAAAACACCAACTCAATTTTCTGTTAATGCAAGGTGCCTCCTACATGCCTGATAATAGTCATAATAGACATAAAATGCTGGAATTTTTTGTAAATATTTTGATCAAATTGTTAAATCTTGTTTGTTATCTCACTACATTATATAAAACAGTGTATTTGGAAAAGCCCCATAATAAGTGCTACTTTCTGTTTCCAGATGCTAATAACATAGCATTGTCATAGTTTTAAAATTAGTATGAAGGAAAGGAACCATAGTTTCAAGATCATGCTCCAAAGAACACAACATAGAAGGCAGGCAAATGTCAATATTCATAAGCTTATAGCAATTGAATGGGCAGTTGCTGGTGTAATGGAGCTCTGCATCACTGCATTCCTGTGTCAGTACACTGCAGGAGAAGTAGCATTAATTTGTAAGTCAGTTACAGGAAACGTGAGTTAAAATCTGCTTAGATTTGTAATTTGAGATGAGACATCAAAAAACCATTTTAATCCACCTTAAAATAAGAATACAGCTATAAAATTTTTACAAGTAATCATTAATATACCTATTTCAAGTCATCACTGGCATACTGAATGTGATTTCTCACTGAATCTATCCTGAAAATTTGCATTGCTTGTAAGCTAGTCATTAGCCTTTAGAGCACAGATGTTCTGACAATCTATTCTATATGGCCCCACGTTTCATATTTTAATAAATTACTTTCCTAAAACTTTAATACGAGTAAGGTTTTCTGAGGTTTAAGGAGAAACTAGATATTTATCAGCACAGAACAGCATAATATTTTCTGGTTTAAAGCACTAGAATGTCATAAAAGAATGCTGAATTACACATCTCTATAACTGAAATATAACTTTTGTTGAAAAACTAATATTTAAAACCTGAAAACAGTGAATATTAATTTTTCCCCTACTTTAGAAACCTTTGAGGAGAAAAAGGGGTTCTAAGGTATGTTTTTTTTGAGATATGCAGAGATCAAATGGCTATCACAGAGTGAAAAAAGTAAATAAATACCAAAGTAATACCAGATTGGAAAATTCAACCATAATGACATTTTACAGAATTCTGAGAGTTACTCTTGCTGTCTACAAATAAACTCTTTCTAAATAGTTTTTTGACACTGAAAAATTGCAAAACTAAAGTGTTGGTTCACTATACTTTACAAAATGTAAATCTGGAATAAGTTCACTGCTGCCTTTGATGCACAACACAGGCCAATGCTCATGGCATAGGCTTCATCCCCCCACACTGACTTTGCTTTGTGTTAGCAAAATTTAGCAAACCTTGATTACACTATACAGTCAAAATAATTTAATGGCAGTTGTGAATCATTACCATTATACAATCTTTTTCCAAACTCACGAGAGAATCCTTGCAGTGTTTCCTTTCAGGAACAAAAAAAAAAAAAAGTCAGAATGCATTTCTTATACTATTGGACAATCCTGATGACATAATAAATCATTACATTAAAATCATTTAATATAATGTAATGAAAATTTGATTACAGAAGAGCATATATGTTTTTCAATAGGCAAAATAATTTCTAAAGGTGTTCCAAATTCTGTTTATGGAAAAACATGAAAAAATGCATTCATTCATCTCCAACCATGGTGAAATCACACTCACAGAAGGAATGTTTGAAAAGGTTTAGCTTTTCCAGAATGTACCTCTGAAAATTCAGCAAGTAAATAAAGTCATAATACATTAAAAAAAAAAAATAATAATAATTTTGAGGACAAAGTACTCTGTCTCTTGAATGTGGAGCAATATGTAAATTTAAAAAAATATGACAGATTATTTATTCTTTCATGACATATATTTTTTCTTTGGAAAGCTAGTAGGTCTCTATATTGAAAAGTGCACACAAGAGCAAAATTTCATGTAGGTGCAATTCTCAAAAACATGTACATATTGGCTCTTATCAATGCTTTTGCAATTCACACAAACCTTCCTTTTTGTCTTCTGCAGCAATCTTCACTTTTGTGTCTGTTATATCTTTGAAAGAGGCCAGAAAGAGCACTACATCTCCTTTTTCATTCTTTATAGGAACAATATCCAGTAAGCACCAGAATGAAGACCCTGCAAGGATAAAGAATGAATTTAATTCAAACAGCTGTCTTTTAGCAGAGAGAGGGGGAAAAAAGAGTGAACTACTAAATCTACAACTAATGTAATTCTAAAAAAAAAAAAAAAAAAAAATCTTATTTAGGAGGTCAGTAGTCAGGGAATCACAGATGTTCAGCTCATGTAAATCTCTTTGCATCACTGGTTGAAGCTCAGTAATACTGCTTTCTCCAGAAACATGACATTAATTTAAATGCAAAATTTATCTACAGGGATCATTAATAAAGTTTAATGAAGCTGCTTACTCCTCTGAAAACACACTTTCCTTTGAACTCTCAACTGATGTTGCTTATTTCCCGGAATAGCTTTCACTTTGTTAACTTGACATCTGAAGTGTTCATGTTTACTACAGACTCATACTTCCTTAATCATCTGACCTGATACTCATTAAAACCTCTTGATGGAAGACCAGATAGTCAGAGCATCATTCCACTAATTCAAAGATATTTAAACTAATCAGGTATAAGACTCAGAACAGAAATAGAATTAACTCATTTTGTCTTACAGATGGTGAGATATCTAATACCACGCATCATCTGTAAAATTAATATCAATTACCTTCCTTACTGTCTTTAACATTCACCTTGCTAAGACTGAAGTTGGACAACTGAGTTTGGAGTTTGGCAGCATTCTTGTCAACCTTTCTCTGTCCACACCTGCTACATAATCATACAGCTTAAAATAGATACTTGCTGCTGTCACTGGTTGTCCACATGTCCTGTTTGCAAGATATGTTATTCAATTCCAATGACATCACTAACTAACACTACTGGGAACAAGAAAATAATGAATACCTAGATGCTGGCAGTGCACTGCAAGCATAAGAGAGATCTCAGCAAACATCCTACACCCTAATCCCATCCATTTTGGGCAACTCAGCCCATAACCAGGCTTTAGTTTCTTTCAGATTTTGGATGTAAGCACTAACTACCTCCATCCACCACCAGCCTCCTTATATTACTTATATATAAGTACTGCCAGAGAGTTCAAATTTACTTTTTGGATGTGTCTTTACACTTCCACAGTCATGCTGCTTCACAACATACTATTTTTGGCATTCATTTACAAGCACAAGTTTACTTTAATTCATATTAAGAAATAGGACTTGTTTCCTGGACCACTGCTTCCACAACCGTCTACTGCCACATGATCAGATGAGTTTTGTACAGGTCCTTAGGAAGGACAAACAGATTAGTCACTTCCCACTGTGTTGTCTTCTGAAGTTTTCAGTTTTGAAAAAGAAGGCCCCGAAATATCACAGTTAAGTTTTATAATTTAGATTTTCAATTGGAAGTTCTCTGACTGCCTATTAAACACTACAGACAAGCAAGGGAAGCGCAACAGAAAAACAGCAGCTTTCCTTTTGAAGGACCACCCCAATTAAAGGTATAAAAATGTGCTTCAAACAGAGTTCATCTGGTCCTCTCTGTCATGGTCAAACTTTCCAGAAGTCAGACAGGCAGCTTTGAGAGTAACATTACTAGTTCAGTAATCAGGTAACACTTCCATGAAGGTATTTAAAGAAGGGACAGAGAGAATTCAGAACAGGAAGAAAGAAAGCTGGAGGAGAAAAAGATCATGGAAAGAAGCAAACTGGCTTTAAGTTGGTTTAAATGTTCTCATTTTGAGGCTGAAGAAAAAACAAGCAAGACAAACCAAACCTTTTTAAAAGAAGGTAGAAATTATGTCAGAAGCAAGATATTTATACTGTTCCCTTTTCTATTTTAGTTTTCCATTTTCTTTTTTTAATTTTCACAGATTTGACTCTTTTATAAAAATTCTGGAAGAAACTGCTCATAGTATTACTGTCAGAACCCTTACAGAGACTCACCACTTTATCAGTCTTGAGTGCTGCATTCAAAGAGAAGAAGCATTAAGAAATTTTACTTTACTGTTTGAAATAGAATCACAGGTCTCTACAAAGTACCATTCTAACTTTTAAACTGGCCAAATTCTTACTGGTAAAATTACTTTCTACTTGGCTGCATACTAGCAGCAGTTCCAGTGGCCAAGAAGTCACTCTCAACCTCTTCTAAATACCACCAACAGTGGCAATGATCTTTTAAACAGCTGTTTCAATCTTCTCCAGAAGCGGATGCATATCTTAGTTTTTAATTTTTTTTCATGTTTTTCTACATGTGCACACACACACACACACAGAAATTTGCCATTAAGGTTGTTCCTGGAAGAAAGTTGTAGACATCAGTCATGTTCAAACAAACCTAACTCAGTTATGGTAATATTGTCTGAAATGATGGATCTGTAGGTTTAAGGGAGTTATTGTAACATGGTTCATCATTGAAATAGAGACAAATCAACTTAACATATCATGGTTTAATGCATTTCCTCTTTTGTATAATCAAAAACACATTTGAATTCTTTGCATGTGAACTCTGGTCACTGAAACTGTTCCACGTCCTGCCACCATATAATATTACTTGCTCTTTCTCTTAGTCATATTTTCTTTCACTAAGTTTTCTCTTTCTCTTTCTCTGTAAATATGACTGCAAATATTTTGATTAAGCAAAGAAAATGTGAATAAAATATGGTCTGTGCCACTAAAGAAAACATATCCAATACATGCACAGGCTACTTCTTTCCTGAAGAGTTCCATACTAGTGCCCTTTGTGGTGGAGCTGTCAGTCCTGCCCATATTTATATGCTAAGTCTTCAGAAGTCCCAAACTGGGCTTGTTGGCTTGATTCAGCTTTCTTTTTTCTTTTTTTTTTTTTTTTTTCTTTTTCTCTGCCTTTATTTGAAAGGAGCAAGTTAATTTGAGGTCCTCTTTTAGGACTAGAGGAGATGATCTGCTTTAGGCCAGGACTAGGTCCTGGCCAGTGTAAGGTTGCATTCTGTCAAAACCAGAAGTGTCTTATTTTTCATTATTGAGGAACATTCTTGAGAAAATATACTGATCCAATGCAATCTGTTACTTAGCTTTTACTGAAAGCCATCATCATATTATTCTATAAGCCAAAAGCAGAACTTTCTGATTAAAAAAAGTAGTGCCCTATTTTGTTACAGTTCTTTTGAATGCACTCATCTGTGAAACAGAAATTCCTTCCCTGCTTCAGATAGTGCATACAAAGGTTTTCTGCATTGTCAAGAGTTGTCTATCAAAGAAATTTCTCTTCCAAGGTTTATTTATATACAGACTCTCTTCATTGCTTCAAGCCACCACTCTTGGAGAAAGAGTCTAATCTTTCTCTTGCATTCTGAAGTGAAGGGTCAAAATATGTTTTAATAACCTCAAGGCTTATATAAGCACATCACAGGGAAGGAGAAAAGAGGCCAAATGAAGCATAATCTTATCACAAGGCAATTTGGCTATAGTCCACCTTTTATATATACATAAAAAAAAGAGAGTGCATTATGGTCACTCACTCAACCACCCTTTCTACCTTTCCTCGTTTTGACAGCTAGAAGTCTGTCCTTAGACTGAAATCAAAACAAAAGTCAACAGACCAAGGAATTTAAAAAGGAGATTTTATACAAAACCCTGCCATTAGGATGCCAATAGCCTTCAGAGCCAAGCATTCCTTTCACTAGAAAATAAGGCCTGCTTAAACCAAGGAACAGATTGAGACCATTAGCTCTATTGATGAGCTGTGTGCACTCACGGTACAAAAATACTCTGTCTTTAGTGATGCGCACCCCAGACAGAGCCCGCTGAAATTCTCAGAATGGAAAAATCTTTGGTGGATATCTGGGTGCTATGGAGATATATTGCAGAGGTATTGCAATTTAGAAATGGAATGGCAACTTTATATAATTTTTTAATAAAATAATTGAATTCCAAACCCATCATGGCAAAATTTTAATTTAATAGTGAGTTCTTTCTTAGCCACACATACTCCTATGGATTACTTGGGCTGGGCGATACTCATGCAAAGCTGTGTTCTCCTTTTGTTCTTGACAGTCTGGGAGTAGTTTTGTTGAGGAAGAAAAGCTTAAGGTTTCCTTTCTGCCATATGTTATATCCAATTCCAAATCTTCAATTCCTCAGGACTTTTGTTGCCACACGACTCTCTAGACAGACACCGATCCAGCTTGTGCTGTCCCTTCCATCACTTGGGGGCCAGAAATAACAAATGCACAAATTTCTGTGATTTGTTTCCACTTCTCTGTGGTGAGAGGAAGAGGGATTAAATTGCAGAGCTCTTCTGTGAAGCTCTGCATCTCCACATAACATATCAGACTAACTCAGTTAGGGTTTCCTAGACTGTGAACCCAAGTTTCTGAGGAAAGAAAGTTTAAATATTTTGTATATTGGATATATGAGTCATGCGGCACAAAGCAGTAGCTCTTCAAGGAGTAGTTATCATGAGATATGTATGCATAAGAGGGCAGAATTGGACTGTACAAGACATGATAAATCTGGAACCCTTTTTATGTTTTAGTAGAAGACTTAGTAAACTAAATGCTCCTTTAAGGAGATGCAAGTCAATGCTTAAAGAAAACTATTAAAACACACTACCCTATTTCCAGAGATTTGTTATGTAGAAGATAAAGATAAAAATATTTTTGTGTATAGTTGTAACAACTTGTCAACAATGTTGATGCTAAATTTTCCCTATTACAACACTGTCTCATTGGCAGAGTTACTAATTTTTAGCAAAACGAACCTGCTGCTGGATACATCATAATGTCTGATCATTTTCGTTTTTCCATCGCAGAAATTGTTCTCTTCAAGACTGACACACCAGGATACCAAAGACTGCCTGAGGAAACCAAACTCTCTCTTTCATTAGGTTAGCCAAAGATTCCCAGCATTACTGATAACATTTCATTTTGAAAGTTATGTAGTTTTGACAAGATGTCAACATTTTGTTGAGGATTGCAAAGTGCGAAGAAGAAAACAATGCTTTCAAAAACTGCAACTGAACTAAACTGAAAGGGAAAGGAGCTGAAAGAAAAAGTATTGCTATAATTAAAGTACTTTCTCTTAAATATCACAACTTTGACAATGATCAATTGACACAGCTAAAGCAAGGTTCTGCTGCTTTAAACAAGTTAGCACCTCATTCTTCTCCATCATCTCTGCAGAAATCAAATGTATGTGTTAACAAAATCTGAGATTTTTTTTTTTTCCCTTGAATACTGTTATTGCAGGTGCTAGCCTGTGTGCTATACCCTGGTGACATTCTTTGGTCTGAACTTATTGCAAAACTAAAAAGAACATGTATGGGCTAGCATGTAACTGACTTATATAGGAACAGATGGTTGTGCTAACATTTTCACAGAAGTCATAAAGAAGGCTCAAGAACTTGTTTCCTCAAATTCTCTGTGGCCACCAGATCATGCTTATATCCTGGAATAAGTCTCCCTGTAAGTTTTAATAGTCAATGTAAATTCATTCCAAAATGGATTTATAATCTATTAATGTATCCCAAATAGAACCATTCTAAAATATATTTTCAGCTTAAACTAGAATATAGTTACATGCCAAGAATCTGGTAGAAGACCGAAGATGGTAAGATACTTTAATAACAAGGTAAAAATTGTATTTTGGTATGAATGATTAATGAAGTATTAATCTAGTGGATTTAAAACTTGCTAAAAATAGATGTTCAACCCTCTGTATAGCCTATGGAGTACCATGTGCAACTGTTAGGTCTATCAGATCTCATCACAGATATGTAAATCCCGCCCCACCTCCCCTCCCCCCACACCGTGTCCTTCAAGCCTTGTTCTCTGTGCTCAGCTTCAACCTGTGATCTCTCTCTTCTAGTGCAGCGTAACTCAGTGCCTTATATGCAATTCACCTCATATTGCCCAACGTCTGACTTTTTCTGCCATCACTGCCATGATGGCGAGAGGAAGAGAGGGGAAAGGATGTTTTACGAGCAGATACTTTTCAGCACAGCAATCTCCTATCCTTTCCTCTTCTGTAAACTGCCATCGTTAAGGAAAGAGAGGATTAATTCACCACCTCAAAGTTTCCAATTATCTCTATGTGAACACACACTACCTGAGTTATGGCAGCTCCTAGTTTAAGTGCATGCCTTGTCCAGCCTGTGTTCTTCATATTTTTCCTATGCAAAAGCTGCAGTCTGCAGTACATGTTTTATGTAAATTAATCTATGACACCCAGCACATCTACATTTCAGCTTTGTTTACTCAGCTTTCTTCTCTCTCCTTGTATAGCTTCACTATCGTTCCTACTTAATGAAACCATTTCAAAATCCTCTAGTTCCATTCAATTTTCATTGAGAAAAAGCAGAGAACTAAGCAATGCCTGCTAATGCCTTGTGGCATACATTATCCTTATGCATACTACTTTCTTTCCGTATGCTCTAATTTCCTTTTCCTATCTCCATCCAGATTAGAAGAGAAAATGGCATTTAAAGAGATAAATACTTTCCTGATGTAATACATTTACTGGGTTGCAATTATAACAATTAGCAAAATACACGGGATTATCTAAAAGCTCAGTTAAGTCAGTGAAATACATTCTGTTTAAATGCAAAAAGCTTCAGGGCTGACTCATAAATATTATCAGTCTGCAACTTACTTGTCCTCCACCTCCAATGGTCATTACTTTGTCACAGTTATAATAGAACAAGGCATTCAGCATTTGTCAAATAACTCCTGGGAAAGTACTAATTGAGACAGTCTATTTATATAAACAGTTGTACAGTATCTATAACTAAAATGAAAAATAACCCAACAAAACCAAACCAAACCAAAGCAATACAAAACAACAAAATACAGGTTCTTCAATATCTTTACATGGACTGTTTCAGAAATAGGCTCAATCCTTCCCGAGCAGTCTAGTCTTCATTGCTTTCAGTTGAGCAATCCCCAAATAAGCCAAATTTACTCTCCCTTGATTACTCTGTTTTTGAAATCTGTTGTTAAAACAGTGTTTATAGCCTATGGTCATTATTCCTTTTGAACTTTGACAGCCAACATATATAATAAAGTACAATCACAGCATTAAATTTGATTTCTCAGTCTGCTGCAGGATGTACTTTTGAAAACAAAGCAAGAAATTTTCTTTATCCATGATGATCTCTCACAGACATGTATGTGTGTGCATATATATATTTACATATCTATTTATATATATATGAAAAAAATCTATTATTTTTAAATTGTGTCTGATATTTTGACATCAGGAGAAGTTATAACACACATTCAACTAAACATAGCCATGTTTTCAAATGACATTATTTTGCTTTTAAGCTCATTATTTTACTGTCTTAAAAAAGAAGCATTGAAGATGACATGAAATTTTCTGTAAGTGAAAACACAGCAATACCAAAACAAACTATCACTTTTATAAAGAAAACTGTTTTCAATTTGAAAAAAACAAGTGGTAACAATATAAACAAAAATATCTTCATACATAATACTTTTGTCACCCTGATTCTGGTTTCTCTGGCAGTGGCAGCCCCTAGAAACAAAAGGCTTGGGGGTCTGCAGAATAGGGGCTCTGCCAGCACTAGAAGAGGTGCTGTCTGCAGCCCCATTCTAATTAATAAAGATTTCAAAAGATATGACATGGAGAAAAAGGGGATTCTTCTGTTTACTCGTCCACTTACATTTCAAGGCTCCATTTTAGAAACTGATCATTTATTTTACACTGCTTTTTTTTACAAGGTTAGGTCAAAGAATACTTTGCTTCATGAAAATATCAGTTCCTTTCTGGTCCCTGTCTATTATTTCAATTTTATCTGCTAACATTAAGTTTGAGGTTTTTCTGTTGAGGCCATGATTCAAGAACTTTAACCTGCCCTTGACATGCTGTCCACTGCCACCTTTCTGGAAGGAAGGGACTAAAGATGGGATCCAAGAAGGAGTCAAGTCATGGACTTGCACTGATAATTCCATCCTTCAGGTTCACGTTATTGTACAGAAGGGTTTTGAAACACATGCTGAGCAATTACATAACACTGTAGAGAGGATTAAACTTCTCAACTCACCACTTGAATCCATGTGAGCATAGGCTGTTAACAAACTCTGAGCCTGCCCAATGAAACAAATTATAGTAACTCGACCAGCTGGAAAGCAGTAGGTTTTAACCTTCTAGTTATTTAACTGCTCTATAAAATCAAACTCCTTTTGCAATTCCCTAGCCAAATCTGCAAGAGGGTTAAATAGACAATGCTAACATGAACCCCCTACCACTCTTCCCAAAAACTAATGCAAGAACCCATTGCAACTGTTGGCACAGAAGGTGGCATCGTGGTCCAGTACGTGGATTTGGGAATCATGGATAAAATAAGGAAATATCAGCAGAAGGGAGGCAGGTAGTCATCAGGAGAAATGATACTTTGAACTTTCCTTGTCCAAAGAACAGCCCGACTCATGGTGAAGCATGGGGACATAAGTCAGCTTTTAGATGAAGCTTAATTTAAAGCTCATGAAAATAAAAGGTAAAAAATCAGCAGAGAGTGTGGCCATAACACTGTGAGAAAATTTGAAGAGAGTGGCTGGTCTGATGTATGAACACCTCACTGCAAAATAAATACCTACATCTCTTTCTAAAAACAGAAGTATAAAAAGTAGCATAATGACATATCTCTTAAAAACTAG
The DNA here is from genome assembly GCA_035047865.1 of Dendrocincla tyrannina. Taxonomy (NCBI): domain Eukaryota; kingdom Metazoa; phylum Chordata; class Aves; order Passeriformes; family Dendrocolaptidae; genus Dendrocincla; species Dendrocincla tyrannina. The sequence continues at coordinate 35,978,882 of JAWWMP010000081.1, read as the reverse complement.
ACAAGAGCACACAGAATTACTAACAACCATTCCTACTAGGCGCAGTGGGAAGCCCAGGGTGCCCCTGTGGAAACACTAATTGGTAAGCATCTGTAAGCAATGAAGGACATCACTTTGCAGCAATATAATAATAGCAGGAAACTTTCATACAGATTAATTTACTTATCAGTGTGGTTCTAGGAGAACAAGTCTTTTCTCAGTGAATTATGCTTTTAATACATCATGTTGTTATTGAAAGAGGCTATTAGCCAACGTCACTGTGAATGCCATCAGAATGAAATATCAGCACTGTCAGTAAGCAGCATTTTTGTTGAAATCTCATTAAATTATAGAAAAGATCTCAGATGGTTTAGATCTCATTGCACACAGGAGATTTTACTGCCTCTTTTCCCCCCCCTTCTAACTGAAATTCATCCCCTTGTTTTGTCTTCTCTCAGGCTTTTGCTGACTGCTTCACCTGAGGCTCTGTAGAATTTCAGGGCTCTCTGGAGCAGCAGAAGTCTCCTGTCTTCCTCTTCTGCTGTTAGAAGCTTGGACCATCTCTAAAAACATCAAGACACTTCAAGGCTACACATTACCTTTCATCAGAAGTCATAGGTCAAACAAATGAAATGTTTGCAGAGAAAAGGAGCCAAAAATTCCCTCTTCTGTGAAACAGAGGAAAATAAGGACATGCCTTCTTGTCTGTATTCTTTCTATATTCTATACTGTTTTTCAAAGAGAAAAACTTCCCCAAAATGAGTGAAACTTCCTAATGAGCAATATGAAAGGGGGACATGAGAAAGAACAAGCAAAAATGGGGGGGGGAAAGGAAAAAAAAAAGAAGAAAAAATGAAAAGAAAAATACAAAAGTTCATTTTATAAAGTTACAAATTATTTTTTTTATGGTTCAGGTAATTGCAATCAGATATTACCTTCAGATTAAATTTTCAATGTTGCTTGCTCCTTTTACTCCTCTCCTCATGTATTCCTTACTATAATTTAGATAGTGTGAGCAAGCCTACCACTGAAGCTTTTTAGCTTTCTCATTTTTAGGCCAAGTTTTTAAGGCAGAGAAGCAGTGAAGCAGCAGTGAGGCCACATCGCTGTGAACTGTCCTGCCAAACAACTTGTCAAGGGGCTTCCTCTACATTAGTAAGTAGATGTCACTAGAAAATTGATGTCCACAGAAATATTTTTTTTTTTTTACAGTTAGAAAATTCTAATGAATTCCTCTTCTCTAACTCTTGGACTTAACATTTCCCAAAGACAGGGTGGATTTCAGGTGGCTGTTAAGGCAGGGAGCCAGTTAATGTTAAACTGGTACCATACAACTCCCTTCTTTGAAAATGCTATAGAATATTTTTGGACAACCATTAAAAATATGTTTTTAAACTTCTTGTTGGAAAGAATAGATACCATTTCTTCAATAAGAAAAATACTTTCTGTACAGAAAAGATGCTTGAAAAAAACCCAAATTTTCTTTTAATTTCTTTGTAATTAATTAAATCTATAATTTTAAATAATAGTTAACTCATCATTAAAAAGAAAAAAACCATTTCTGTTTGCTTAACACAAACAAATGCTTAACACTTGACAAACGATATCAAGGAGCCTTTGCTATCCTCTAGCCACATTAATCAACTGCAGCCTTGGCAGAGGCAATAGATGATGTCTCATGGCTTGAGGCTTCTTTTATATGCCTAGGGCTGTCATTGCTGCTCTAGTGAGAACACTGTTACGCCTGGACTTCAAATGGCCTTTGGCCTGATGAATCCAGTAACTCAGTAAGAGGGTCTGACTTTTACCATTTATCTACTCATATTCCACCCATCTGAGACAATACTGAGACAATCCTGACCATTCAGATAAGGATACAGACTTATTAAAACACATATTATCCTGCAGTGATGAAAAGAGACAAAATACCTTGATTTAATCTTACTGACAAAATAAATATAAATGCAGAAACCAAACATATCACATCTTCCTGATGTTACAATTTGCTTACCAAATCTTTAGGGGCCAAGAACTAAAAGGCATGTGCCTGAGACATACTCCAGAAAGTGTTTAAATCACTTTACACAGAGAAGATGACAAAGTGTCCCTTGAGTCCTTTTGGTTTACCACAGGTAAAGCAAACTCTGATTGGAGACAAGTCCTAAGGCAACTTGTAATTGTCCCAGCAACACCCGCTTGCTCCAGTCCACTTACAGTGGGGATTTTTAATCATCCACAAAATCTTGTGCAAACATCCCTTTTTCTGGGGTGCACAGATACAATGGAAACAACGGTGAAGTCTCTCAAACACTCATAAATCTGAAATGGAAATTACTGATTACATTGTGTTTCACACAATTTACATATGCACAGAAAGATGCTGTTTTCCTTTCAATGAAGGAAGGTTGTGGGACTACTTCAAGTATTAAAAGGCTTCTTGTAAGTACAGACCTCTTTTAAAACACTACAAACTTAATTTTGAGACATAGAAAATGAGTCTGGTTGGGTCATAAAGGACTCAAGGTATGACCTTCCCAGCAGCTGAAGATAGAGAGCTTAGACTGGACTAAGCTAATGATTATAAGGCTTACTGTAGAATTATCTTAGGCTGTAACAGAGAAGACAAAAATCTACACTGCTGCTTAATTGTACTTCAATTGTACCTCATTTAACTGCCTGCACTTGCTATTGACAAATTTCCAGAGTGGTCTGGCAGAAACAAAAAGAAGGGTTTGTGTAAATGTAGTTCCTCAGCATAGCATCCAACTGCTTTTAAATTGTTCTAAAACAGAGGTTCAGGGAGTGAGCATTTTTCTCACAACTTACTTGAATTCCAAAAGGTTAATTTGCATTTCCATTTTCATAATTGACAACTTAATTTGTTGCAGATGCTTTAAAGAAAATGTAGAAATAGCTACAGAAAAAAAAGTTAAAAAATCAGGTCCTAAGTGATATAATCTTAAAACTTTCTGAAGAAGACAACAATCATAAAATCCCTGGTCTTTTAATAGTTTCCTTCTCTGTTTGTCTTCAAGAAATGAATATAGCTCTGTCAAATAAAAAGCAAAAAACCAATTGAGGAACCAAAATAAATACTGAAACTATGGTGAAAATTGTATTTTGACTTGAATTTACAAAAGACATCTTTCTCTCTGAAGCTGCTGTTTCTGCTGCCATCGCACTAATACTGCTCTGTGCTAACATGGCAGAAATGACAACATTTTATCTTATTCTAAAAATTCATTAAAATATCAAAAGGAGAACACATTTACAAAAAAGTTCCTGTGCACTTCTAGTTATTCCAGAGGGACTGGTCAGAGCACAACTTCTTAAGATCATCCTTCTGTTGAGATCCAACTCTACATGACAAAATACTGCAGTTCATCCCGCAGACAGGTAACCCATTTTACTCGGCTTCCTACCCAGCTCCTTGCACTCTGCTGTTGATGCAGTGTCAGCTCAGAGCAGTCTGGAATTTCCATGAAATTGCATGTAGATTACTGGTGTTGCTTTAGTTATAACAGTGATTCCTTTAACTAACAATTACTGATCAGAGATTATTCAATGATGGTTAAGTAACTGTGAAAGGCTCCATATTCAATTTAGTAAATTCAGACCAAAACTAGTTAAAAATTTGAATCACTAGTTGTTTAGAATTAACAGTCTAATTTAATGATAAAAACTGAATCAGCTTTAAACTGATTGATTAAAAAAGTTTAAATCAAACTCAAAATACTGGAAAATGTAGCAATTAAGGAATCAATGAATATTCAGTTTTGTAAGCTTGAATTTCTGTCCCAAAAAATGAGACACATATGATCTACATTTTAGATCAAATCCAGAAGAAACTAAAAATAAGCCATTACATTCACACATCCACTTCCCTCACAGTACTTTCTTATCACAACATCATACTAATTATTAAGCTTTTAAGAAGTATTCTGAGGGACATCAGTCTATTCCATGAGCTCAGAATTACCCCTGTAGCTGAACTTCTTTCTCTGAAGTTAGTCCTGAAAGAGTTCATTTGGTCCTGCAGTTAGGCCTAGAGAGCATCTTTGTACTAAATAGCAGACTAAAGCCAGACAGGTAAGTTCCACTCTGACACCCTGAAGTCCTACCAGGACAGTGAAATGTGACCATACAATAATGAGACATTCCTAGATACTTGTCTCCCACTGACATATGTTCCTGGCATTACACTGGCACCAGCACAACTGACAATTATTTTCAATATCACATAAGGTGGAATGTATCTATACAGTCATTTTGGCGATATTATTCCCAAAGTTCTTGTGTCTTAAAATATCCTTAAGACATCTTTCTGTAACAAAGACACCTTCTTTTCCCCCCCCCCCCCTCTCTTTTCTGACAAAGTTGAATAAGTTTAATAACTTCAGAAGTTCAATTTCTCTTCTGATAAAAAGACACAACAACCAAAATACAAAACATTTAACTAAAACAGATGATTTACCAAATTCGGAGCCTGCATTTTTCAGTTCTGTTGAAAAAACAAGGCTATTTTTAAGATAAATTTAGTCTTTATATGAGCACAGTCTCATTTTAATACGTATTCATTTCTGTTTCCCAGTGGTACAGATACACATGAAAATGAAGAATATTATAGGCAGTCTGGGAAATTTATTCTTATTCAGAAAATGTATTAGAATGGTTTCCAGTCAAATTATACACAGGGAGGGAAGTAGAACTGATTGTGAGAATTCTTTTATACTCAACTCTTTATCTACTTATCTGTGATTCAGCTACTTCACTGATAAGCAAATTGACCTGCAATCTCTTTCTGCCTGTATTAATCATATCTATTATAGGTTTGAAGCAGCCCTTCATGATGTAAAGGAATCACAATATATAATTCAGGACAAAGACAGTGTAATGAATGTGTCAACCTCTTTGATCTACATACATTGAAATCTTTTCTCACCAGAGTTATCATTATACAATACTGGAGAAAAGCAGCTCTTATCCTTCCAGAGTAAGACCATTCCCCCCCATATTCAGGCACGTTTTACAAATTGGAGCTACTTTTCTGAATAACCTTCCTGAAGAAATTTCAAGGAACTACGCGAGTCTCTTCTATATGCTAAAAAAACACCCAAACCAAACACCCTCACACACCACCCCCAGTAACTTCCTAAAGACAAGATGAGGAAGCATTTAGCAGGATCTTCCAGAATGACTTTAAATTTTCATACTATGAAGAGCAGCAGCCATGAACACAAGCCAACTAAGCAACATTTCTTTTTTTGTTAGTGAAAGTGAAGATGCCTTCTAACACTCTACATCACTATCTTCTTGTCACTATGTTGTTATTACTTTTAGAAAATAACTTTTAAAAGCATTTAATATAATAGTAATAATATTTGAAGGGAAAAATGTTTCATTAGTAAAGACAGTAGAATCTATGAGGAAAACATGGTCTAAACATATGCTCCTATGACACTGGGGTGGTCGAAATCCTGTCAGTGTCACATTTGGTCTCACCTGTTTCATCATCACATGAACATGGCAATAAGAATATATGGAATATGTACCCTGAAGGAGCCTGATAAAAATGAAAGCTGGTAAGTGTGCATCACAGGCTTCTGTCTTCAATGGCTCATGCATCTTGACTGTGACATTGTCCTTACAGGAGTGAAAGCTTTGGTGGTGCAACTTGAAATTTACTGTAGTCTATGGAGTTGCTTAATGCCTGAAAATTTTCTTTATGTGACAATACATAAATTTTACTTATCCACTTCTTGAAAATCATTATTATTGCATTTATATATATCAGCTGTTAAGAAGTCACTTGGACCATTCAAATATCTGAGTATTTTACTGATGGGACTGAAAATTTTACACAGCCTGTCTACCTTATGGTGAATATGAATATTTTAATTACAGCTTCAACAATAAGGGATAAGAAATTCAATATGAGAAAAAGCAAAAAATACAGTGTCATATTAAGTGCAGATAAAAGTGTCTAACAATGCAGTTTGGGACCCTGAATTTCTGATGTGCAGCTTTGTTACTTGTAATATATAAAAACAATAACAAAAATATAAATGTATTCTCAATGTGTACCCAACTGTCATTATTTAAATCTAATCTTGTAGGTCTAATGATAGGCACACAAAATCATTACATATAAATGTATAATATATTTTATATGCATTGAAGTTAAGTTATATTCTTTAGGACTAACAAAACAGGAAAGACTTACCATTCTTCTTATAGAACATGATTTCTCCTTTGAATTCGATCTTTTCTTCCAATGACTTCTCAATTTGAAGAATCATCTGCTCGTTTGTTTCAGCACCAAGTAAAAATTTACAGCTGCAGCTCTTCTGCATGACTTCAGTCCGTGCAAATCCAGCAAGCTCACAGAAGCCATCTGAGCAGTAAACAATGGGGAATCCCTTAGCCACCTGAGCATTTGCAAGGATGAAGTTACTATCTGTAGAGGAACACAAAAGTAAAACATGAATTGCAGTCTAAATTCTACACCATTTGAAACAATACTGTCTTACTACTGTAACATCACAAGAAGGCACAACTGGACATGCATTTAAAAGCAAAGTCCCAACTGACTGAAAACAAAAATCTACTTGTTACTCTGGAATGAAATCAAGTCTAATAGTCCACAGATCACCTTCATATAATGATTCCTCATGGCTTTGTACAGCTTGCCTCATTTCATACTCAAGGAGTACTTTATGATACTGCCTCTGAGATGTCAACACATTAAAACAATCTCCTGACTGGTGAGAAACATTGAAATTTTGGAAAAATTTCAAATGCGTTATGCTATGTTGCCACTCGGACTACTCTGTAGTCTGAACAGACACAACAATACCATAAAAAAGAATCTCTTTATGCTCTCAATAAGCTAATATTGACTTATAACAACACTCCAATTTCTTTTCTGTAATTTTTCAAGGGAATCCTTAAAAGTACAGTTGAGGGACATTCCAGGCTACATAGAGTTGTTTGCCTTCTCTCTTTCTGGTTTTATTTAGGGAAAATATTTCATCCAGTCAGTCAGATGTCTTCCAGAGCCCCACCATACTTCTCTTGTATGAAACAGGCACATGAAAGAGTCATCATCCTGTTACACTTAATGCTCTTTATTATTTTTCGGTGTGTTTTAAGTTGCAACTATCACGTGTGACACATTCAAAAAAAGTATATTGACATGGACATCAGGCAACAAAATGTATTGTTCCAATTTGATTTCAAATCTTTGGCAAATCTAATAGCTGAACCTATTGGCAGCCTGGTAGCTCATTCCAATCTCTTGCTCAAATGTCCTTGAACGTTTTGTGCCTCAGCCCTTCAGCTTATCCCAACAGCTCTAACACCTTACAGTCCTTTTCAGTTACCAGGGAGACCCTTTCCAGACAGTATATGGACTTCTTAGACAGTTTTGGTTTTTTTTGTTTGGTTTTTTTTTTTGTTTGTATGTTTCCTTATCCTGAAGTGGGGGGGGAAAAAAAAAAAGTTTTATGGAAGGAATCTGTCTACATTTCACATTGAGGGAGGAGACTGTTTTCTGCCTATTGCTTGTTAAGGAATGTTTACCTTACAGCTTGCTAGCAGAAGCTTAGAGCAGTCTAGTCCCAAGACAGATACCTCTTATTGTTCAGACTTATGTGCATGTAGATTGATGTGTATGTATTAAGAGGAAATACTATTATCTAATCCATAATCCCTTGATAAATATTCATAAATCTAAAGAGAAAAAATAATGAACTATTTTAATGGAAAACTCAGGTTGATATGTTGAAACCCCATACAGGGATACATTATTCACAATTGGAAAGGGAGGGACAGAATTCATAAAATAAAATAGAGGAAAAATAGGTCTGTTTTTCAGTCTGAACTGTCACAAGAGATCTGCATCTATGAAATTCCAACAGCTTCAGCTGTGTTACTCTTTAATTACCCAAGGGATAAAGTACTACAATTTATACTGCTAAGATTTCAGTATTTTAAAGACAATTGAGGTTTATTAAATGATCAATTTGCTTTCAAGATTTTCCTTCAGTTGCCCACATTTTGATGGAATTTAATTAAAGTCTTTCAATAAGTGATTGTTATGTTAAACCAGACTTTTCTCATTTACCAAATAATGTGTTTTAAAAATGCATTCTGATTCAGTGCAGTGCTTGACTTATTTTTATTTGCCTAACTAGGGAATAAGTATCATTACCATTAATGCACTAACATGCTGTTCTCCTGTCAGCCCAAAACTAAATCCCCACATTGCGAAAAGAATTAAAATCATATGCTTGCAGTGCATAATGACAGTGTTACAGTGCAAGACCTGCAGATCATAGATACCAAATGCATCTGTAACTATCAAATTAATTTACTCCTGTGTTCTTATTGTTTAAGATACCATTATGGGGTGCAAAGATTGCTGCATTTTGGTTTTTTTTTCCCCAAATTCTAATTGTTATGAATTGCATGAAGCCGAATATGGGACACCAAAATGACAGAACAGATAGAGAGGGTGTTCAGTAGCGTTTGAATATCATTATGAACAGGCATACACTGGAGCTTACCAAGCATACCATGATTTTATGAAAAACTTATGGTGGCCAATGTCTACTGTCTTTTAAATCAAAATAAACCCAGAATACTACTAATTACTTTAACAGCCATAGAAGGAAACAATTTACTTGCAAATACCAATCCAGTTTCAGCTAGAATTAGAGGCAATATTTCTCTTAACACAAGTAGTTGTTTAATAAGGTTTACAAACCTAATTTTACTGAACTTTTTGAATACAATAGCAATGCATTAGTATGAGGAAAATACAATCAGAAGTTATTGTATTGTTATCGTATTCAGGTTGGTCCATCACTAGGTTACTGATAGATGATTTTTTTAATTTTTTTTTTAGATAAGAAAATACATTCAAGCTAAATACTTACCTATTGAGAAAGATAACCTTGGGACTTTGGGACTATTTAGGAATATGGGGAATTTGGAACAACGGAGTGGAACTGCTCCAAATACACATAAGAAAGTACAGATTTGAACAAAACTCTGATTAACACACTGATTAACACTCAGAAATTAAGTGCTGTAAGTCTGTTCAAAATAAAAAAAAATATTCAAATTGCATCTGTATATTATCTTTGGATAAAAATACTTGATTTTATGTTCAGGTCTGCATGGCATGCACAAAGGAGGATTTAAACGTGCTTCTGTTAAGATGGGACAAGAAGCCTAGATACAAAAATATCCAACAACATTCACAAGGTTTTCCTTTAGCAGCAAGTGACTAGTCAGCACAATTTAAAAGCAGAGTTCTTTCAACTGTGATTCTTTACTTTAAGCTCATTTTCTATGAAGATCGAATTACTTTTTCACGTGAAAGAATATTAGGAGCTTGCATGCCTGCATTCATTTCAGAAGGAGGACATACTGGAAAGGATAGGACATGGATTAACGGCAGACTCATGGCATTTTCAGAAACCTCTGCCAGAAACACAGCAAAAAGTCAAGAGACAATCAAACAAGATGAACCAGAGCCATGCTAACTTCACCTTCAATTACAAGCTTACACATCGTTGCCATATTTCAATGAACTGATACTCAAAAATTATAACCAAAGAAACAGAAGAAATTTGCATCACATGCCATCTAATACAGAGAATTACGTTTAAGTATCCCATGAGAGAGTTTTAGAATTGAGATCATTAAAGAAAAAGGGTTTGTACAGTACTCTCTCTCCTAATTAATGCACACAGTTTATCTGACTGTTTGTAATGACACCATGTTGCATTTATACTCTGCACTCCCTTAATAAATCTTACTGTCATATCCAGCAAAAGGGTTTCTGCTTTAATACTGTAGCAATGTCTGCCATAAATCTCATCATTGTGCTTCCCCTGTTCTTTTAACAGTGCTTTTCAATAAAAATCCAGATGTTTTTATGAAGAGAACATCTATCTGACTTCTTGTGCAATTGAGCAAAGCCAACCACAGTTCTAATTTTAAATATTAAATTATTTATGAATTAAAGAGGAAGAAAAAATTCTACAAAAAAGAAACCTTTAGCAATCGAAGCATTAATCAAGAAAGTGACTCACAAAGTTACTCTATTGATTGTAGGACAGTCCATAATTCTTCTGTATGAAAGGATTTACTACACTTAGATTTGATTCCACAGTTCCTATACAGGCAATGTAACAAGAGAAGACTCATTCCAGGTTCATTCACATTACTGTTACCTTGAACATGACCACATTAATAGTTAAGATTACTGATTACTGATTAATTGAATTATTAAGGTAGCATGTGAAAACATTCAGCTTTCTGTCAACACATTTGATACAAGTGAATTTAACTAGACTTCAACCTTATTTGCCAAATACTGTCCTCTGAATCTGAGATTAAGATGATTTTTATCATGCAAACACTTCCAAATATTAAAGTTCCCCTTGAAAAATCTCAGTGCAGCTGACTGTGTCACTAATGTGAGGTAAAGATTTATGTAGATCCAGCCAAGTCAGAAAGGAAGATGATTATACTGATACTTCTTCCCACCCTTCACTAAAAATTAATTCATATTCCAATGAATTTGCAGTAGTACGGTAAAAGGTAAAGCTATTGCATTATAAACTACAAATATGGACTGATGAACAAAAAACCTATCACTGTAACCCACTGTAACATTTATAATTGATTTAATTGGACAAGTCATTCCAATATGTATTCATAAAATTGGGTAACAGCTACAAATTCAGAGTACAAAACAATATTTGAAGTACCCAGCCCTATGAACTCAGCAAAGGGGTGAGCTGCCATAGCTCACATTTAATCTGCATTGACAAAACTAATTCCCATTATGTAGAAAAGTTCTGAATTCAGCAGCTATAAACCCAACTTTTCACTTTGTACTTACAATAATATTTAGTCTGACAGTGAAAATGCTTTACTGTGTACAATATTTATAGCTACAACAAGAGTTAATCTGTAATGCAGTTCAGCATAGAGATATCTAAATAAAATTAAAGCACCTTGTATGCTAAATCATCCCCTGGTCTTACTGATGGACACAGATCATAAGCCACTTAAAAGACTCAGCATTTAACGATCTGGAATCCAGCTTTCATTGTCATTAGTGCATAAGGTCAATACTAGAATAATGACTGCAGCTTTCTTCATGACCAATAAAATTACCTATTCCTGGAAGAAAACAGACCAAACAGCCAGACTCTATCAGAGTGAAACAAAATAAGAAAAAAAAAGCAATAATAAACCACAGGGTGAAAAGGGCTCCTGGGGTCTTAGAGAGAAAAAAAAAAAATCATTTGTTCCTCCATTGGAAATCTCTGTGTATGTTTCCATTGTTTTTCTAATCCCAGTACCATTAGCATCTACCTGAGCTCTAAAGTATGAGACTGACTGTTGAAATAATTGTGCTGCTGTTACTGGTTATTTATGGTCACAGAACACCTCTCAAATAAACAATCAGTGCAATTGTAATGGCTGAACTATAGCAAAGGAGAGGAACTTTCAGAGATTATTTTAAAATTCTTCAAAATTAAGCTCCACTAGAAGAAGTAAATATCTACATCTTTTCCTCAGAAGGAAATACTAACTAGTTTAAGATACCCTTCTACTTTTTTCTTGATATTTACCTGGAATTACAAACTCACAGATGTCAGTTGAATCAAGGTTGCAATTAAATATTTCTTTTCCTACCCTTAAGCTTTGATAGTGACAAAATTTTATTTTTCAGTAAAAAGCTATTACATTCTATTTGATGAACTTTATCTGTGGCATTGATTGTGCAATGATTGCCAGTACATAGTGTTGATGTAAGTAAAAAAGCTATATTGCACTTATCAAATATTTACATGCCAGTTTTATAGGCATTGAAGTGCTACAAGTAAAACACACATGGCACTGGGGAAAACAAACAAACAAACAACCAACCCACAAAATCAAGAACAGACGAAAGAAGAAATTAAGAGTGAAGAGATGCTGTAACGCATGAGTCGCCAGCATGTTGTGACAATGTGCAGGGTCATCCAGAAGTTACTCACTGGGTGTTTGTTTTTCTGATAGAACTCAACCCTGTGTTCTGAAGAGAGAGTGCAGCTGCTGTTTGGTGTATTCTGTGAGTGCCCACTGGAGAGCAGAGTGCATGGATTCACATTTCCAAACAAAGTATATTTTGCAATTTCTCCAATAAAATACATGGAAATTTTAAGTTCATCCACTAGGTAGAAAGGCCATTTGTGTGATCCAGCTGTATTTGATTTGTTGGAATTTTTAATTCCTACAGTTCTGTTGATTTAAAAGTCACCTGGAATGTTAGAAGTGGAATTGCTGTAAGTCAAACTAACACATAGATTTCTTATAAGCTCAGATCACATAGCCCAATGATTTCAGAACCTGAGACCATTACTTGGTTTCAAGTGTTCAGCGAAGAGAAAGGTTTGTGGGTAACAGTGTTCCTGAAAAGAAACATTTTCAAAGACAGCAATCACCAACAAATACTTATTAATGTGATCCTGTCCATATCTTTATCACTTGCCTGAAACAGGAATAAAATAAGGAGTTGAAAGCTCTTTTATTTACAGTTGTTTTAAGCACCATCTCAACTACTCACGGTAAGCACTCAGTTTACAGTCATACTAAACTTTTACCATTGCATAATATTTTGTGGGTTTAGTGCCCTACACGTGCATTTACTAAGTAACACACCGGACAAACCAGTTTATAATACTACTGCAGTAGATAACCCTTTGGATATTTGTTCTCAATGTGTCTACTGCTACTGATGTTGCAATATATGAGAAGCCAGATGTTACAGATGCTCCTAAGAGAGCTAGTGGAAGAATACAGGGCATAAAAGGTTCCTGCACACTTGAGGGGAAGAACTTAAGCTAGACATTTTGAAGCCAGTGGGAAATGTCTTTAAAAGATCATGTTCCTGACTTTTGACATCTGATGCTCCCTTCTTCTTGTGAGACTGTTGATTGGTGTGGCAGCTCAGAGGTTTGGGAAATATCCTAGTACCATCTATGCTGGAAATAAGAAAGTGGATTTCTTTACAGTGTGATGATGTGGAGTGGAAGAACTAATTACCTATTACTGAGAAAGTTTCATCTTATCGCTTGAAAGTGGAAATTTGTTTCCCCTTTGGAAGTGACCATGTTAAAAATCAAAACAAAACGAAAACCAAACTTATATATTGTGAATTCTGTATATACAAAAGAAAGGTATTAGTAAGTATATAAATATGTTCAACCCAGAAACATAAAGGAATACTAGTGCAAAGATGCCAAAAGCTATTTATCTAGGCAAAGGGAAGTTTCAGCCACTATTCACAAAATGAATGAAGGAGAAATTAGACTTTCAGCCCTGGAAGTGACTATGAAAGTAACAGAGAAGAAGCTACATCTTGTGGAGAGACTCCAGTGGGGCATGAATCATAAATATACTAATTCTCCTCTGGGAGACAGTGGGGCATTTCATGCTAAGGTGCCTCATCTGAACCAGATGAACTCAAAACACGACCAGACTTAGGTCTGGGTTTAAAGTGAAGGCAAAGGGGACAGTAGCCATCCTTCCTCACCACTATCTGCCTAATGCAGCATTTGGACTCCACAGAGGGTGTTGCAGCATTCTCAGCTTTTCACCCATCACTACCCTAGATGCATCTGGTCCTGCACATAGTAACAGCACACAGCTTTTTCAGACTATTTTCATTTCCACAGGCAAGATACCTAAATGGCAATGTCAAAATAACTAGCTATTCAAATATCACATGTTGCTACTATATTCTTGGAATGAAAACCTTTCATCACTTTATACAAGTGTTATACTACTCTGAAGTTGTTACTCAAAGAGGCTCAAGGCTTGTTTTCATGTATGCTAGCTCACGTACATAATTTCTCAGCTATTCACTGTCACTTTAACAATCCTGTACGACCTTCGTGACAATTTCATGCCAGCTTGTGGTGACTTTTACTGTATTGATTTCTCCCTATAATTATTGTACTTCAATATTAAGGTGTCCAAACCCTATGATTAAAAATAACCACTCTGAACCTTTGCAGTTCATATGCTCCTTTCCCAGTCTCTGAAATTGAAGGGCAATCTTGAGTTAATTTTAATGTTGAGAAAAAGCAGACTTCCCTGTGCCTATTTCAGTGAAATGAGTTCTCTATAAACAGCATGAATTTCAGTATGCAGTTTTCTCAGAGAAATAACACTAATCTGAAATAATGTAGTGTAAAAGAAAGTCTGTTCAAAGAATGTTCACAAAAAATTGACAGAAATCATCTTAAAATTGGTTCATAAAATGATGAAGTGTGTACAGGAAATGCCATTTCCAGAAAAAAGAAAAGCTCTATATTTCCCTATTTGCCATAATAAAGAATTACACCCTATATCCCAAACTCACACTTTCAAAAACAAAGTAATTCTAAGAATTTCAGTGGAGGGCTCACTGACATTGTCTTGAGCAAAATCTTTAAAAAAAAAAAATAACAGCCAAAAGATATTTTGAGGGTGGAAGAGGATGAGAGGAAGGTTACAGGTGAGAATGTAATTCAGGTATCATATTCAAAGGGAAACAAACTGTCTTGTAGCGACTTTCACAGCTGAGAATGATCTCATGAAAAATTCAGAGGAAAAATGCTAAAAAGCTGTAGAAGGATCAATGTTGCTGTAGAATAAACAGGCAGAATAACCTTAATGGAAAAGTAGATGTGTGAAGTAGACATAGGCAGTTGTTTCTTGTAATGAAGCTGTTATGGATCTCCTGAATGATTGGCACAGCTTACAGCTGGAGCACCTGAGCTTAGACCTACTGATTTATGTAAGACATACAAATACAGGGAGAAGCTGTTTTGGGAACAAAAAGACTTGAAATGAACATTGCCATAAGATGATCTTCTGCAGAAAAATCCAGATTTTGGATGGAGTGGACATGGTCTGGAAGATTCAAAGCATCTGGAACTTGCTTGTAGTAAAGGAGTACCTATATACATATATAAATACAAAGTGAAATTGCTGGGGTTTGGACTACTTAGAAGAAGAAAAAAATACTTTGAACTAAATAGTGTCTCAATGAAAGAAATCAAGCATGAGAAAAGATAGCTATAATAAAGAAATTCACTGAACTGAACCTCAAAGAACTTAAACTACAGAAAAGAGAAAAAATACACCAAAATCATGACTGGACTGAAGACAGTTACTCAAAACTAGACCTTTTTGTGTCTGCTTGCTATGTTCTATTTCTAGTTCTTTTTACAGGAGGTAAAGAGGTTAAGTATCACAGAACCACCTTTGGCATTTGTAGAGTAAATAGTTTCATTTTGCTGTGGAACAAAACCAATAGCTTTTCCCACTGTCTCACCCCAAAGTGCTACCTAAATAGAAAAAGACAAACCTTACTTCAGAAAGAGATATTGGAACAATAGGCCAGTGCCAAACCTCCAAAATCCAAAGAAAATGTTATCTATTAATAGTACTTCAGTGATTCAGTGCCATTAGGGAATTAAATAACTTTTTTGACAATGTTATTGATCAAAACATACAAATTGTATTTGAGATTTTGAGTAAATTCTTCTTACTCGTCCAAAATACTTTAACATAAAAACCCCCACAGATGTTGGCACTATACTTGCAAGACACTGGCAACAGTACATTTGTTCCACAGGAAAGGATAAAGATGCTGCAATCTAAACCCAGTGTTGTTATGGGAATTAGCTTGAAGTCTTGCTTTGTTTCTCCAAAGCCCAATCTGAAGAAAGGGATGACAAATGATAGCGGGTGCTTGTATCTGGTTGCAAAGTTTTCATGCAAGAGAGAATCATCATATTCATTCTGAGAGTTTTGAAATAATTTGTAGAAAGCCAAGTATTTATACATTTCTCATCAAGTAAAAGTGGCACTGAGCAAATAGAGAAAAATACTAAAAATACAGAAATAAAAAAGTTATTGAGTACAAACTGCACAAGGTTCTATAAATTACACTAACTGAAAAACATCAAAAGTGGAATAAAGCTATAAATTACAACATGATTATAGTGCCGCATTTCCTATGTGACCTGATGCTATAAATTTGGAAATTCATTGCTGTTCTAGCTACTGTTTTGAAAGTAAAAAATAAGTCATAGAGACTAACAATCAGTTGGAGAATTTAACTAGCAGCATCATATACACTAGCAGAAATGTTTTGGTCCATTTCAAAACCTCTTCAGGTGGTCACAATACCAAAGAAGTGTAAACCTTTCCTTTAGCCTATTAAACCTCATTGCTGGGGTCAGGAGCCTCAACTCCACAGGAATGCTGGGAAGTGACTTTTTTCAAGAGGTTACTCAGAATAAGGGCCTATATGTATCATATGGGAAGTGTGTGGTGACCAAAATCCTTTATGTCTAATCTAGACTGAGCATTGTCCTAAAACACAGGAACTGCGTAACATCAGTATCAAGCCAGGATAGAATTCAAAATGCTTTCACATACACAGGTAGGCTCTAAACAAGGAGTAAGTGTACCTGACCTTGCCTTCTTGCAAATATAGGTCAAACATCTGTAGGTGAGATACTGTAGAACTAATTCCTTAAGTTAAAATTATGCTAAGAGAAAAAAAAAAAAAAGGTGTATTTTTTATTGCTCTTTTTGGCAGCTTTCTTTTTATTCTAACCAGATAATCTGCATGAAGTAGGAACTCCTGGATTATATTGTGTTATAGGAAAACTATTCACTTTCAGACCACAACATATGTGTAAACATATGGTCAATACACAAAAATAGGGTTATTACACATATTGTGGAAAACAGTGTAAATTAACTTTCTTATGTTACAACAGTAATAATGAGAACTCTGGGCAAAACTTCCCAATATCTAAAATTCCTTGTCAAAAATGACAATCTAAAAGTGTGAAGTCTATTAAGTCAAATAATTTCAGACAAGCAGAGAAAACATGATACATTTGGTTTACATCACAAATAACAAATGTTGTATGGTGCCTTAGGTACCATAGTTCTAGTCTTGGTAATAGTATGGAACTCTTACTTATAGCCCTGTAACCTTTACCTGTATTGTGGAGGCAGTGTATTTAGACCTTCTGTAGAATTATTTTTCCTTTATTCTTTGCATACTCATGTTCTTATGCCACTCTTCACAAAGCCTTGGACCTATAAGGCTGGACAGTGATAGGATCTCAAAGGGAGCACCTATCACTGGTCTAAGAATAACCCCTTCATTCTCCTTGTCTCCTTATCTCACTTCATAAGATTTCAGTTTATTAGACAGAATAAAAACACTGCACACAGGTAAGTAAATAATACTAATTTAGATATCAATAAATGTTAACCTGTAAAAGGTGTATACACAAACTTAACAAGTAATAAATACATATCACTGCCAGCTAATTCCTATATCCCAATCAGTGCTAATGTCATCATTTAATGGTAACAACGAGTGGGGAAGAGGGAGGGCTAAAGTGTATGCCACTAGAGGAAAACAAGGTGAAAAATCATCTACCTCATTTGCCACTTGCTGCACTGAAGAATAGCCCGGAGCTCTTCTATGAATCCTGTCATTGCTTTTCTCAGGTGGCCACTGGGCAGGGTATTCCTTTTCCCATTACACTCTCTATCCTTTGCCAGTGTTATTAACTACTTGTACTTTGTTACTCCTATGTTCTAGGATGTTTTATGACCATATACACAAGGGAAAAAAAAAAGGGCTCTAAACTGCTTAAATCATGAACCAAAATTTAAATTAAGAGACAATAAAAGTGGAAGAAAGAGGAAAAAAATTAAGAAATAGGGGGGGAAATATGGAGGGGAATTCAGGAAAGGTGCTACTGACATAATTAGCTTGCAATTTCTAGAGGACACCGTGGGATACAGATTTCTGCACAGGTCAGATTGTTAACCTCCTGGCTTTGCTTCCCCACTCTACTTCATTAAAAATATTCCAAACGGAAAATGCATCAACAGTGCTTTTTAGATAGTATTAAAATATTTTCAGTATCAATGTGATCATAAGAGGTATTTTTTACAGTAATACCTTGAAGTTTATTTTTCACTATATAAAAATATGTGATTGATTAGAATTCTTCAGAATTAATTGGAATCCTGTCACAGGACTAAGTTTTGGTCTTGTCCCAGAGCAGTGATTCCCCACCTTTCTAGTCCACAAATTAATTGACTGTATTTCAAGGGGTTCTTCAGAAGCAAGAAATGTATTAGGTATTTCTCTGGAAGTACTACTAACTAGCTTTTGATTAACATTTAAATTTGATTTTAAAAATACCTTGTTCATATAATCTCTGCCTCTTAAGATCATGTCTTCAAAAACTTATTCAAATAATAAAACACACAAGTAATACAAAAATTTAAACATGTATCAAAGTTTCAAATAAATGAATTTTCATTCTGTATTATTGTGACTTTTGGAAAAAAAACCCCAACCAACAGTAATAAGGATAAGCTATTTCTTTTTACCATTTATTACAGCATAATAATGAAAATATAAAACAGCACACAGGGAAAAAAAATCAATTAAGAAATGAAGAAAACCATTTCTCAAGGCTTTTGTTCTTCTCAGGATATAGCCTCAATAATGGATTAACCGAGATTTTTGCAGCCTGCAAGAAAAGCATATATGCTTGGACCTCTGGAAAGTAATGCACAGATGATACTTCCGTAAAGGATTTTCAGTTTGGTCTCCCCCCCTCCCCTTTTAATGAATGAGTAAATTGGTAATGTATGAGTGGCATTTTGAGGTTGGAAATCCATTCCATAGACCCTTAACTTCCTTCTTCAGAGGTGCCGTTAGCAGTTTTTCCCATTATAGAGGCCATCCAGGTCCTCTGCTTTGAAAAACTGGCAGACATTTCTCATCTATTCACCCTCTTGTTCTGGCCTCCATTGCCATTGAAGTCCCCAGAACTATCACTATTTCTTTGGGCAATCTGAATCCCTAGCTAAGGGGTTTAGGGTGGTTTTTATGGTATCTACCTCTGGCTGGATTTAGGAAAGAGGAGCAAATGAGAATGGAACAGAAATAGCATTTGCTTCAAACTTGAATTAAGCAAGGATCTGAGATTAACATATTCTTGATCTTCAATCTACACTACTAAAACGTAATAACACAAAGGTTAGTGACATAGACCTCTGCCTTTGCAGCATTTAACAACTAATAATCTTCCTGAACAGCTTTCTCTTCCATTTTAGCTTTCCTAGAGAAGAATGAATAGCCTTGTCCACAATTTGAGTCCTTTGATCTAATCCCAGCCTTTAAGATACAACTAAAATAGATTCTGCTATGAGCAATAACTCCACAGTAGAAAACTAAATAACCTAGCAATTACTTGTAAAAATTTCAGCTTCAACAGGAAGTGAAGGAAACTATACTACTTGCATTTAGTGTCTTCCTTTGTAAAGAGGAACAGCCTTAAGGATTTCCCTTTGCAAACATTCCTGTGCCATGTTACCATGTTTTCAATTAAAATACAGTGACATATTGAAAATTGCATTTTTAATATATTTGTATGCAATTATTTGAATATTTAACTTCTGATTATTAGCTATTTCTTCATTTCTTATTGACATGTCAGACATTTTCAGGTACTGCTCTTAGTTATGCTGAAGAAGTGGAGCTGATGCCAGTTAAGCCAGTCCTATTCAGCTGGTGAAACTGATGAGTAAGTTTTACTTCACATTCTGCAACTCAGATTAATTAGAAGAGACAAATGACCCATATATTTTATTTAATTTTATATTTTATTTCATTTCCAAACCCAGTGTATACTTTTTTCTAAAAAATAACTTAGAGAAAAATTAAAATCTATATCTAATCAAACACTTGTTACATAGGCATGCAAGCAAGATTTGTATTGATCATGACAACCCATTTTTGTGACTGAGGTTTTTCGTTTCCTAAAAGATGTTTTCTCTGCAAAATGACAAATAAACAGAGAATACCTTCATAACAAGACTAGTATGCAATCTATAAAACTTTTCAATAACATGATAATTCACAAGAAACCTGTTTCTCAGTCATGAGACAGATGTGTCCCATTGATGTCCTGCTGTGTTCCGCACCCCATGTCTCAGAATGCAGAATTACTGAAGGTTGACTGACACCATTAGGGATGTATCACCTGGTGCTTTTGCCCAGGTGGTACATCCCTAATGGTGTCAGTCAACCTTCAGTCCAGGCCAAGCCAGCTTTGTTTTGAAAATAAGATGAGGTGCTTGCATGCTTGTTCCTTTGGATTTGCATTTTCTATAGTTGATTTCAAACTTTAGGAATATTTGCAAGCGGAAAAAGTCCTAAGAAGCCTTTCACAATGGAGTTATAGCAAGCCTGCTATAGAAGCTCCTTAACTATTAGCTGTGAAAACCAAAAATTTGGGTTTCTTTCATGGGATATAGAATAATAGAGTCGTAGAATTGTTTAGATGGGAAAAGACTTCTAGGATCATCAGGTATATGGATATGCAGCATCTTCATAATTCCTTTGCTTATGCCACAATACATACATCCTCTTTTTTCTCTGCTGAAGTATTCCTTATATACATCCTCTCAAAATCTTCAGGTCCTAAGCAAACTATTTTAGTTTGCTTTCATTTCTTACAAAAATATGCAGAGCACAATTTCCTGGCCTGCCTAGGTGTGCATGTCGATTGGTTTGCTGGAGGCACAGGAGCTGGGCACTTTCCCCCCAGGACCCATGGATAAGCCACATAGGACTTCTCAGATGCTGAGAGCCAAACAAGTGGCTTGAAATATTTTATATGGCTTCAAACAAACAGATTGTTTCTTCTGTAGGCTAAACTTGGTATTTTTTAATTTAACCAGCAAGATGCCAAGTTTATTTTTTGAGGAAGAGGAATTGACAGAGAATACAACACATATTTTGTTTTCCTGGAATCAGAACAAAGAGAAGTGTTTGCACTACTACTAGTTTTAACACTCAGAATTTTAGGATGATGCAACAGTATGGTATAATGAAAGTAGTGGAAGTCTCTAAACTTAGTTTTCTTGGTATAGATTTAGGTCAGTTCAGAATCAGTAAAATTAGCACTCTGATGCAAAGTATGCATTCCTAGTTTCTGCTAGTATTGTGAAAATATACTCAGGTTTTGCTCATCGGAAGGAGTTTGTTTTAGTTCACCACTGTACTGTGGTTTTGCACAGTACAAGTGTCCAGTGTATATATTTTGTAATTTTGCTGGCCAGGAGAGCCTAGAGAAGATATGACTCTCCTCAGAGTATTTGTTCACGAGAAGACACCTATTTTATTCAACTTGTACCTATAAACCATTTCAGTCACTGCACTTTGGCTGCTGTGATTTTTTTTTAGTTAAAAAGTTGTAACTTAATTCATCCATTGGGGTGTTAATCTGCTCAAATTTAAATACCATTGTTAATGGTTCAAAGATGCCATATCCATAACTATCAGGTAATAGCAAGAATAGAAACTCTTGAGCTTACTATTGACTGAAGATGTAAATCATGGTTACAATCCTTCATAAGATCCTTGCAGGAGCTGTGAGAGCACTGGCATACCCCTATATTTCCCCTTATTATTATTTCTCCCTTGCTTTTTTCTTTTTTGTTGTTTTGATTTCAAACTTATGCAAAAGATGTCCCTAGACGTATCATCTTATTTGTCTGTCACAATAGACATTAAAAAAGGTTATTCTTGTATGTATAATATTAGCAACTCAAGATCAAACTCTATGCTTACTCTTCTCACAACAATTTTCCATTTAATAGATGCTGTCTGAAATAGATTTCTGTCTGGAATGGATGGATCCTAAGAAAATCTTGTTCAAGTGCAACCTGTGTGGCTTTCCATGATGTCTCTTTGAGCTGTGAGCACAAAAAACCCATTATATTCAAAATAATAATAATTAAAAAAAAAGCAAATTTGCAGATTTCACCAAACTGAGTGGTGCAGTTGACACACCTAAAGGATAGGATGCCATCCACAGGGCAGGCTCAAAGTGCACCTGGGTCAGGGAAATCCCCAGTATCCATACAGTTGGGGGGATGAACAGATCAAGAGCAGCCCTGCCGAGAAGGACTTGGGGGTGCAGGTGGATAAGAGGCTGGACATGAGCTGGCAATGTGGACTTGCAGCCCAGAAAGCCAACCCTACCCTGGGCTGCATCCAGAGCAGCATGACCAGCAGGTTGAAGGAGGTGATTCTGCCCCTCTGCTCTGCTGAGACCCCACCTGCAGTGCTGCATTCAGCTCTGGGGTCCCCAGCACAGGAAGGACATTGCTCTGTTGAAGCAAGTCCAGAGGAGGGACACCAAGATGACTAGAGCAATGAGGCAAGGCTGAGAGAATTGGGATTGCTCAGACTAGAAGAAAAAGGGTCCAGGTGACCTAACTGCAGCCTTTCAGTGTCTGAAGGAGAGGGACTGTTTAAAATGGCAAGGGGGAATGGCTTCAAACTGAAAGAGAGTATATTTAGATTAGATACTAGGAAGAAATGCCTTATTGTGAGGGTGGCGAGACACTGGAACAGGGTGCCCAGAGAAGTAGTAGATGCCCCATGCCTGGACGTGTTCAAGATTAGGTTGGATGGGGCTCTGAGCAACCTGGTCCAGTGAGAGGGGACATTACCTGTGGCAGGGGGTTAAAATGAGATGATTTTTAAGGTCCCTTCTAACCCAAGCCATTCTATGATCCTGTACCCAAATGTACTTTTCTTAAGGTAATGATAAGAAGCAAAACTCTTTCCTGATATACATGATCATTTTCTCTCCTTGATTCCCTCGAGAAACAAGTTCATAATAAGAAGGACTTAATGCCATTTTAATCTATTTTTTTTTCACTTTTATAAATGGGTTTATCATCTTCATTTTTAGATATAGGTATTTAAAATCTCATTTTCCATGCTCTCAGTTACACTTGTACATCTCCAGGGCAACTCATTTGACAGTAATAAATTTATCTTACTCTAAAAGAGGTGGAAATCTGGGAACTTGGATTAAGATTCAGTACTTCTGAAAAATATTTCAATTCATTCCAGCACTTTTACCCTGGCAGCTGGCAAATTAGATTCTGATTTCAATAATATTCATTTGCATCTTCTACAAAATATTTTCTGTGCAGACTCAAGGAGAGACAATAATTTTAGGATCACAATCTAACAATTAAACAACTGTATTAAATTGTTATATTGTTATCAAGAGAATCAGTGAAACAGTAATTAAGAGAATAATATTTTTAAGTTGCTGTTAATTTTAGTGTCAATATATACACTTTGTTTCTAAACTTCCACATTCTCCCTTTTATAAACTGTTTTATACCATTTTAGAACAGATGTTACCTCATTTATTCTCTTGCAATATTTTGTTTGTTGTTATTTAATTTTTAAAATTCTTTTTCCTTGCAAAACAAGGGTGCTAAACAGTATTTGGCTGTCAATCTGAAAATACACAACAAGCTTAAAACACGTGTTGATAAGTTTTCCCTCTTTTTCTTTTTATGGGAGAAAATATAATAGTATCAAAAGGAAAAATAGCTTGGTAAATCACTACACTTCCAGTATTTATAAACTCTCAAAAAAAGCAACACCAATAACATCACAAAAAGTGCATCAATATCCTATTCAAAAGATTTTTTTGCAGAAAAAAAAAACATTTCAAACAAGTAAAAGGCTTCTGCAACTTTTGCAATTTAATTTACAATACAATTTTTTCAATCATTAACACATGAAGCATTACATAAAGTTTAGAATGCAGTGTTTGTGCCTTTTAAGATCTCCCCTACAACTGTACACTGAATAACTACTCCCTTGGTTGAATCTCTTAAAAATTCCCATCTTTTTATCTATAAAAGCTGTAATAAAAAAATCAATGTTTTCCCTGATACCAGAGCAGAAGTTAATTCAAATTCTTGACTCATACATTTGTCAAACCTCTGCAATATTGTGCCTATTTGCAAATCACTAACAGCAGAAAAAACTAAGATACTTCAGCAAGCAAGGCCATATCCTTCATTACTACTTTTAGAAGAAAAGAGAACTTTTGATGGATTTGGTTAAGCAACCCACCCCTGCATGAAACTGCTGTCTGAGCTGACTCTGCTGACGCATACAAGGCCTCCTGGAGGAGAGCATTGTTTAATACTCAGTCCACAAGCCTGATTATTAAATATTATTTTGGAATTTTAGCAGTTGATCTTTCCCCAGAAACTAAGTAAAATAACACTAAAGTAAAATCAGATTTCAATAAAATTCAAGATCTAATAAAAGCACAGAAATGATTATAATAGATTTGTGCTTAAGAATCAGTGCTCAGACTGAATTATATCAAAATGGATTTCAGTCTTCCCAAACATATCATTGGATTCATGTGAATTATTACATTGCAGTGGGAGGTTGTTTGGAATTTTTTGTTGTTTGGGGATTGGGTTTTTTTTTTATGTCACATGGATAGACTGATGTGTCTTCTTTCATTTTACTTATCTGATTTTTAGTATCTCCCCTTTGTTTCTCACTTCCATCCTAACTTTTCTCATTTGTGTTTTTCTGATTAAGTTCTCCAGCTCCATACTGCCAAGCCATTTTCTAGCCCCACATTCCCAGTGTGAAGATTACTGAACAAAGATGCAAAGGCACTGCCTGCAACTGAGATGAGAAATTGAAGATTAAGACTGAAGTTAATGTTAGTGAACTATATCTGAACTTGAGAATTAATTGTTTGTGACCAATTTGTGCAGTCAGTTATAATGTGCATTATAACAGCTTCAAAGAGTAAAGGCTCTTTCCTGACAGCCAACTGTATAATCCACTAATATAGCACAACAGATATGTGATATAGGTACAGGATCTGAGGCAGCTTTCCTTGCCATTACTAACCTCTATCTTGCAAGGAGGTTGCCATTTTGAAGAGATGTGGGAAGGTGGCTGGGGTTAAAAATTAGAGGACACTAAGATTTACAGGGTAAAATACAACAGCACCTCCCTGGATGAAACATGGTCGACATGCCCCACAGAGACTCCCCATACAATAAGTACCTGCTACAGGGGATGGAACAGAGGGTAAAGTGGAGACACCGTGGCTTCCCTCCATAGAAATTCCTGCAGGGAGGAGAGCATGGTGGTACTTTATAGTTCATAAGACCATATAGTACCTGTCAACCAAGGGAGATAGATGTTCTGCTGCTAAACCAACAACCATGGCAAAGTCTCTCTCCTCAGATGCCAAGATCCAGCCGCTTTCATTAGGCATGAGAAGCAAGAATTTTACATTAATCAGAGTTAAAAGTACTTATGAATAAGATGACTCAAGCTCCACCTAATCTAAAGAGATAGTATAAAAGTTGAGAATAGGGAGAAAATCGAGGAAGACTCCACCAAAATTGCTGGGATCAGTCGACAGGCTGAACCTGCCTTTCCCCCTGTAGGGACTCCTACTGGATAAGGATCATACTTTATGCACATTAAATATTGCTATTAGGATTAGTGCTTGTGCTTGCTTTTTAGTGGAGTAGATTGTTTCAAACACATTTTTGCAGTTAGACACTATCTCTGGCAACCCTCAAATCTTATTAACCTATCAAAATTCATATTAATAAAGAGTTTTATTCTACAAACTGAGTGGAATTAGAGTGAGTCCTTTACAGGTGCTAGCAGCTGCTGGTAGTGGATAAGACATTGGGAAGACCTGCTGAAGGGTCCCCATGCTGTTGGCTTAACTGCCCTGAAAAGGGCAGTTGATTCACCCTCTGATCCAGTGAATCTGTTCAGGCAGGGGACCCCTTACAGGATGCTGACAGCCCAGCTGGGAAATAAAGGTTTCAGCTTTCCTGGGGCACTGACAGACAAATAAATCACTAAGGGTTAGAGAAAATCTCCCCACACTATGGGTTGGGTAACCCGCTCCACCCCCCCCCCCCCCTTTCTCACATGGCATCCAGGAAAAGCTGAATGAGGTTAATAACTTGCTGTAAGATGAGACATTGTGCTCAACCTCAAGATTAAAAGAAACAAACAAGTAGAACAACTGAATTTGGGTTAAACTGTAAATGTGTAGTTATATTTCTTCAAACACACAGACAAGAATTAAGTGCAAATTAAACAGTCATTATGTCACATTATTTAACAATACTTTCCAAGTCAACTAATAAAAACTTGAAATCATAGGATAGTTTAGGTTGGATAATCCCTCAAATATTATTGATTATAACCTTTAACCCAGCACTACCACATCCACCATTAAATGATGTCCAAGTGCCATATCTACACATCTTTTAAATGCCTCTAGGGATGGTGACTCCACCACTTTCCTAAGCAGCCCATTCCAATGCTTAACAATCCTTTTGGTGAAGAAATTTTCCCCATATACAATTTAAACCTCCCCTGTTGAAACTTGAGGCCATTTTGTCTAGTCCTGTCACTTGTTACTTGGGAAAGAGATCAACCCTACCTCACTACAATCTCTTTTCAGGTAGTTATAAAGAGTGATAAGATTCTCCCTGAGCCTCTTTTTCTCCAGGCTAAACAACCCCAGCTCCTTCCACCACTCCCCATAAGACTTGGGCTCCATATCCTTCATAGTTTTGTTGGTGTTCTTTGGACACTAGAAATATGTAGTAATGCAACAACTGCCCACTTAAAATGAGTGCTAGAAGTAGAAATACCAATAAAATGGTCTGACACAGCAGCCCAATTCTGAGTGATAAGAATTCTCATTATGTATAATGAGATGCAGCAAACAGACAGAATTTCCCCTACTCTAAAATTGACATCTATTTGTTCCAGATTTCATTCTATGAGTGGATGAAATTAGAGTTGTTCCACCAATTAAGCATACAATTATTACATATTCTACTTCACCAGTTTCAATTTAGAAGCAATGTTTATGAAGGGGCTGCATTTGTTAAGTGTGCTTTGAAAGTGGTCTCTAGATACAGTGATTCAAGTTTATTACACCATAGAAGCATGAACCTGAGTGGCAACAAGAGGCATATGTAGAAGAGTCACAGTAGTATTTGTCAATTATAACTCCAACAGAGAGCTTGAGACAATACTTGGACTTCAAACTAACAAATAAAACCCTGCAGTTCTGTGGAATTGAGTACCTTAAGAGAGACAATAAATTTTGTGAGGAATGCTGGTCTGGAAACACAGATTTATTTTTTTTCCACATGAGGAGCCTCCCCTTCCAGATAGAAAGGGAGACTTGCATTCACCTTCACTCTGGTTGCCTTCCTTCTTTTCCCCAATAATCAGAAATTAAGAAGACAGGACAATCATCTGGCATGTAGGATTTGATCCCAAACAGTTTGTAACAAACCTGTAAGCACCTGAATTTTCAGAGTATGTATTCAATTCCTGTGTCTCTGTCTTTCATGTGGAATGGAAAAGACTATGTTCACTGAGTCAGAGAGCACCTGAGCAAATCACAGTCATCAATATCGCAGGTCATTATGCATTTAGGGTTTGAGTTACCCCTAACTCTTCTGATTTCCCCAGAAATCTTACGTAGAGGCTAATGGACTAACTGAATTGTCTCTAAGTTTTCAAACTCTTTAAGTCATTTCACAGGAACCCCCCACTCTTACTGGGTTTTATTGTGAGTATTGTTCCAGCAGTAACACAGTAAATCAGGATAGTAGACATGAATATTTTTCTTTGCTGAGACCTCAAACCAAATTTCCTCCGATTTCAACCTTTTTGTGATATTCAGAGTTGCTGTAAAATGCCAGCTACATTGAAAAGAAGAAGAAAAATCCCCAAACTCTTACACCTGGAGACTAACAATACTCACCTTTTCCTCATTGTTTTTAACTGAATATTTTAATTGGATTGAAGCAGGTATTGCTTATATCTACCTTAATTTTTTTAAAGACTACACAAGAAAAGGCTGCTCTGTGCATATAGTATTCTTTTTAATAAGAACACTACCATAGTTTCAAATGTACTATTGGAACAAAAGACAGGTTTGGTCATCTGCCTTTTAAATGATGTCTTTCTGTGGTACAGCTGCCACTGTAGACTCCTTTTTCTCCTGGACGTGTCTGACTCTCCAGACTTCCAGAACACAACTGAAGATTGATTAGTAGATTCCAGAATTAATTAGCTTATATTTTTTCAGTGTTTTGAAAGAAAAAAATCATTACACATATATTGATGCTGTGAGTAATTTCAAATAAAAACCATCATGGTTAAGATTTGAGGTTAATTTCCTGACGGGCATTCAGCATAATTATTTCTACAAAGCTCAAGGTTTTTGTAGTGCAGAGAACAGAAAATGTTACAAAAATGCTACTTGTATATTTGGCTTAACAATAAAGCTGATCTCAAAGTTTGTATCTATATTCAACAAATCAGGGATCTTTTTCTGGCCCTCTTGTCTGTGGCACAACATATTTCTTATTCACATTGTAACCATCTATTCATTAAGCTTCCACCCTGAAAAAAGAGCAAATCCACAAACAAAACAAAGAAGCAAATTAAAAACCTGGGCAATTAATATCAGCTTAGCCTCTTTCTAACTGCCTATTGAGAACAAACCTTATTCCCCTATCTTTCTTTGGCACTACAAGTGAAAACAGAAGTTTTCTTATACAATATAGGATAGAAGCTTACACCTTAGCCATGGTTCAGGAATTTTGACTAATTCTATACCGATACGGCACAACAGGTCAATTTCAGACAAAACTTCCAATTTATGTAGCTATGCATTGGAAATTTTATCCTAATTCCATCAGAAGTAAGGCTCTGTCCTCAGAACATGTAGAGGGACAGCACCCTCTCTGAACTAGAATACCACATGCCTCACAAACCCTGTTTGAAGACTAAGAAAAAAAAAAAAGAAGTTATGTGATGTGTAGTCTTCAGTAGAATCATAGCATCATTTAGGTTGAAAAAGACCTCTAAAATCTTTTCGTTCCATTAATCCAGCACTGTCAATTCCAGCACTAAATGGTGTTCCTACGTGCCACACCTACAAGTCTTTTAAATATCTCCAGGGATGGTGAATCCTGAGCTGCTCATTCCAATGCTTGAGAATCCTTTTGATGAAGAAATTTTTCCTAATATCCTATTTAAACCTCTTCTGTTGCAATGTGAGGCCATTTCCTCTCATCCTGGTACTTGTTACCTGGAAGAAGGTATCAACCCCCTATTCGCTACAACCTCATTTTGGGTAGTTGTAGAGAACTATAAGGTCTCCCTTCAGCCTTCTTTTCTCCAGACTAAAAAACCCCAGTTCCTTCAGCTACTCCTCACTCTAGATGCTGAAACAGCTTCCTTGCCCTTCTTTGGAAATACTGTAGCACCTCAGGTAGTGAGATATTTTGTCCAGTGGCATGAAAAATCCCTTCTAATTCTAAAATCATATTTCTTAAAATTGCAAAATGGAAAAAATATTCACTAAAGTCTTGGTCCTACTCATGTAAATACGAGATACAAGAGAGAGGGGCTGGAAACATCAGCCCTGGGATGGGAAATCGGGATGTTTCTAGCTGTCTTATCATGGTGACTATTGCAGGGATCCAGGCAGTGCTCTTCTAGTACCTTAATTTGAATTAGAAAATACATTTTAATTAAAAGT
Source organism: Dendrocincla tyrannina (assembly GCA_035047865.1). Taxonomy (NCBI): domain Eukaryota; kingdom Metazoa; phylum Chordata; class Aves; order Passeriformes; family Dendrocolaptidae; genus Dendrocincla; species Dendrocincla tyrannina. The sequence goes on along the minus strand of JAWWMP010000081.1, from coordinate 35,949,324 downwards.
TTGGAGCTAAGCTACCTGTTAATTATGGGAATTTCTTTGTTAGAACATTGTCAATCAATTACTTCCAATAACAACAAAGACTTCCACATTTTTCACTGAATCACAGAACATGCTGAGTTGGAAGGAACCCACAGGGGTCATGGAGTCCAAGCCCTATGCAGGGCCATACCCAAGAGTCTCCCCATGTGCCTGAGAGTATCGTCCAAATGCTTCTTACACTCTGTCAGGCTTGGTGCTGTGATCACTTCCTTGGGGAGCCTGGTCCAGTGCCCAACATCCCTTGGGGTGAAGAACCTTTTTTTAATATCTAACATGGATGTTAGGGAAGAAAATCTGTTATTAACAGGAGACCTGAAGGGATTGTCCAGCAAACCCTGGGCAACAGAAACCGAGAGAAGTTCCTTCCTTTTGATAACACAGATGCCTCCTGGGTAGATAAGAGCTAATCCAGCCACACACACTGACCCATGTCCAGACCTCTAAAGACCCTAATTTGAATTTGACAAGATTTGCAGTTTCTGTGTATTCCTTGCTCTGTACTGAAACCTGTTTCACCACATCCATTATCTCCCCTTCCCTTGTGTTCATGAATAATGGATTAACTCTAGATACCTGCTTCCCCCCTAGTTAGTATAATGCATTCCCTTAATTACCATGTTCCATCCCTCATTTAGCATAACCCAGCCTCTTAAATATAATAACCCTATATATGTTAAAACATGTTTATAATAAACTGATTTTGTTTTACCCCTGAGACAGAGTCCATGGTAACTGACTTTTACACATGGGCAGTATTTTTCCCCTTCAAATTTCTTATAATGACAAAGACATTTCTTTCTTGTCATCAGTTGCCATCAAAACAGTCAAACTTAAAAAATATTTTCTTAGCAGCATTTGACATTATTATCTGCTAATATCTGTAGCACTAGGCCCTGCTCTAACACCTCTATTTTAGGAAAAGATTGAAAAATAACTATATGATGTATTAGAAGTCTTGGATATACAGCCTGTAAAAACACAAATAGTAACAATTTTTATCTGCTTAGCCACTAAGTTATCAAAAGTCTTAGCTCTTAAGACCATGAATATTTAATTTCCAACATGTCCACTGCTCCATTTTCATTTGCTAATATCCCATATGTGTAAAATTGCATCAAGTGCACAATTTAATTTACAATAGCATTTGGAGATGATTAATAGGGAAAGAAATAGTTTCATGCTACTTTAGCCACAGGTTAAGAAAACTAAAAATAGATATAATTTCCTTTCTTCAAGGCCAAAAAATAATGCTCCCAACTTAGTCTTTAAAAGCTGCATTCGTTTTTAATATTATTTATTACCTTCAAGCTAAATTGTTCTACAAGAATGACACATAAAATTGCAAAGTACACTTGTGCATAAAATAAATTTCTGGCTTCCTTAGGAAGAAAGAAAGAAATCATTTTCAGAACTTGCTAGTGGTCTAGGTATATTCAAGCCACTAAGACTGGTTTGAAACCACAGAAGAAAATTTTTCTACATAGCCTTTTAACTCACTAGAGATTAGGGGAAGGAGAATTCAGCTGTCTAATATCTTTAGTTATAGAAAACAGGAAAGTACAAGATATTTTGCAAAAATACTTGTGGAGTTTTACTTTAAAGTCTGCAAAGGTGAAATGAGCACACTGAAAGATGGAGATCTCAACGTCTATAAATTTTTTTTGGTAGGAACATCTCTGTTTATCAAAGTTGGATATTCTTTCTCGTCTTTAAGCACCCCTTGACAAATGTACATATTGTAAAAGGACAGGCAGCATCACAAAATCTATTGCAAGAAATAAGACAGAAACAGCAAATATTTAAAAGTTTATGAGTTTTGATATGAATTATTTACAATTTCTATATTATGAAATAAATATCATAAACAGAGATTTCAGGGTTCCATGCACTTACCACACACCTTACAGTATGTTTTGATATATTTGTGTAGCAGACTCTTTTAAGCTACATTTTTCCCCCCAAGATGCCTGAGAGAACATATGCTAAGCCACATATATATAAAAAAAAGTCAGACTGTGTATAATCACTGTAAGTTTAAAAATGTCCATTTTTCTAACTTTGGTTAAGTCTCATCTGACTAAGTGTACTTCATATCTGAACTAGACAACTGGTCTCCCTTTATAGACGAAATAACATTGGGTATTTCCCAGTCAGCATTCTTCTCTTTTAATGTAGATGTCACAAACAGTTCAGATCAATCACGCCCTATTTCTATCCACATTAAAATAGGGTGAAATCTTTTTTAAAATGTTGTTACTGAAAACCAGTTTAAATTCAATACTTTGGAAGATTAAGGTTCATTTTGTACCTGTTTTTGGTTATAGAACATACCTGCACAAACATTTCAGAATTCCTGCACTCCACTATAAATGCAAAAGGTGGTCCAAACACCCTCTGGCTTGAGGTCACCTGTGATTTTGCCCTGGAACAAGCCTTCAAATGCAGTCAGAAACCAAAGTAGAGGAGCTCGTCTGTAGAGGAGCACCAGTTATTATGCATGGTCATGCTTGCTGGTTCATGGTAATTGCTTGGTGTGGTTAACTGCAAAGAGAAACACCTGTATGTGCTGCACACCTGATTCCTCTCATCCAGGGAACTCCACACTGGCATAACACAGCTTCAAGTTGACAAGGAAGCAATCAAATAGATCCAAATTAGGGCTTATTCTTGAACAAGAATCAACAGTTTAACCTTACCCAGTAGTCTCACATTTTTATGTGTAGTTATTCTCACGCGTTATCTTGTATGACTCATGTTGTTTATAAATAGGGGCAGAAATTCTGAATATGGCTTTGTGTAAAACTATCTGCAAAACAGGTCCCAAATAAAATGTTTTCTTACAGACAGTATCAGACTTGACATGGTAATGGACATAACTCTAGCTATATATGGCCTTGTTTGCTATGTACTGTGATTTATCTTGATCAAATTTTCTGCAAAAAAGTTGATTTAAAATACTTACTTTAATGAACTTTGGTATATAAATAAAGGGACTTTTCCTGCATGCAAAAATCCCCCATACATATGAGAAGGACGAGTACAAAAAATTCTATTGATAGACAAGTGGGATATGGCAAAAAGAAGACAAGAGAACAAAGAAAACATGGCTTTCATTTGTTTAGTATAACATGTTCCACTAGTAACACAAGATCAGGTTTATGCCTTGGCTTCCCACTGTCACCTACAGCATTCAGTAAATTTCATGTTGTGCTCACTGACAACAGTGACTTTCCCAAGAGTAGAAAGTGGATTGACTATTGAGAATACACTTGCAACATGTTTCCTTTTCTGTCCTCGAATACTCTCAACACATAAGACTACTTGTGGGATACACCAGCAGCCTGAATTGAGACCCATCTTCTCTAAGTATAAATTGTCTGCACATACAAACCAAAGAAGAGGGAGAGTCTGTATGCATCACACTCTGCAAACAGCTAGCTTAGGACAGTACAAACCATCCTCTGAAAATGCCTCTCCCTTTTCACTAAAAACTGATCTTTAGACCTTTCAGGTATTTGAGGGAAATATATCTTAAAATCCTAATGAACAGTAAAGCTTGCAGTCTAAGAGATAGGCAGGTTTTGTGTTGGTGGGGTTTTTTTGTTTATTTGAGTTTGGTTTTGTTGGATTTTTTTTTAACTAGAACTAAAAATAATAAAATAAACTGAGAATGAAAACTGGAGAATTCATGATTCATACACCTCTTCAAGGAGATAATACTTCAGATCCATGAAATTAACACTGCAAAATTTCAATGCAGTTCCAATAGGTTATGATATTAAAGTGAAAGATTGCAATAAAAAAACCCTCAAATCTTACTTATAATAAGTTATTCTTGTTCTAATGTCACCATGAGTCTAGATTTATAGGGAGGAAATTAATTCCACAGTCACTGACAATTCTTGTTGCAATGTCAGAGTACAATAGCAATAATGATTTCAGTGGAAGACTATAAAGAATCTTCTAAAATGAAATGAAATGCCAGCATAAGGTATATTAATGTTAAGAAATGAAAAGGATATTAAAGCAAATAAAATCCATGTAAAGCCTATTGTTGGGATTCACAGGTAAGTTTGTATATATGATCTCTTCCTATTTTTTTGTTATATATCGCAAAATACATGTTTATCATAAACTTAAGGAATTTACATACACAAACTGAGCAACAACCTTTTACCTCACCCCTCTGGTTGGTGGCTGGCCCCCTTCATACTGCATGTTTGTTAAAGCCTATGTATTGTTTAACAATGTCATTTGTTAGATCAACATCATGTGAATTACTTCAATGGTAAATGAAAATCACTGAGAAGACATTTTCTGGTTTATGATTGACTATAAATACAAGCAGCTTTGAGAAATTAATTTCTCAGAAGAAACATTTATGGAAGATCATCACCTGTCTGTGTTTGAATGAACTTTTCTTCCTGTTTACTTAACATAGTCTACAACTAGATGCCAGATTTTGGCTGTTGCTCCCCAGGTAAGTTTTCCTCTCTTGACTCTCAAGTTTAGCAAATATTAACTGGGTCAGTGATGAAAGGCCACAGATTTCAATCTCAGATGGACATGGTCCTTGACGGGATCATAAAGAAGTGGCAGATTGCAGCTATCTGGTGTTGATTTTCAGCAGGTGTTGAACAGTTCACCCAGACATCCTATAAACTGTTTCAATTTACACGAAGACCACAACATCAGCACTTTAACAATCAGGAGGTTGCATACGGCTTTTAAGTTGTGATTTCTCCATCTCCAGAACTAAATGACTCCCTATGAAACAGACAAAAATGTAATTTTTCTTCCTTAATTCACAGCAAAGGATTCTGTAACTGAATACATCTGATATCTTCAGCTATGTTTCTGTTTTATGTTTACTTTGAATCTGTTTTACATCACTGTAGTAATTTCCTATGATTTCTGCTGGCATGAAAGGCCAATGCATTACTTTTAGCAAAAAAGCACATCTGTACAACTCTTTGCTATCTCTTTTTCTCCAGAAGCACATCAGAAATAGACGCATTCTAGGAAACAGTGTGAGTTGTTCCACAAAAAGTATTCTTCAACATAGTTCAACAAAGGTATTCTACAACCAGAAAAAGACCCAATCCAATAATCTACAGGGTCCAATCTGTCCCTGATTGAGACTTGATTAAGAGTAACCCAACAGAAGTTGAAGTGAACCACAGCAGCAGAGGTGGTGAACCACAGAGGCTAACAGAGCAAGTAACATCATGATCCTGATGAAATGTGTGATGCATTAATGGGTCACACTTGCCTTAAGCTCCTGCCCTCTTCCTTTAGATGCAATGGAATGGTTCTTCTGGCCTAAGTGTTGGAGTCAGTGCTCTTTTCCTCTGAGAGGTCTGTTATAGCTCTGCATATTAGGATATATTATTTCAAAATAAGACAAATCATTATAAATAACACACTGAAAATTAATTGTAGAAATGTAAATGATTGTGGAAAATCAGTAGCATTCTCTAATATTTTCCACTGTGTGGCAGCTGTGATATACATACTGAGAGCATGCATTTCACATGAAAAATTAAATATCACCAGCAAAATACAAGAAAGTTTAAGGTGAGTGGTTTTAGTAACACTTGATGTTTTTCAGTTCTTTGACTGATATGTAAACTCAAAGTGTACTCGATATGATGTTATATTAAAAGTGTCTAGTGGGAGTTAATCCATGAGCTTCAATGGCAACAATTCTATAGGCTATCCTTTTAAATTAAGACATGTATAATGAACTTGATTATAAGAAAAGTCTGCCTGTAGCTTTCTTTAAATGACTTACTTCGTTCTCATAAACTGGTTATTGAGAAATCAGGTGGTTCTAAAGATCAGAAAAGTAGCAACATCTATGTGACACCACAGAGCAATTGATAATGGCATGGTGGCTTGACCTTAAAAAATAAAATGTCAAAATAAGATAACAAAAAAGAAACTTAGAAAAAATACTAATGAATTCAAATGCATATGATCAGACATTTTACTTATCTTTCTATTTTAAGAAGATTCAGATTTCACAGTGAAAGGATTTATTCACCATTATATTTCCCTACAATACACTGCACGATAATCAGGAAAATAGTAAGTGCACATATAGGGACAAATCAAAAATAATCGCATTTCCTTCGATGCAGTGGAATCATGGTATAATTCATATATTCATAATTCATGGTATAAAAGCAGATGTAAATAAGATTCTGTAAATAAGATTCTGTAAGCAAGTACCTACAGCCCTGCATTCCATTTCCTTAGCACAAAAGGATCTGGAAACAAGAGCAGCTGCATTATAATTATGCTGAAAACTGAACATGGAACTTGTCAGGTCTTGGGAACTCAGCAGCATCCTGCAGAATTTCCCATTCTATGGCAAATGATGTACAAAGTGGTGGTGGTAGTGGCAGTGTTCATTTCATATAAATACAATGCAGAAGTCTTAACAGTAAATAACACTAATATAGAATACTGAATACGTAATAATGTTGATGAAGATTTCTATCTAGTTTTTAAAGGTTTTTTATTTTGTTCTAGAAGACAAACTTATTTTTAGACACAGTGATGAGTTCAGCCAAACTGCCAAAGCAAGACAAGAAGGACATCCACTGTCCCATTCTGATCATTATGGCAAATTATTTTTGGTGTTGACAAGTGTAGGTGATTTCACCTTTTTATAATATCATTTCTTTTCTTTCCAGTTGCTTAAACCACAAGCTTTTCAGGGCCGTGCCACACCATTAAGATATGCTGGACTGTACTTAACATAGTGGGTCTTTCCTATTTTATTGTGCAGCACTACTGAAATATATGGCTGGTATTTCTGTTCTGGAGACTCATTTAAAGATATAGCAACATCATAACTTCCTATGTATCCTATTTCAGAATACCATTGTGGCCTTATTTCTCTAGAGAGTTGGGAAAAACCCTCACGATAATTATCCTTTTGAAAATGTCTCTCTAGTCACAAATTATCTTCTAATAAGCATAGTTACTTACAATCACATAAAATATATTAATTACTTAATTGAAATGTAATGGAATTTCATAGTTATGTATTGAATGACTTGCCTTGAATGTACAGCTGCCACTTTTATTAACATACCTCTATTCTATGTAATGTTCTTCATCCACGAAAAATCCTTACTTGCTACTAAGGCCACATGAGCACAAAAATTAATTGCACTTAGGATAGTTGGAAAAACTAAATAGTTCAAAAAGAAGTTTGTTTTAGGGATGAAAGAAGAAAATTCCAAACTCTAATTCAAAGCATCCTGATGAAATAAATTCAACTTTTTTTTTTTTTAAAAAAAAGAATTAATCAAATTTTAGCTATTTGGAAACAGTCAGAAAGTAATTTAGTAAATGTGTACCACTTATGGCAGGGGTTGTAGTTAGTATTGTAACTTAATGATGCCAACTCAATACTTTTTCAAAACCACACTTTAGTTCACAGTAGGACATAATATCTTACTTAAATGCAGAAATATTGTCATCTACTTTAAATAGAAAATTTAACTTCTCCTATTTGCATTCTTGCAATCTGATATTGACCTTCATGGTCATGTTTTGATTTTCACTCTCTTGACATAAGGACAGACCTATTCCCATACTGGACTTGCAGAGAACCTATTTCTCTTTCTCCCTATTTCTCCTTCTTATAAAATGGAAGGATTCTCTCTCTTCCTCTGGCTCCCAAATTGCTATTATTCAACATGACACAGAGGTTCTTCTTCCCATGTACATGTACTGTCACAAGTAAACATTCAGCAGTTACACCAGAGTCCCTTACCTTTCACTTTGTTGCATGATCATTATCATCATAAGCCAAAATGAAAGAAGGGGAAAAAATCCTTTAGCTGTGCAGTTTATTAGCATGTGTATTTAATTTGCCAGTTATTTTACTTAAATAAGACACAAAAGATGCCTTAAACTTAGGCTATTTTGTCTTTCACATTTCTACAAAGAAAATGCTTGTAACTTGCACAGAGGAAGAAATGTGGGAGTTTGATAGACACTAGTAGATTAAACACTGTTTTCATTAAAAGGGTTCATTCTTATTGAATTTTGCATATGAGAGATGTGGATTCAGAAAAAAATCTTTTTTTATACCTGTGTAGGGAAGAGCCTCAAAGACATGACTTGAAATTTCTGCTGCAAATCTTTTGCCTAATCCCAGAACAAATTCTATTGTATATGGCATGGAAAATTCCATGGTGAAACACAGTGAAGGAGTTTACCTTGAATGAATAAATTAATTAAAGATCTAATTATGCAGCAATTTCTTGCAGATTTCTTCCCTCATAAGTTGGGATATTTTTCTGACTGAGACAGGACTGCAAAATTCAGTTAGCATGATCCAATCCTGTTTTCCATGTTTCTTAAACAAATGTATCAGGATTGTGCTCACACAATTATCTCCCACATATGTCCTCAAATACAGAGAAGAATAAAAACAAAGTGCTTATAGCAAGCTGCATATTCAGTCACCTGGGCTGTTGTATTGCCTTTGATTCACAACCTAACCCTGGGTGTGATGAAGTGATATTTGCTACAGGCTGAATCAATCTGTTTCACAGGAGCATTCAGTTACAGGAGTATTCAAAAGTGGTATGGTCTTGCACAATCAAGCTAATCACTTTTCGTTTAGGGAAAGGCTTGACACTTACAAATTGATCTGGATCAATTACTGTAGGGCTTTGTATCTTTCTACTTGAAGGTCTCCAAGAACATTTGCAGTTGTTTAACCATAGGCACCCATAGCTCTTCAGCCAGTTCCCATGCCTACATGTTAAAAGCATTTTTTCCTAATCAACAGCTAAAGATCAGGCTGTCAGTACTCAACTGACAAGGAATGTCTTCTGACCAAAGCCTCCACACCTAAATATGTCATAACACAGTACTTTGCTAAATGTGTCATTAAATGGTTTACAGGTACGTTTTCTAAACATTTCTTCCGCTTACAATGAGTCAAATCATTGATCATAGGTAATCCACATAATATTATTTCTTCCTTCTGCATGATATAATCCATCCAATTCTTTTTTTTTCAAAGAAAAATATACTTTCAGAGTCAAATGTAGAACATTTTTATGTAATGTGTGAATCTTTGAAGAGAGTTTTCCTCCTTTTCAATATAGTAAATATTTCAAGAGTTTATTTAATAATGAATGAAATAATTAGAGATTCCTCAAAGAGTTCATTATCTTTCAAAGATTTTTTTTAAAAAAATGAATATATGAACAAGGAACATTAAGGATATCTTCTCACAAATTCACCTTTTAAAGACTCGTAGCAAAACTTACTTCTAAAAGACCTTTTATTCTTTGTAAATGTTAAGGCTCTATGGTTATTTTTTTGCCACTTATCTGTACAGAATTTGTTATACTAAATTAACTAGCCAATGCCAAAAAAAACCCACAAAATAAGACATTGCTTAAGACGTGCAATGGAGCGATTATGAATTTTTGCACATTTAGAAAGGCAATGCTTGGGCCTACAGAACTTCTGAAAGGACATCTATAAACAAACCCCAGCTCAGCCTTCCCTGTTGCTCTGTTTGGAACACAGGATCTCCTAGTGGCAGACATCATGACAAATACTATCTGATACTATGATGCAAGTTTCACCAAAAATAATGTTTAGCATGTCTTTTCACTGTCTCTCATATCTCGGCTGCTAGGAAGGAAGAGTATCTCTGGATTCAGCATTTCCTAAGTTTCTGATTGTTCAGAGGAAATATTAATCCTTTTTACCTTTTTTGTTTTGTTTGGTTTGGTTTTTGTTTTTGTTTTGTTGGTGTTTTTTTTTTGTTTTTGTTGTTGTTGTTGGGTTTTTTTGTTTGGCTTTCTTTGGTGTTTTTTTTCACTTTCTCTCTACCTAGTTCTAACAGCATGGTAGGAGAAGATTTAGTAACTCAAATACATATTCAGTGTTCCTTGTACTAGCACAACCCATTTTACACATCAAACTGTACAAGTGATAATTTTTGTGCCTCAGAAGCAGCTCCACAAGAATTGGCTGATGATATTGGTGTTTAAAGGATGAGGTTTACAGATTTATGTATGTCTTCCCTTTTTAATTTTGTACCTTCAAGAAGATGAGAGAAATATTAGAATTTAGCAATTTCTGCTAAATAAAATCTACCCAAACCCTTTATATACTAAAGCAGTTATCTATTAGAACTTCCTAAAATTCAGGTAAAATGTAAACCTCAAAATGAGACCTTTTAAACATCTTTTAAGAAGTCAATGAATCCAATGCCCTAATCTTAAAATCTCAAGGCACCACACTGATGGTGCTGTTCTCTGCTGTGTTTTACCAAGGTACTTTCCAATAGGTCTTTCCTTGCCCTCCCAGCCTGTGTAAGACCATTCCAGTTGCTGCTCATTTCCTCCACTTATGCCAGCAGCACAGAGTTTAACATTTGAAGAGAAGCAGAGACTCATTCCACTGCCAACAAGAAATTAAATGAAATCTGAACAGGCTAAATCCTCCTGGTAACAGCAGACAGAATTACCCATTTTCTTCAATGGAACTGTGAATATCTGTGCTTCGTCTAGTACATGCATTCATTATATTTGTAATCATAACTGCGTATGTTGTAAATCTCAGAATATGTGTAGAGATGTTTACTGGGAACTCAGAGACAGAAAATCTTGTTTACATGAACATCTTACATGGCAGTCTGCAGATTCAAGCAGTTTACTCAGTACTCATGCAGAATTTTAAAATAAATTTTATTTTAACACTATGTAAACAAGTTCCACTGAAAAATAATCAAGTTGTATCAACATAAAACAGCATGAAAGTTTCATCAAAATCTGGTGACTTTTAATGTACTTTTAGATTTTTCTTCCTACATCTTTTGCATCTACGTAATAGCTGGTGGTTTGTTATTCATCATAATAGATATGTCAGTGTCCTTATTTCCACTTTTTTTAAGCCAGTGATTTGAGTACAGGTATAGAAGAAAGGAATAGAAGAATCTGTCCCTTAAAATTAGACTGTGTACTTCTCTGAAAACTATCTATTGAGAAGAAACAAAAGGAGGTAATGAAGGCAATGGAAAAAATTGTAGTTACTTTCTGCATCAAAATGTCTACACTTCTGTTCCCCTTTAAAGCATTGGTTTACTCAATTGAAAATTACATAGCTAGCTTTGTTTTGTCCACCAAAATATTTTTCAGCAATAGTATTTTAATTCTGAGCATGTATTTAAGTTTCAAAAAATAAACCAAAACAAAACAAAAACCCCCACACCTAAGATTTTTAAATACCATGTGGAATCTAAATAGGAAGACTCTAGATTGATATATCATTATACAGCCAGATTCTTCCCTGTGACTGTACATCCAAGCACTTGAAGGAAAAATGAGTTATTCTCTTACTTATCTTTTTAAAATATATGTTACTTAATATGTCTTTCATTTCACATTTTCAGCTTCCTTTAAAGAAAGTTCTTACAAGTTTAGGTCAGTGTGCTGAGACTACTTTCCTCAGAAACTTGGCTTCTTAACTACAGTTTTCAGTTGTTACTGATCGTAATGACAGGTCTCACATTTATAACCTTTCTGCTCAAAACCAACGAAGCCAGAATGAAACATTTTATGTACTTTCCTATGACTTACAAGCGTGACGTGAATAACTAATATCAAGTTCACAGATTAATATTTATCCATACATCACTCCTGGGACCGTAACATTTCGGTTTTAGGCAACAAAGTATAGTTAGAAAATCAATACTGTATTCCATTGATTTTATAATCACTTTACATAGATCTTGTGAGATAATCAGGATGATTATTTTTACTTACACTGAATATACAAATAGATCTGGCAACAACTATATTTGAAGTGCTCTGTGCTGTAATTAGAGAAGGGTGGAAACTACAACAAAATTGCTTTCATTATTTCCTCAAACTTAAAAATAAATGGGCCATATTCTGCATTTGCCCATCATGCTGAATTGGAGTTGAGCCTGGCAATTCTCCGTTTGTCTTGGGTAACAAGCAGCAATCACAACACCAAAAATCAGAGAACTTAATATGGGTTCCTTCCAAGATATAAAACCTCATTTCCATCACCTCTTGGGATTTAGAGACGGAAATAGAGGATAGGAAAGAAAGATGAGTCAGCTTCTTTACTTTTTTTTTTACTTATCTCAGCCACAGTTGGTGATGTATGATAGAGAATGCAGCTCTCAAGGCTTCAGTTGCACCTTACTTTTTTTCTCCCACTACCTGCCTGCTTCTACTGCAGAAAAGCTGCACCAGAGAAGCAGCTGCTTTTCTTCCTCCAGGATTAATGGAAGTGAACACAATGGGTAGAAACTGAGCTCCACATAGATCATTCATTATCATTGCCCATCCTTATAATTTCTGTCTTAGCATACATCTGCTCTGAAAATGGTTGCACTGAAATGAAAGGAATTCTTAGTGACATAAGGTAGTAAACAGAGTCATTATAAGATGATCAGTGCTAGGTTGCTGCCTTCCTCCTCTAATCTGTCTTCCCCTGGCAAAACCGTGACCTTGTGTTTCAATCCCTGTAAATTGCTCCTGAACACTCCTCACTTCTCTATAAAGTACACAGAAAGTAGATTAATCTGTGTTGGCTGATTTTGCACAAAAACATATCAAGAACACTAGTAATATCCACTGGCTGCACTGTGAAGATACTAATGACCCTTGAGAGAATACAAACACTGTAAATCAACTCGGTTGTTTGTGCAATAATCATTAGACCACGGCTGAAGGGAATGGTTGCAGACTCTGGCCCAGTTGTTATTATTTGCAAAGCTGAAATTAATTTAAAATCATTATCCAGAAGAGTTAGCTTGCTGGAATTATACATGAAATACAGACTCGACCTAAAAAAAGGTATTGCCTCCTTCTATAGAAATGCAATGCTTGCCTCAAGCTGAACTTACAACCAGCAGTGTACTGAGATAGCTGCTGTCTCCGCATATTGACAGGGAAAGTTCCACGAAGAAGCTTTAAAGAGCTAGCTTGAGTGCTGAGGCAATTCACTGTTGCAATGGCTAGTGTGTGACTCAAAAATCACAACTGTATGGAAAGAGAATGAAGGAAACCAAAGCAAAATTATTGAACGTAAACTCCCATAAACTTTTTTTTTAGAAGAGCCACTTGCTCTGAGTTTCACTCACTGACTTTCATGTATTTAGAAACCTAGAGTCACATTGACATTTAGACTGACTAGAAAATAAAATCATGTTAATCTCTGTTAGCACTTAGAACCTCTCAAAGCTATGGATTTATGACCACTCTTAATAATTATATTCTCCTAAAAAAACTTTTACCTCCTTCTAAAATGTATACACCAAAGCAGATTATTAGTTTATATTAAACATGTTTTAAAGGTATATTTATCAAAATATCATCTCACCCAGGTTATATATTCACAAGTACACATGCTCTAATTTTCTAAAAAAATTTTTGTGTCCACACCTAAATTAAAAAAAAATTATTCAAGAGGACTAAAACTCAACATAATATTTTTTTCCTGTTTGAGGATTCTTTTATGATTTAGGATTCTTTTAAATCTATTTCATGAACTTGAAGTAGAAAATTACCATTCTGTTATGGATTTATCTTCACTTTGACACAGTCTCTTAAACTTTATATAATTACTTGTATTTATTATGAACTATGTACCATATATATAGCTCTCATAGAAATGTTAACATATCACAGAGGGCTGCTCTGTTGATGGCAGGTTGCCTTCAATTTCCACCTGCTATTTCCACTGCATTAAAATAGAAAAGAGAGTATTAAATACATCAGCAACACTACTTAGTGTAATTGCTATGGGGATGGTATTCAATCATTAGTGAGGCACACCACAGTGTAGAAGAGAACCCTGGGATGCAGCATATGCCAGAAAACTGGTTTAGACATTCTGAAACTGAGACTGAGCCTTGCAAAAACTATCCAGCAAACAAGAATGGTAAGTAACAAATGTTCCCTGAGACACTTTTTCATAAACTTGAACTCCATATACTGGTTGAATTTTGCGGTTGGTTTCATCCTAGAGACTGTGACTGTAAATGCAAAATATTCTCCAAAATATAGTGAAAAGATTTAAGATGGACACTGTTTTTTAAATTTTTCACAAAAACCCCATGCAACATGTTTTAAGTCTTCAAAACTTTGTTTTGTTTAGTTTTTAAACTCTATAGGGCTCCCCAAATTAAAGAATTAATTATTTACACCGGTTTCTTTCAAGTAACTTATATAAATTACTTTATAAAAAATGAAGTTATGAAATATACATAGATATTTATACATACATACACAATAAGTACCTAATTATCAAATTTTTGTCTTGATCAAAGCACCAGAACTAACTCAGAAGCAGTGAAGATTAATGAGTTAAATAATATGAAAAAGTTAAAAAGTCAAGGAGCTATATTAGGAGAACCATCTTTTTTCTAGGGTAGAAATAGAGATTTAATGGCCACAAAAGTAATATCTATCATTTTCTCGTTGAGATAATGGGATACAATACCTATATTGGAAAGGTCCACATTGCAAAAAACAAATGTAAATAAGTGGAGTAGACACAGTCTAGTAAACCAAGAGCTTGAGTCGCAATCAGAAGAGAAAAATAGGCCATCCATTACTGCAGTATCCTTCCTCTTCCCCTCAAGTAGAAATTAAAGGGAAAAAAAAAAAGAAATAAAAAGCCACAAAATTTTGACATAGACTCCCTCTCAAGTTTGTGCTTAAGTCCTTTCTTAAATTAGGGTTTTGGTGAGCAATTTAAGCATAAGAATGTGGTTTATCATCCTGAAGATGTCCTCTTTCCCTTGGGATCCGAAATATATACAGAAATCCATTCTTAATTTCCCTACAGACAGAAGAGAAGATGCTTGGTGTGATGATAAAGCAGAACAAAAGGAGACATTTGTGAGAGAAGTCAGTGCTGATAATAAGGCCACTTATCAAAGGAAAAAAATTTTTGAATAGAATTTAAAACAACAAACTGTGACACACAGTACAGGCAAAGGATTTGTGCTCTGACACAATAATCTGAGTCTCACTTTATTACCTAAAAATGCAGAATTTCACTGTGCTTTTCATGCAGTCAATCCCAGACAGGTGTGGCCACCCTTTTCCACTCCCTCCCCTCCCCTCATATTCCTCATGTATAGCAGTGTCTGGTAAAGAAATATCACATATATTCAAGCATCACATGTACACCTGGATATTTTTTGCTGTAAATTTTGGAAACACTTAGAAGGATAATTTCACTTTATTGCTGCTTCTTGCTACTCCTTTCAGCAATCAAAAACTATTAGTAAATAGAATATCTTTGTAATGGTTTTTCTGCACTATAATTAAGCTAAATCTGACTGTAGGAAAGTAGAAGGTACATAGTGTTGCTTCAATTTCCAAAGCCATGTCTTACTTACTGCATATAAACACACACATGAATATGAAGAGGAATGATCCTGTAGTAACAAACAACTGGAATATTTGGAGTCCTGCATGTCATTAAAGTGAAAGGTATGTCATGATCACAGTTTTCAGCAGCGATATACCACAAACTAGACATGATATTATTTGGCAGTAACTGCAATTGATTAAATACAGTCATTATACATGCATTCTTAAACAAACGCATGATGCAAGATATTTAAACGTTTTTTGTTCTCTACTAAAATCAATTTTTTCTATGTCATTTAACAGAGATGAAGACTCTGAGACACAATCATATGTGATATTTAGGAAAACTTAACTCACAACTTTGTGCAAGAATGTCAGGTATATTTTCTGGGATCTTCTTTTGACTGTAGCCTAATACACCTTGCCAACTATATTTCTTCTAGTTAAAATTTGGAAAAAAAAAGGCGTGAAATGATTGGTCAACAATGGAAATATGGCTTTATAAATATGCGACAGTACATGTATATTTAATCATAGTAAATGTTAGACAACAAATAGCAGTACACACTAAAAATAGGCCTGTGGTCATGGCAGTTCACATACTTCATTATCTCTGCATTTTTTCTACCCATTATCTTTTTTCTTTAATTCTATATATAAAATATTCTTAATAAATTTATATAGTGACAAAGAAGTACTCAGGATTCAAATAGTAAATGAAAATTATCTTTGATAAATCAATAAGAGTGTGAAAAAAATTAAGTTGCATTTTTAACCGATAGTTGAATAGAATTATTTTTTTAAATGTTATTTTTGCATTTTGGTATGTGTGTCATCTGGTGATAACACACCCAAAAAAGTTCAGATAGAATATTGTACAAAACACTGTTAGTGAACAGCATTATTTTCAGATATAATTCTAGTCTGCACTTACAACTAACAATGTCTGTGAATACTCTTGTTTCTGTGTATAAACTTCCATTTTGTCTCCTCACTACATCAGCATGTAGCTGTTACAAAGTTGGGAATAATTTTTACAAATTTTTGTTGCATATGTTTATCAATGTTTCAAAAGGTTACCTTGCAAGTTAAGCTTCCTCATTCATGTCACGGCCATGTATTATTCATGAAATGCCAGTATAATGTTAGATTATTTATACTCTGATATTTACGGCACATCGTGATCTGAAAGTCTGTATGAAATTGTTCAAGAAACAGCACAAACAGTAACAGATAAAAGGCCTATTGCTAAAAATGTAAGGCAAACAAGGTTTATAATATTGTTTTTTTAAAAAAGGTACTTCTCCTAAAAATCTGGCTTTACAGTTCACCATTCAGCATTTACTATATACATCTTCTGGCTGCACATAGGCATAGGAGTTTTTAAAATATTTCTGTCTGAACAGTAGGCTATTGCCAAGCTGCAGTATCCTGGGATACTGCAGCTTCCTCAGAGGGTTTAAAGGTTAAGATTTAAGTAAATGGGAACTCCTGGAATTTATACTCATGAAATAATTATTTACAGTTCGGAAGAGATTTTTCTTTGTAAGATTACATAAAAGCTTGGGTTTGTCTTTTAAAGGCTTTTTCTGGTGAAATCCTAAAGAACATATTAAGACAAAGTGCACCATTCAGAGGATTTATACATAAACAGGGAAAGAATGGGCCTGGACAAACTCATATAGCACAAAAAAAGGGAAGAGATTAAGCCCCAGCCCATGTACTTAATAGGGTTGAGTACACTTCTTTATCAGCTAGTAACAATCAAGTTCTTCCTAAGCAAGAGCAGTGGATGTGGCCACAGCTGGATTGACAGGCAGCTGTGAAGCGTGAGGGCCACATCTGCAATCCTGCTCCTCACTGCCCATGTACACCCAGTCTCTATGAAAAAGCAAAAAAGGCATTATACACTGAATAGTATGAAACAGATGTTAAAAGAACCCAAAGAAACGAAACAAAAAAAATCCCCAGACTCTCAGAAGTCAAGGAAACTGGGAAAAAGACAATTCCAGAAACAGGCTTTGCAATAGGCCCATAACAGTGGGATTTCACTGCACTGGGTTTCTGAAAGAGTAGCAGGTATGCATTTTCAGCTTAAGCCTTAACAGTCTTTAGCAAATAAAGACTCTGGTCTTCCATCTAGTAATTTCCCTGATCTATCCCATCTATCCATCACTCTGACTCCTACAAAGTGGGGTTGGAGCATTCACACAAAGACAACTGTAGCTGGCTATATAATTCAGAAAGGAAGAAAACAAGTCCTGTCAGTTTATAATTTCAATGAAGTACATAGAATTAAAAAAAAAAAAAAAAGAAAATAAGAACCCTTTACAGTGAGGGGATAGTTTGTTTCTTATTGTGGTGTTTTAAAAAAATGGCATTTCATTCAGTAAGAATGGATAAATCCAACTGAGAAAAATGTGCAAGCAGACAATAAAAGAGTATTTGAGGGACAAAATTGTAAGATGTAACAGTACCATCGTATATGAAATTTGAAAATAACATGGAAATAAACCGTTTGCTAGAACCTGGTTCTGTTTCAATTAATTTGGCAATGATAACTGGAGTACATGGAACTACAGTAGAAACTATAAAGCTTCTCAAAAATAAAACTGACAACATAACTGAGAAATCAAACATTTATGTTCAGCTGGAGTTGTATAAACAATATTATAGATTCATTATTGCTCTGTGGATGATATATCTTAACAGCTGGAACTTAGCACAACTTTACTGCTATGCTAAATAAGGGTGGGGCATTAAGGGCTTTAGCAACTCACTTCAAAAGAGAGCTTTGAAAGTTTAGGTTTAACCAGGGTAAAAATTATTTTTTGCAGTATTAGGTTTTGACAGTTTAATTAAAATCTTTGTTAAAAAAAAATCATTCAACCAAAAAGTTAAAAAATTCTCTCACTTCTGCTCTATTTAAATAATACTAGTGCTAATGGATTTGGGAAAGAAATAATTTCTTAGTGATAAGGAATAATAGCTAATATTTGCAGGCCATTGTACATCCTCAAAATGTTTTAAAAGCACTAAATATTCTTCAGAGCTCCCCTGCAAGTTAGATGTACATGATAACTCAAAGATGGAAGAAAATTAAATTAGGGATTTTTGTTAATTACTCAGTCTTGTAACAATAACTTCCCCAAGAGTCAGAATGAAGGTATAATTTAGATCATCCAATGTGCTAGCCTGCTACTCAAACCTAGAAGTACCAGATATCTGAATTTCCCCTTAGATTTGTCTTTATATTACACTCAGGCTTCCCACCTCGGAAGAATTTCAGCATTTCCTAGATTTTTGTGCAGTACAACCCCATGGACTTGCTT
>JAWWMP010000081.1:35906429-35930443 GCA_035047865.1 Dendrocincla tyrannina | reverse complement strand
AGATCATCCAATGTGCTAGCCTGCTACTCAAACCTAGAAGTACCAGATATCTGAATTTCCCCTTAGATTTGTCTTTAATATAAAGTGTAATATACACTCAGGCTTCCCACCTCGGAAGAATTTCAGCATTTCCTAGATTTTTGTGCAGTACAACCCCATGGACTTGCTTCTGAAGGAGCAGATGGATAACATGACCATAGGAGACCCAGAAACTGTGGACAAAGCCTTTACTGATGGACAGACCATCAATGCAACACGTGTATTACCACCTGCAGAAAACATGAAGTCTACTGTGCATATTACTCTGGTCTCAGTGGACTCAGCATGTTTCTGTAGGACATCACACACAGTCCTGCCAATGTTTCCTGCCATTCAAGGCCAGAGGAGCACCAGCTGTACAAGGTCTCCGTGCCCAGTCTATCCCTCTCACAGATTGTGTGGAATTGGTCACTCACTTTGGTTGATGCAACACATCCAAGGCATGTGAAACACACCACAGATACCATACAATGCTCACACATACAGGCCTTAACTAAATTAAAGGACATATAGATGAGCTATTTGTAGAACAGTTAAGGCTGGAAGGGACCTTAAAGTTTCAACCCTCCCATCGTAGGCTATTCAGGCCACACCTCATTCTTTAATGCAAACTCATTGAAAAGAGACACGATGTAAGTTAGTTTGAATGAAAGTAATAATAGTGTTAAAAAGCACAGACTTCAAATACTTCCTAGGAACCTACTGCCTGTGGATTTTCACAATATGAAATGAAACACCTGCGCAGCTGCAAGCAGTATCAAGAGAGACGAAGATAACATTCCCATGGAAGGTATTCTAGCTGTGAAAGATCTGATCTGCGGAGTGACATTTGGAGCCCTCTTACCTTTTTGAAGTCTGGGCTTGCAAGCTCCTGAGGAGGAGTAAAGGAGTGCATACAATGAGAATCAGACAGCATTTCCAGCCTGACAGGGCTTACTCTGAAAAGGCTTATGCTTTGGTGGGTGCACAGAGCTCCTTCTGTTTTCCTGGCTAAAAAGGCTTCTTTCCTCATTAATACTGTGTGAAGCATTGTTACAGGACTGCTCTCTTCCACCGTAATCTCCCAAAGGCCTACAGGATTACAAACTAACATGAGGCAAAGAGTAAACAACAACCAAATCGCTCCTGGCCCACTCATGTTTCCTTGTAACCCTCAGTAGGCAGCTTCCTATGTTCATCTGCTTCTACATCTATTGCATTTATCTCTGCACTGAAAGCCAAGGGTACTACAGGGAGGTTAATTTGCAATTTACCTTCATTAAGCACAGAATCAAGTTCAGCTCTAGAGTAAAATCAGAGCAAGCCTGTGTAACACCATCCCCAGTTTTAACTTGGCCAGCAGCTTTCGATACATTGCTCTGCAGATGTAACCTTCTGGTGATGAAAAGTATAACCAGTAGACTTAAGTTCAAACATCAATATTAACTCAGTTTGTCTGAAAGAGATTTTTTATTTGAACTGCTTTTGAATTCTATCACTACAGCAATTAGAACTTAATATAATGTTTTATATATATACAAAGAGGGTTAGATTTATTTTTTAATTTTAAATAGATCAATATTCTTCAATGATTTAACTTCATAACTGTGGCCTGTATTGCCATTTTATTCACAGGGAGAAAAAAACTACTAATGCTCTCTTTTGTCTTGTCAAATTTCAGGCATTTATTCCTTACTTTCCTGCTCTAATCAATGGAGAGAAGGGCACTTTTCAGACAGTGAAAACACCATCTGGACCTGCCTGTCCCTTTCCCATGTCTGGCAATCCACTTACGAAGTATGTTCCTAATGAAAATACTGAAACATTTGGTCCTCCAGAAGTTTCAAATTTTAATTTGAAATTGACTTTGTTCCTTAGACTTATCTTAAAATTCATAACATTCATAAAAATGAAGTAACTTATAAAAAACAATGCATTGCAAGTTACAAATTGCATGCTGACTCATCAGGGATGGATGATTATGTATAAAATAATTTTGTATCTGTGTTTTGAGATCTATCAAGAGGGCTTGTTCCTTATTATCTCATTTCTACACGTGGACACATGAATACAGGCCAAGGCAACCAAACTCTTCTATTTTTAATTTGCACTAATAAAAGCATTCTACAATCGTTGAATCTGAAGGAAAATTTGGAAGAAACATCCTTATAATATTTAAAAGTATTTCTGCTCTGATGATTTTTATGCTATAAATGCACAAATAACCACCACTATCTAACAGTGGATAAAACTAACTTGAAATACTTAATGGTATGCAAGGTTATATATCAATGATTCAGCCTGTATAGGAACTAGTGTAATATAATTTTTGGCATTGCATAGAACAACAGAGACTGTAGTAAGTACATGATATTCTGACACTTTATACCAGATAATGTTGTAATTTTAGGAAGAAATTGTTTTCATGGGGAAAATCACCAAAGGCTGCAAGATAGAAGTATGTGACTCACTGGTCATTAGTTTAGTAGTAATTTTAGTATTTAAAAAACCCAAACCAGACCGATTCTCATAACAGAAACAGTTAAGCTCATAATCCTCAACTACATTTTTAGACAAAAAGAATAAAATATTCAGCCACATTAAAATGGTTAAAAATTTAATAGATACTCAATTCATGCTTTACTTATCAGGAAATACATTATGTGCTACCTATATCATCCATGCCTAAAAAAGTGTTCTTTATACCCAAATGGGTAAAAGTTATGGATACAAATTTCTCAAGTGTCACAACTATCCCCAGCTGCTTCATTTTGTATTGTAAAATATGATTTAGCTGAAACTGTGTAAAAATGAATGCTGTTAGAAAACTCATTTAAGTGTCATTTATTTTTAAATTGTTTCAAGCAAATAAATTATTCCACTTAACTCAGGCAGTAATTTCTATTGAAGAAATTAGCTCAAGTTCCATCTGCATGGAAAAAAATGCAAGACAAAAAGTGGCTCTGCCTTTGACCACTCTATTTCTCTTTCTGCATCAGTTCTCTTAAGAGGTACGATTCTGATGGTGTGATACAAGATCCTTCCATAAAAGCAGAAAAAGGCAACTCTCAAACATAATCGATTTCACTATTTCCAGATGTGAGAGATTTGAGAGGGGCTATTAAGAGATTCTTAACAAGTGTTATGAAGTTATGAAGGGTAGATATATGGTCTATTTTAGACCTCTAATTAAAGTGCATCCAAGAAGCACTAAAGATTAAGAGTGCAAGATTCCCTCTGCAGTCAAAAGAAAGAAAAGCATTTTCCTCTGCTCCCTTCTCCAAATAACTTGAAACAGATAAGGGAAAGAAAAAAAACCCCACAACACAGTGCCATATTCACCATACATTTCAGAGTTCTTTTATCACAAAGGTGAATCAAGTGAATCACCCAAAGCCCACTCACAAATATCTAATTGACACAAATATCATTCTAAGTCCTTCTACTGATACTTGTGAGAGGGGCATTGACTGAGAAAATTTTTAACTGAAAGTGAGGAAAGCAGTGCTAAGAAAATGCTCCTGTCCAAAATAGCAAGAAGGACAGTAGAACATATGACTATCTGCTCAGCATTTCAACTGATGTATTTCCTCCCTCACAGCAATAGATCCAGAATTCATATATTAAGCATTTATTTTAGGATACTGAAGCCAAAAGTGTCTGAAATTGGAAAGCATCAATACAGAATCAGTTGGGTGTCTATTTCCTAGTGTTATAAAGGGTGATACTTAAACGGTTGTGAGTTGCCCATGCTTGCTGAATCTCTCAAGAAAGTTTTAATGTATTGCTGTTTTATGTAATAAAACAAACAGCACTTAAGTGATTATGTTTCCCATACACCTCTGATTCCCATCCCCATGTTGTCCCTTTTCAACACTAAATCCCCTGCCTATTTTCAGCAATATTTAAGAGGTCTGAAGGGTTCCAAGGTAAAATAAGCTTCATAAGGCAGCCAGGAGAGAAATTGCTCATGCCCCATTTTCACAAAATTTCAGTGTCAGCTTGACTGTATTGTATTACAGAAAATTCATAAAAAAACAGCTCAACTGCAAGAGGAAACAAGGATTCTTTGGCATAAAAAATCACTTGTTCCCCCTTTCACATATTTGCAAGAGCTGAAGAGATTCTTCTTTTTATTTTATCTGATACTTTAACAAATTTTAAATGTTACAATTTAAGAACTTTCTGAAATTAGAAAACAGAAAGTATCAAATAAAAACAAAGAGAAGAGAATTATTCAAAGAAACTTTTTAGATGCCCCTTTGAATTAGTACCACAATCACTGCATATTAAAGGTGACCAGTTCAGGCATAGTATCTAAAGATTTCCATTTCTCATCACTGAATTTATATTCCAGTTATGAATAACTTGGGTTAATGCTGTAGTTCTCACCAGACACTACGGAACCTTATGTATTATTTATGGAAAAAAAACCTCCTAGTACTTTCGCAGTTAGTTTGGTAAATAAGTAAGTAACTGAATGTCCCCACAGTTCGAGGACAGCTGGCTCATGCTTGGCAAAAGGAATTTTCCAACCAATCTGAGCTGGGTCAAGAACTATCTTGGGAGAAAGTCAAGTTGGGTGACTGGTGCCCAATTTGAATGGAAGGAACCACAGAAGATGCAACATTGAAGAAACAAATAATTGCATTTGGTTAAGTGCTAGGAGGTCTGGTCTTGATGATTTAGAAGGCAGGGAAACACACCATGACAGCTTCAAGTATTCATAGTAGTTCTATTTTTGTTTTCAGTAGATTGAAAACAAATTCATCTGTGCCTCAGAAAATGCAGTTAATACCGGTAAAAACCACTGTATTCCTGAAGCTTCCCAAAGTATTCCAGCACACAATATTGCAATCCTGAAGTTATGAAATAAAAATATATCAATGTGATAAAATACATAAATTTATTATTGCCACATTTTTATTGATGTTAAGCTTGTTTGAGTTTTCTTTTACTTTTACGTTTTCTTTTCTATTTAAGCTTTCATGCAATTTGCTTTCTACATTTGGTCTGAAAGCTGTGTTATTAGAAGAACCTTTTGAAAAGTAGAAAGTATATTTTTATAGGAACATTTTTTCCTCCTGGACATTTAAAACCACTTTTATATGAAAAGTTTTTGTCTTGCTGACTGAGCATTAATGTTCTGAAAGATACGTATCGCAAGTAAAGATAGAATTCCTCTTTATAGACATGCTGTTTCATCATAACGTAGGTTGTTACCAATCCCGTGTTGTGAAAAATCCTCTTCATTTCTTCAGAGTCCTTGATTGAGAACATTACAAGACTAGAAAAAGAGAGAGA
This sequence comes from Dendrocincla tyrannina, assembly GCA_035047865.1. Classification (NCBI taxonomy): domain Eukaryota; kingdom Metazoa; phylum Chordata; class Aves; order Passeriformes; family Dendrocolaptidae; genus Dendrocincla; species Dendrocincla tyrannina. The sequence goes on along the minus strand of JAWWMP010000081.1, from coordinate 35,925,121 downwards.
TTTTCTGTTTCTAATGCAAGATCAGTTTCTGTGACCTAGACTATCTAGTTCCATGCTTTGTTCCTTCATGTTTATCATCAGTATAGTTTAAGCCAAGTTTAACATTTTCAGCTAGCCTGGGCTTGTCAGGATATCATTTTATGCGTGCAATTTTGGAAACACAGAGTAAGGATGGAAACATGCTTCTCACGTACAATAATCCATTCATATAAAATAACTATACAAGGATGATTAAGAGTGTGAAACACACCCCTTTCATGGCAAGAATGGGATAAATATGGTGGCTTTTAGTTGTGAAAGTCTCATAGCTGTAACTCTCATAGTAATTTGCAGTTATGAAAATAAGATACATCCCTCATTTTTGTAACTTCTCTATTTCTCTTCTGATATAACTATCAAGTTCCCTAGCGTATATTTTAACAACAGAACTACACAGGTGTGACTAGAGAACCTGAAATTATTTAGATCATCGTCATGATTCATGGCTAACAAAATGTAAAAGTTTTCTGAAAATTACTTTTAAAGTTTAAAACCAAATAAAATGGCAGAATTGATCCAAAATTTCAGATACTTAAAAACTTAAGGTAAGTGTTTTGGCTCGGAAATATCTTTTGTTTTGTTTTCTCTAATCAAGCCATGTGCTTCAGGCCATGTGCTTGATTTTAAGTGCAAGTATAAATTCATTTGGGAAGCACTGAGGATTTAATAGCAGTAAGGAAGATATCCCATAATGTGGAGCAGCAGTACTAGCAGAAAGAAATAAAATTTCTGTAGATAATTTGATTTATTTCTGGGGACTATTTTACCTTCTTGATAATACAGAGACCAGCTCTCAACTCGTGCCCTGCAATCCCAGCACACAGGCCTGTGACGGGCACACAGTGCCATACTCCAGACCCATTCCTGTCAGGTGCCCACATTGTTTATGTAGATGCCAGCTTTGATACTTGCTTTGTTAGTTGAGGACTAACCTGGGAAATAGGCTTGCAGAACAAGATATTGGTGCTTTCCTTCAGCAGAACAGCAAGCCATGCATTTGGACTGAGTCTGGCTGGAGAACAATTCCAATTTTCCATCCCCAGCCCCAGACATTCCATGTCATGTGGCCCGAGATGGCATTGTCTTATGTACCAAAGAAAATACTGGTCTGTCAAAAAGCAAAGGTTCAGGTGTTGGGGTTTTTTTTCACAGTCAAGCTATCAGAACACTCACTGCAGTATTTTACCGGCACAAACTTTGCTTGCCAAGCTGGAAGACCTACCAGGAATCACCTGCTTTCAAGAGCAGACTTCTGTTACTATATGGTTACTATATTGTTGCGCCATTCAAAACCGCTCCATGGAAGCCATGAATTAGCCATGATAAATGAACACCAAAATAGTCAAGTGCTGTGCAAACTGCTACAATACTCTAAGCATTAAAACAGGTGAAATAAAATCACTGAGGTCTGCACGGCAATATGTCAAAATTTAATAGCTACAAAAACAGCAACTATCAAACTAAGAAACACCACTACAAAAATCCTTTCTCATTAACTTCACTTTAGACAATATTTAATTAGAATAAATGCTATGAATATTTTAATTACACACAAACAACCGATTTAAGTACTTCTGAGCATCAAAAAGGTTAGAAGCCAATACCTTCATGCTACAATTGTAAAAAACTTTCTCTTTCTTCATTCTTGCTCATCTTAGAAAGTCATCCCAGCACAAAACAGAAAGTGTAACTGTGGCAGAAAACATCTCCTAACCTTGAATTGAACACCTGGAAGCATTATTTTCAATGACAGTTCATACAAACTGACATGTCAAGCACATCAGGCTGGGGAAAAAAACCTATTGTAAATCCTCAATTAATTCTAACCTCTTAGCTTTACTTGTAATTATTTCACTCAACTCCCGAAACTCACCTTATTAAGATCTATCCATCATGGTGTGGGTCACACAGTATTTCTATTGTTAGGCTTTCTGGCCTTTATCTTTCTTCTTTGCAGTGAGAGGACTTTTTCCACAGTGAATTCATAAAAGGGAAACACATTTTAAAAATTAGAATAAGGGTAAAATGCAAACTAATTATTATAATTCAAGATTATTTATTTATTTATTTAGAGGACTAATGTTTCCCTGAACTATGTTTCCTGCTTCCCTAGACGAGACACTCTTTGTGCCAGTCACTTGTGAGATTGCTGGTTGAACTATTTACCTGTACTTTGCATCTTACTTACTGATGCACAGAGTGGCTGTTTTTCTTTCCAACTTTTTTTTATAATCCTAGTGATCATAAGTATTTATATAAAGTTCCTGCCTTGGGACCACAAAAGACACAAACAGAAGGCCTGCAGCTCCCCTGACAGTTCAAGTAATCATTCCCAGGAGACTCACATCTGCAGAAAAATGAACACGTGAACTATTTATCCTAAATGAAGTACAATTTCTTCTGTAATTAAAGCAGGTTTTCATTTGTATATATGTCTCTGTATTTACAAACATACCTGAAATACAAAATGTTGAATGTCCAGATAGATTATTCCTTTCTGAAGATACTGTTGGTGTCACAAGGAAGCACATTTCTACTGTACAATTGTGTTGTTTAGTTAGGACAAAAGTCGGGGGAACTCAGATGGCAGTTCAGATAGCTCTAACTGGATGCAGGCAGCAGTCTCTGTGCATTTCTCCAGGAGTTACTACTTCCATTACCTGATTTGATGACTAACACTGAGTTGCAATTGGAAACAAAACCTCGGCTCCCCATCTGCATCCTGCTCACAGCAGTATGAAAGCAGTTCAACACCTGCATGTTTTATTTGTATAAGAATTATTACTGATGAGTTTAAATGTCTGCAGTAATTTCCACCTGTCCATCCTGACTCTTGCTGATCACTGCCTCTACTGCAGGGATCGATCAGCAGCTTGGGGAAGCAATAATTTGTTGCTGTAATTCACACAAGCTCTTTGGTTGGATTCAATACACTCTGACAGTAGGAGCAAAAAGCTCTGGGAGAGGGGCAGGACAGATAGCAAACATGAGAACCACAACAGACTTTCTACAACATGCTACAAGCAAGTTTATGAAAAATAAGATCATGTGCTAATCAGTCATCTACACATACAAATCTAATATCAGTAAAAGAAAAACAATCAAAAAACCCCACCTGGATTCCTCATTCTTTTTATAAATGTAGTAATTTTCAGGTGTAGTCCTTTATGAAAAAAGTCAAATTAAAAAAATCCAAACAAAACACCAATTTGCCACTGTCATTTTTTACTCTGCTTTTTTCACCACATCAGCTACCTAACTTACTTTTATTTGCTTCATTAGCCATATCAGCCAGCTTGAAGTTACAATATGATGAAATCAGGCTTTAGTTTATTTGCTTTAGTGGCTAAACACTCACCAAGAAGATAACAGAATGTCACCTATGAAACCCACTACCAGATGCAATTCCACCAAGGTCTGGGTAGGGACCACAGGCAATTTGTTCTCCAAGAAGAGGGAAGACAGTGCTTTTAATCCTCTCACAACTATACTCATTCAGGGAAATATTTCCCCAGTCATATTTTGCACCAAAGTGAAGCTTCCCACAGTGCTGCTGCATTCAGTTTGTTCCAAAACACTACATTCTGCTCACTCAGCACTCCCATCAGTAAATCCATCACTGCTTCTTCACAGCTGCTCCCTTCTCTTCCCTTTCTTGGCCAAAGATTACTTGTACACTTTACAACCTAAGATTATCCCTTACCTCTGAAAATCAATCACCACTCCAGTTCATGCTGTAAGTAAACTTAAAAAAAAAAAAAAATAAATCAGTTTTGTGTTTAAGGTCACTTGCAATCTATTTTTTAAGGTTTTTAGTACATCTTAAAGGAAAACAGACTCTTTTTTTCAAAATTAATACATCACTTATTGTTACTGTCTCCATGCACAAAATAAGTTAACAAATTATTATCTGTAATTACTCATGAAGTTGAAGAACAAATCGCTGATTTAGTGAGAAATACAGCAAGCTCTTAGAGAGAACTGAAAACAGTTAGGTGCAAGCCTGCACCCTACCAGAAAAAAGCCTGGAAGCATGCTTTAATCCTTCCAACCTGTACGTGTGTAAAGCGTATGAGAGCTCCACTTGTGCTCTCATACAGCACTGCAGTAATTTCACATAACTGATGTGGGGTAACCAACCCTACCACCACTTTCCTTAAGGAACAACTCAGTGTAGTACAATGGAAGAGTCATAGCCTGACCAATTCCAAGCAACAACTTGTTGGTAACAGATCCATGGTGCACACCTTGCTCTAACCACTTTCAGATACATATTCTGCAAGGCAGTATCAGCAGAGTCACTCTCCTCATGAACTCTAAACATCTTGTATAAGTCTACTTTAAAAATAAAAGTTTAGGTAAATATTCCTGTAAAAATGCAAAAAAGGTAATAAAGACATTCAGGATGTCTAGTGCACCCTGTTTTCTGTTTCCAGTGTAGAAGCAGCTCTTGAGCATGACTAAGAAGGTAACAGTCATACTGTATTGGAGCACAAATCTGCCTCAAACAGGGCCATTAAAGGCATAATATGTTTTAAATCCTAAACACTACTTTACTGTAAGACTTTGAACAGCCCCCAAAATATAGTGTCTAACCATACTATTCTCTCACCTTTTTCCTCCCATGCTGTCACTCCATTACTACAGCACTAAAGCAGACACAGCTTGTAACTACATATTTTCCTCTGAAAATCAGTGATTCTGTTAACCTTCCTTAATCTTGCCAAGTGTGTAGCTCAATATCTTTCATTAATATTTATTAACTATTCTATTCTACACTGAAATTTTAATAATTTAAATCCCTAACATGATTCTATAACTACAAGTTTCATGAGGTATGTGCTTCTTCCCACTGTTCTGGAAGTGGAACAGAGAAAATGTTAAGTAAAAACTCCAGGCCTCAAGATCTTTCAACTCCATAAAGAAACAATCCAGTTTAATAATTATAATTAATGTCTTATCTCAAAAAATGTAATCCATATATTCAAAAGAAATACATAGATTAAAATATTGCATATTTTCACTTGGATCATTAAAACCCCCCAACAAACAAAAAACAGCCTGTCACTAATATACTGTGATTATTCTTGATTTTTGAAGATTTTTTACCCACCAAAGAAGCTTTTTGATCTTCCATAAAGAAGGTGTTTTTTTCTGCAAAAATATTTTCCTCTAGAACATTCTAGTTTCCCCCTTATTCTTCATATCAAATAAATTCCAAAATGTGAGATAAGGCAGAATTTATGCAAAACCACACTTGTCTCATCACAGGAGTTATCTGACAATTGGCGGGGGGGGAAATCAAGCTATTTGTCTTAAGAGAATTTTCTCATTCTAAAAATCAAATAAATGATAAAATGGCCAGCTCAGACCACTCTTTCATACATTTGGAATAAGATGTCTAGTCACGTATCAAAAGAAGCTGTTGAGGGAGATGGAAGGCAAAAAGAAAAAGGCACCAAAAAAAGCTGGAACATTGAACTTCAAGTTTTTGCTGCCCAGATGAATACTTCTGCATTTCTATGGGTTTAAAATACAAGAAAAGCAAAATAATCCTGGTAACTTTCAACCCTTAAAGTCCTAATGCTGGTACCTGAACTCGTAGTCATCATAAGAAATGCCTGCAGAAAAAGTGAATTGAGTGCTGGCACACTGGAGGCTGTTTTCTCTTCAAAATATCAATAGGGAAGGCAACATATTTCCCCATAATGCAATTGTCTTCAGCTGTCCTTGAAATGATTGACAGCCAGCATTGAGCTTTAGGGATGCTCAGAAGATATTTAATGTCAAGTTCAATGTAGAATACGCTAGTATTTTAAGAACAACACCTGTTCCAAAGCCTTTGAATACTATTATCAGTCCCAGAAAGCAGAAGGAGTCAGAAGCACTTGGCAAAATAAACTCCAAAAGACTTTTCTTACTGTTAAGGAAGTCTTTCTTCTGTCTGCAATTTGAGAATGGTTTGTTTGTTTTTGTGTCCAGCTCCTCCCCCACCCCCCTTTCTTTTTTTATTCTTTCTAATTTATTTATTTTTAGATTGAGTAGGCAGAAAACAACATTACTTTGGGAGCAGGCTTTTGCTTGCACTTTTTTTCCTTCTAGTTACTTTAACACAAGGTAAGGTAAGCTTGCTTGTGATAATGCAAAACTGCTGCAGCAACTGCTTTTGTTCACCCTTTCTAGGCAACAGCAAGTGTAATACATGCAACTTGCTTTTCTTTCAAAAACACATTTCCTCAGAATAGTACTAACAGCATTTAATGCTCTGTAAACCCACACCTTCCCTGATTTATTGTAATATATTCTTGCATATCTATTTGCTTACACTTCTACATGTGCTTCAGGCAGTGTTTTTGTTGTATTTCTGTTGTTCTGTTGCCCTGAACAATACTCTGAGCACCTTCTCTTTGCATCCAGAAAGACTGGAAACATGAATAACATTCCTACCTGCATAAACAAAATAAAAAAGCCCCAATAAAATAAAAGTTGAATATATAAATTCAATGATCACAGTAAGAGAAATCTATTTTCAGGGTAAACTTATTTACTCATTGAAACGCTATCAGAGAAGAAAGTAGGGTATGTTTGGAGGAGGAAAAAAGGATAGGCTTACAGAACCTCTCTAGTGTGAATCCTGATAATCATCTTAGATTTAGAAACCCTCTAAAGACTCTTCCATTCAAAGTACACGTTCATTCAAATATATGCACTTCAAATATACAGATTTGTTTTGATCACTGCACTCTGTATCAGCTTTCTACCCTGAAGCAATACAGAGGATAATATTCTTGTAATATTCAGGAAAAAAAATCCTTTATTTAATTACTCTTTTCCATCTTAAATTTCAAATGCTTGCCTTGAATTCAAATACAGAGTTTATTTCTGTAGTAATGATGTGTGTTACTAAGCTAACTTTACATTTGTAACATTAACCTAAGACTTAAAAGTGGTATGATTAGTGAATTATATATATCCTCTAAATGGAAGAACTGCATAATTGTCATTCTATCTTTTTTCTGTCTAGCAAAAAATAAGAGAACACCACCTTAGAACTTGAATACATCAGTATTTTCTAGAGCAATAACAGGTTCTCTGAATAAAACATACAATAATGACCATTTTTCATGATTTTAAAGAGTATTCCAGTGATTGCTTATTAAAAATGGTGCCTGCACACATTTTTTTTTTTCACCTTGACTTAGAACCTTAGAACCAGAACTCAAGAATTAAGAAAAATGGTCTTAAGATGCCTCCAAAACTTTCAGGTCTAACTTCAGCTCAGATTAGAATCAGAAGTTACTATAGCTGCTGAAAAGTCATGCAATCAATTAGGTTGGAAAAGAACTCCAAGATTAAGTCCAACCTATGACTGAACACCACCAAGTCAATTAGACCATGGCATGACTGCCTTATCCAGTCTTTCCTTGAACACCTCCAGGGATCGTGACTCCACCACCTCCCTGGCCAGCCCATTCCAATATCTAACCACACTTTCTGTGAAGAATTTCTTCCTAACGTCCAACATAAACCTTTCCTAGCACAGCTTGAGATTATGTCCTCTCATCCTGTCACTTGTTGCCTGGGAAAAGAGACCGAGCCCCACCTGGCTACACCCTCCTTTCAGGTAGTTGTAGAGAGTGATAAGGTCTCCCCTGAGCCTCCTCTTCCCTGGACTAAACAACTCCAGCTCCATCAGCCACTCCCAAAAGGACATACATTTCAGACCCTTCACTGGATTTGTTGCCCTTCTCTGGACCCATTCCAGCACCTGAATACCCTTCCTGAACTGAGGGGCCCAGAACTGAAAACAGGACTTGAAATGCAGCATCACCAGTGCAGAATCACTTCCCTAGTCCCATTGGCCATATGATTCCTGATATAGGCCAGGATACCTTTGGCCTTCTTGGCCACCAGGAAATGCTACTGGCTCATGTTCAGCTGGCTTTCAACCAACATCCCCAGTTTTTTCACACTGGACCACTTTTCAACCACTCTGATCCCAGCCTGCAGTTTTTGCCTTTGTGAGGCGGACCATTCTGATCCTGGAGTCTGATCAACAACATTCTTCCCCTGGAAGTTCAGTTATTTTTTCCATACATCTGACACTGCTGCAATTCCTTGAACCTGTTTGAGGAGAACCACCAAGCAGCCAAGAAGCACTTTTCTGCTTTTGAAGTTTCTGTGATATGATTAAGCAGCATGTTGATGAGCATAGAGAGGATAGGATTCACCCTGAATGAGACACAGAATTTGACAACAAAGCTGCAGAGCATGTAAGTGCATTGGCTCAACCTAGCAGACATCACCAGTTTCTTTATGAGACATAAAAGCAAGTGATGGGGGTAGCCAGGGAAGAGTGGGAGAGGAATCTGACCCTGCAATCTGGAAAGATCAAAGGCTTTCAGCTCTGTACCAACTGATGACGATGCAAAAGAAAAAACCTGGTTCTACCCACAGTGTCAGCAGAAGTACACTGACATCACATTTGGTACGTTTGAATCTATGCTCTCAACAGGTATCTTTCAATCACACCTGAAGGTAACTAAAACAATCAGAAAACTGATTCCATCTGATCAGTAAGGAAAAAAATAAAGTTAGAAAAATTGCTGCTTTGGTGCAATGCTCTTTTTGCTAGTACTTGAGCAGGGTTTTACTTGGAAAGCATATCTGAGTGTAGAAGTTGTTCAACAAATAGAGAATTATCAAATTATCACCATTGACAGTGGGGAAGAAGGAATTAGCTTGATCTTCAGATTATACTGATCATGCAAGACTGATGATAAGAACATGAAGTACACACTTTGGAAACTGATCACATTTGACAGACGAGATAATTATAGAGCTTCAGTTGTCATTTTATAGTATTTTATAGTATAACCATACACAAAATTCTCCCTTTTTAAACACAAATTAATGAGGCTATTTGCTGAATCTCTGTGAGCTTTGATCCATGAGTGTCACAAATTTTCAGAAACAACCTGCCCCCCAGTGTGTATTTAATCTATTTAAATAATACATGCAGAATATTTATATATATGTAAAGAACAGAACACAATTTCCTACCATGCAACTATTTCTAAATAGGGTTAAGAGGCAAAAATATGCAAATTTTCCATTTAAAAGCTTGAAATTAAATAACTCACTTCAGACATTCAGTTTCATAATATTTGGTGGTGGGGTTAATTACAGTCTTATATTTGAAATATTTTCACACTTGAAAATGATATTTTGTCTTGAAAATCTAAAAAGCAAAACAAAACCAAAAATCGGCCAAAAAAACCCTAAATCACAACATACTTGTTTGAAAATGCTCATATTTGTTTTCCAAATGGGCAATTAACACATAGCTAACAGAGGGCCAAAAAGTCTTTAGATCACCTGGTGCTTAGTTACTGGAGGGAGGAAAAGCCCTTTGAGAACTCAGTGGCTTAAATTACAATTTCAGGAACACAAACGGTATTTTCAAGTGTAGGAAGGTGAAGTTATAATAGCACATAGGCAGATCCAAGAGATCTGTCATGGAAATCCAGGTAGGTAAACGTTTAATGTTGCTCTTTGACCTATGCAACACAGATAATAGGAAGCTTGCAGGAGATCTCTGCAATCTCCTGTACAGCTAAGAGATGTCCCAAAATTAATGTAATTCCTTTGTTTAGCACATATTCCCTTGTTCCATATGTAAAGAATATTTAGGTGCAACATACATAAACCAAAACACCTACTGTGATTATTCTGAGCAACTGAAGAACACAGTTGTTATATACATTTTTTGAGATATACAATTTTTCATAACTGCCAATTAGACACAAATAACTGCAATAGTAAAATAAAAAAAAAAAATATATGAATGAATTTTTGAAAATTCCGTGCAAAGCAGAGCATATTTTCTGATATTATCTGGAATCCCTTCTTGCACTCTTGCCCAGAATTAGAATTATCCCTCTTCTGGATTAAAGATGCACTGGTGGATTAGTCTATCACTCATGACAACATAATATATCCTTCCCAGAGGCTTAAACTGAAAAGAGGTCTGTTAACTACAGAGTATATTAAAACAACAGAAAAAAAAAATGGAAATAACAACAGCAAAAAAAACAAACAACTCCATTTGACATAAAACGGTATTTTACAACTTAAATATCACCATGTGTGAGGTCAAAGCAGTTTGTGAAACAACCTCAGGTTCAGTGCCAGGTTATCAGTCCTATTCCTTTCACAGACTGTATCACTTGTAAAACTAGTGAGACATGGGACTGATTCCTGCAAGGATTAGCCATCGGTATTACTTTTAGATTAAGCCACCTGAAAAACCTCAGGAATACCAACTCATGGGCAATCTAAATAAAAAATAAATTGGTTTTAATTCTTCCACTTGATTCTTGGATATCTTTACACATCTTGAGAAATTGTACTTCTTTATTTGATTTTTTTTGTCAGTTACAGAAGTATTAATTTTATATTTAAATTTAGCATTTTCAAAGCTGCAAAGGAGATGAGTTACTTCTGGAGAATTTAAATTGTGTTATGATGTGGAGTGATACAAGAACTTTGTTTCACATAGTATTAAGTTGACTCATTGCTTTACTCTAATACTCTAAAGGAGATAATTAAGTTAATTTGTAAATTAAGAGACATGCTACCAGAATTCCATAGAATATCAGCATCCTCCAAAGTTTTATTAGATGTAAGACTACGTAGTTCCCTTGTGAACTTCTGGGAATATGTCACATGCCAATAATCATACCATGACAACTTCTTGAATACACCTGTTCAATATTTCAGCCAAATTCTGAAACACTAACTAAAACCAAAAACCTTCACTGCCTGTAATAAAAAATAATGTGTTGTATTTTCTGGTGAACTTAAACACCTAATTATATTCTTTTTCAATTGCATCCCAGGAAAAAAGTAGATGAGTTGTTAGCATTAAATTTCAATGTAAGACACTGGGGTCTGTCTCTTGTTTGAGAAAAGATCAGTCCATTTTATTTCATGAAACTCAGTAAAATCATTTGCTTGAAAAGGTAGCTCCATTTGAGTATAGAATTCAGCTAAGTAAAAAACTTTCTACAATACTTGTCTGTTGGTGTCACTGAGAAGACAGGGATTAGACATTTTTCTAGTGTTTTATTTAATAAAAGAGACCTGCATGTCATCATTAATGTTAATTGCTAAATTGGATCTTTGAAGAACAGTATAGAATTCATGAAGCATTTATGTGTACAGCTTACAGGCTGTGTGTTCCTATCCTTTGAAAGGAAGCCATTGTAAAGGGGGAAGGTCCTGGCCACAAAGAACAGAAGAACTACTTTTCTGGAAAATGACAGTATCGGCTACAAAACTCTTATTAGAGTTGCATGCTTCAATATTTAATAAATAATACACATACACTTTGTAGAAAGAAAAGGGTGGAGGATGGGGGAAAAGGACTTTGAGTTCTGTAGTTAAAGGAATTTAAAGGTACATCTAAGTAGTCTTAAGAGAGATTGCTTTATAGTGAAGTATCAGTTACATACAGCCCTGGATCATAATTATCTGTGCATCCTCAGACTAGCAGAACAGTTATAATGGAGTGCTTCTCTGCAATTGATCTCAGTGACTGTATCATTTTCTGGACGTTTTACGACTTATTGGTTCAGTAATCACAGTTCAGTTGTCTTAATCCCACAGTAATCAAACCATCGAGGAAATGCCAATAGATACATGAGCAAGAAGATATAAATAGAAAATGGAAATATTTTCAGTCAAGAAACAAGCCAAGAGAAGCTCAAATCTGAGTTTGTTTTTCCTCCACTATGTATGCCTGCGTTTTTTAAAAGGGAATTGAAGGGGGATCTCATTTTGGCCCAAATCCAGTATCGCCGCTCCTTTTTTCTTGCTTTAATAAAAGTGAGCCCCAACAAAGAAGAAAAAAACTCAAGATACAGGCGACTCCAAACCCTCGGCCGGAGGGGGAGCACGCCAGCCCCGCACGGGAAGGCAGCGCCTTGCCGGGGGAGCCGCGGGAGGAGCCGTGTGCGGGGCTGGAGCGGGGAGATGGAGCGGGGAGATGGAGCGGAGCGGAGCGCCGGTACCTGTCCATGGTCCTGCAGCCGGGAAGCACCGCCGAAGGGCCCTGCCCTGCTCGGCTCCTGCTCCTGCCTCCCTCCACTACCGCCCTGCAACAGCTGCTGCCGCGCCTGAGCCCAATTGACAGCAATTCGGCTTTGAGGGATGTTTAATATCGGGGCTGGGGGTAATAAAGAAAAAAAAAAAAAGAAAGAAAAAAAAAAAAAATCCAAACCCCAAAGACGCCAAATCGTCCTGCCTAAGCCCTGCCCAGGCTCTCAGTGTACCTTTCCCTCGCCGTCTCCCGGCTGCCCGGGGCGCTGGGGAAGCCCCAACCCAGCGCACAACTTTCCTACTGGGGTCCTGGCACCGGCCCCCTCGGAGCCTCCGCACAGGGGTCGGGGGGCAGAGGAGACCTGGCACTCTCCTCACCTGCAAAGCTATGGAGAAGCCAAGCAGGAGAGCGGGAGAGGCTGGGAGCTCTCGCCTCCCTCTCCTCAGTGCTGGCTTCTGGTACCAAGGAAACCCCCGGTCGGTGGAGGGGAGGGAAGAGGAGCCTCCCACCATACGCACACTGTCCCCCCCGGATCCCCTTCTCCTGAGCCCCAGTCCGGACTCACGTGTGCCGTCAAACCGGGTGGCGATGGTGTCGAGGAAGGTGTTCTGAGGTGCCAGTAATCCTTTCATAACCGGCATTTTTCCAGCGCGGTGCGAGGTTCCCCATCAAAGTTTGTCTACGAGGGTGATTCGAGAAGTGCAGAGGGCGCCCGGGGGAAGGTACGGAGGGAGGAGGCGGAGGGATAGGGGGGAGGAGGAGGATGGGGATGCCACCGCACCGCCTCCGGCGCCGGGAGCCCCACTTTCGTCAGCCCCGGCACAGCGCCCGCCCCCGCCGGGTGTCGAGCGGGGCAAGCACCGGTGCGGGGCGCGCCCCCGGCCAGCAGCGTCCGCACCCCCTCCAAAGGGGGACCACGGTGAGGAGAGGCTGTGAGGGTGAACGGGCTAGAGAAGAGCTGGGCAAGAGGCACCTTTATCCACCTGTGGCCGGAGCCGGGTGGGGAGCGGCACGGGACTGGCGACCACCCACTGTCTGACCCGGACAGGTTTCGGCTCCAGCACATGAGAAGTTAGCTCACATGGACCCTGTTTTATGAGTAACAGTATTGCCAGGTAAAGAATGGGCTCTTACATTGCTGAAAGGAGAAACACCCTTGAAAAATAACAAGTGCCTCTGTAGGTTCTCAGTGCAGAACAAGACTAAAACATGGATAATGCTCCATCAAGTGTGTGGTTTCAGGCGTTACTTGTATTTTGAGGCTATCTCATTTATTCAAGTGATAGGCATTTTGCTGTCACTGTGAGAATTTCTTTCAAAATTCTTCCCTGAAAAATTCCTAAAATATTTTTTTCTGCCAGCCAAAAAGAGACTTGAGATTTATACCCTAGTCCAGGAGGCTGGTACTGTGGCTTTTCAAATGCTGCCATTGTACTCTTCATAATACAGTCATTTTACTTACTGTAACAGCAATGGCAAAACTTCTCCATGTTTTTTCAGGACTAAAATACACTAGAGAAAAGGAGTACACACTCCCTAATCCACTAAGTAACTGTGTAGATGAAGCCTGTTGAACTCTTGCTACTTTAGAGTATTGCTATTTGTATTTTTTTGTTGTTCCCATTTATTTGGGGTTCTCTTTTTCTGCAAACAGTTAGAGGACTTTGATTCACACTTTGTAGCATAATCAGCCCAAATAGATGTTCCAGAAGATATAAAAAGGGTCTTTCTTCATAACACGTAATTGAAAGTAAAAAGACCCAGAACCTCAGAAAATCATGATGCATAGGGTTTATGGCACAATATAAAATCTACCCGTGGTAACCCCACCTTGGCTCTGAAGAATGCAGCAGTATTTTGCTGAGATCATGAAATCTTTCCAATTGTCCTTGTAGTAGAAGCCTGTAGTTGATAGAGTTGCCAGCTCAGTTTTCAGAAGTAGCACATAAAAAGAGAGACTGCCTCACAGTACTTTGGAAGTCTCAAAGATCTCACTGTACTATCAGTTTCTTAGCTAGCTGATAAACTTCAAATTCCTGTGAGTCTTGTCCTTAAGGTGTACAATTTTTAATACTGAATGCCAACAATTTTTAATTTTCTGTAATTATTATTCTCACATCTTCCAGTTCAATATAAGCAGAGTCACAAAATTAATTTCTCTTGATAGTTTTCCATTTACTTTCACTGGCTAGTTGAGTTTGATGAAACTTCTTGTGAAATAAAGAAAATCCTGTTCCAATACCTGGAAAGCCCACAAGAGCATGATCAGATTTTCAATTCTGACAAAGTGCTCAGCAACAGAGGTTGTTAAGGTAAATCCAAACCTCTGAAATCTAACAAGGGACCCACCTATGTTATAGCCTGTGTGCTGTGGTAGTGTTTTAGCAGGCATTCTTGTCCATGGCGTGCCTAAACACCATTTAAGCCGGGATACCGTGAAGGGGAAAGGAATTTATTCTTAATCCTACTACAGGCAGTCAGGAGACAGTAACGCTTATATACATTTTAAAATATAAATGTATTTCTCAATTTTGCTTATCACAAAATGACGAAAAGAGACTATTTTCAGGTGTCTCAAATTGTTATCTGATAATTCTGCAAGCCCCCAAGTAACTAAGACTGAACTTCATCACGCACATCAAGTCTGAGCTGTAATCATACAGTTTTGAGAGTTCTATGATATAACAACTTCAGTAAGTTTAGAGCTTTATTGGGAGCTCATTGAAATTTCACAACCACCATGAGGCAGAAAATGTTTCAACAAAGCATTAGGATGTAGTTTGTGCAAAAAATGCCAAAGAATTATACAAACACACATCTCAGAAAGGATGGCTATGTGCCAGAGGAGCTACATTGCATATTTTGTGTTGATAATGGTGGCCACAAATTACATTTACTGAAATGTATTCACTGCTAGCCAGGAGGATGCAATAGCAATGGCAGTGAAAGCTCTATCAACAATGAAATCCTGATGATGCACAAGAGAGTGGGACAATACCAACTTCTTTATAAGAAAACACGCTTCTTCATCTGTGAGAACTTCAGGAAAGAGGAAGTTTCCTGCACTGTACTAATACTCACAATCATGGCATACTCTTATAAATTGGTTATGGAAATAATTACATACTATGAATAATTGGTAACAATTAAGCTTCCAAGAATTATGTTTGTGTTCTACATATCACAAAATAACCATCAAACTTCTCTGAAGTAGAACTAATGAAACATATTACCAAAATGATGCACATGAAAAGCCTCAGATTACAGAAGAAGAGAAACTGAAGCAGAGTTTCCTATTTTGCACTTGTATTTAGCATATTCTACAACCTTTCACTCATAAGAGTAATCCCGCTTAATAGAGAATGGTACTTAACTTCAGAGAGTTAGCTACAAAACACAGAAGCTTAAAGTTGTTCAAAGCAGACAAATTTAGCAGGTTGAAATTTCAGTGATCTAAGAAGTAGTTCAGAAAAGCAGAGAAAAGAGCTGAGAGTACATAAAAGGGAGGTGAAGGAGAAGCTAACATGAGACTGAATAGTCACAGACTGATTTTAATTTTCTTTTTCTTTTTTACATTTAAGGGAAAGTAGAATACAAAAATACAGACCAAGGTGATTTTTTTTTCTTGTTTCAGGGAATCAGCTTTCAACTTCACTATATTAATTCTGAATATCTGGGATATTGAGATACTGTCTCTAATATACTACATATTTTTGCTGGCAAGGACAGATAAGCAAGAGTTGAGAACTAACTTTGACTTTTGTGTATAAATATATGTCCAACTGAAGTAAGTAGCCCACTCCCTGTATTCCTGTATTTGTTAGCTGTGGAGCATTTTGCTGAATTCAAAATACAAGTATATATAAAAAAATACATATAAAAGTTATAGTTATATAGTCCCAGAGCTAAGAAACGAAGTACTACTTGCACCTCTGCTACTCTTCAGGTTGTCATTAGCATCCAGATATTGCAAATGAAATTTAGTCAGGGGGTTACAATTTAGACCAGAAGTACTATCTAAGAAAATAAGGTTTGTTACTTCAAATAACTCAACAATATATAAAATATAATCTCCCTACTTATCCACAGCTACTTGGGCACTCAACATAGCACATTACATTGTGAGGCACTGTATAATCTTTTTAGATATTGCTTGTTACTCAGAAATGAAGGCATGAGCAGTTTTGCACAGAACATATACAAGGAGCAGCATCTTGTAGCATTTTTGGTCATAATTGTACACTTTATTTTCTTCATTTATAATTTAACCAGAAGAATGTATTCTGAAGTTCACTATTAATATTCCACAGTACTATGAATTACCTCACAAAATAAGAAGTTAGAAGTTGCTTATTGTTTTTCTGACATAAACACTTGACCTCAACTTACTTGTTACAATTATGCAAATGAAAATAGATGGTGAAAATCAAATTAACAAGGACTGCCTGCAGCTTACTTTTGTGCTTGAAATTGCAACCCACTTATTGGTTTGTTAACCTTGGCATTCAGTGGAAGAAAGGGAAATATGAAACAGCCTGAAAATTCTAGGAAAGGGCAGACAACGGCAACCTGCTGTTCACCTGCCATGAACAGGCTAATTTAGCCTGAAGTGGTGTGTGTTAAGAGCATTATCCTAATAAATGATCATTAGCTTGAAGAGATGCTGGCCTTCACCTTTTGTTGTGCATAAGCCAACACAGACTTTTCAAGAAAAGAGTTGCATAATTGAAGCTCTGTAACAAGGGGAAGTTTGGGTGGCAGTTTAAAAGCAAACCTAGCACCTCTGGCTCAGGAGAAGACTAAGTTCCTATAACCTGCAAAAGGTTGAAAGCAAGCAGAAGAATCCATACATGGTAGTATCTTGAATGAAGCTAAAGATTCAAACCTCATATTTCCTCTGTTACTGGCAAACATCCATGAAACATTTTGGCAAAAGATACATTTTTCTTTAGTGCTGGTGTAAAAGGATTCAAGCTTATCAGTATCATGTCACAGACATGACATTCACTAATGTACTGAAAATTTGGTGTGGTAGATTCACAAGGTTCTAACTGTACTGACAGGTACTAAGTGTACCTCATATTAGGTTGCAATTTATGTTTTTGCTTACATTTAAAATATATACAAAGACACACATCAGGTTTCATTTCATTAGACATATTGCTCAACTATTTAGAATAACAATCTATACGATATTTGGTTTTGTGTAGTTAGAAAGCTCTTCATATATTCATATATTCAGACCCAGGTTTCCCGTGTGCATCAGATTTACAAAAAGAGCAGACGCTCTCTCTTGTCTTACCTGAAGATAGCTCAGTTGTCTAACAAAAAAATTAGTCAATGGTGAATAGACTTTATCAGATCTCAAAATTAATAGGGTTATAAAATTTCTATTTCTGTCCCCACTTTCCTATTCCGAAAAGCAGAATCATACTTTTCACTTCCAAGGATTGTGTGGATACTGCTAATGTTTGTGTAAAAACAAAATTTTTCAAAAACATCTGATAAACCTAGAAGTAAATTAGCAGTTCTCATTCAAGAGATGTTTGGATAATCTTCAGATAGTTATTGAAGCACATCTCGAACAATGAGGAATTAAAAAGACAGAATTGTTCTAACATTAATTGAGCACCATCATGTGGGGAAAAAATATTAATTGTTTATAGGAAAAAAATACTGCAAAAACATAAATGTGCCTCTATGCACAGAATGAGCATCCAAAGCTGAATAAGAAATATTTAGTTTGACTCAGTTTTGGTTTTCCATCAGAAAACACCAAAAAACCAAAAAAACCAGCACACTATCCAAACCCTTCAAAACCAATACTACTAATAAAAATAGTAGTATTAAATAAAAAATGAAACAAAAACTCATGCTACATTTCTGGAGAGGGACCTTATGGTTAACTAAATGGGAACAGAAGTTTCCTGTGTAAAATCTATGTAATAAAATAAAGATAAAAAGACAGTTGGAATCAGAAGAGACCAAAGCACTGTAAAGGCTAGTTTTGTATTTCCTGGATATGAAAGACATTGCTAGCTTGTTTGCCTCACTGTGGCATTGGAGTGATAAAGGATTTTGGAGATTATTCCAAAGCTCAAAAAAAAGTTGCTGGTTCAGTTCACCTGGTAATGAGGAGTGTTATTTTGGTTCCCAATTCTTTCCTTTGAATACTCAGGGAATACAAATGTAGCTGTTGAGAATATTCTTTATAGTAATTTCAGAACTTCACTTGTTTATGACCTGGAGATTAAAATTATTTCATTATAAAAAGTAATCCATTACCATTTACCTGCTTGAATTCAAAGAGTATCTGATCAGAATTCTTTGCAAGTTAAGGTTGTGCTCAGTGAAAGGAAAGGAGAAAGTCTAAAAGATTAAGAGGTGATACTGATTGTATAAGAGACATAGTAGGATGCTTGCAGTAGAGAATAATCACAAGCACAGCTCTAGATATGGGATTTGCTCTTAAGCCTTAAATATGATCTTCCTACATGCAGATGTAAAAAGTGATTCCTCCCACAGATCCACTGTAGCTAATTAGAAATTA
>JAWWMP010000081.1:35857224-35906329 GCA_035047865.1 Dendrocincla tyrannina | reverse complement strand
TGGGAAAGAGCCATCTAAATTTTATGATGGCTTTCTAAACTCATTATTAAAATGCAGCTTCAAAGATAATACAAATTCTTTCATAAGTACACCTATTTTAAAATCATTAAGTGGAAAACCATTTATTGTCTTCTTTACCCGATATTTTTTGAGCACAATTTATGTAGTGCTGAAGCTTCTTCAGTATCACCAAAATAACTCACTTGACAGCCATAGTTTTCATGACTTGCACCAGTGTAATAAAGACCAGCTGGTTTGACTTTATTAATATTTCTGATTTGCAAAACACCAAAGGTAAGGTTAAAAGAATTAAACAGTACAGCTATGCTGGTCCCCAGCACTGTTGTGCTGCTGATTTGAATTAAGATTTTGGTGACTATTTGTGAAATGACAAGAGACCAGTAAGTGACAGGAACATTGTTTTTAATAAATCACTGCAAGTCATGAAAGGCTAGCAAGACACGTAAAACTCAAAAGGAAACAGAATAGCATTTCACTAGATGTCATCTTCAGTTTTGTTTTCAGTGCAATTGCTTTGACAGAGGTTTCATTAATAAAAAGCTTGGGTGGCATTCCTGGGTTATATTTCCCCTTTTCTCTTGGATTTTACTGCATTTTAAGAAGTGAAAATCTTGTATTTAAATATAAGCTTAATAGCTAAAACATGTCAGATAACATTCAGAAATTCCAGGCTCATAATGTACAAGTATTTCTATTACTTCATATCATAAAGGCACAGAATTTAGTGCTATGATGTATGTATTTTTAATATGCATGTAAATTAATAAATAAATTAGACCTGACAATTTTTCTACCAAAAACATGCTACTAGAGAGACATAGGTGTAAATTCTTTGTTGTTTAGGGATTTTGATGATAAATATGGATACCACTCAATTATATGACTTGTTTTGTGTGTGAAGTTAAAGTAAAAGCACATCTCAAAGCGGCAATTGACACGCTTCACAGAAGTGAAGTTCTGACTTCACGTATTGCTGTTAAGTTTTGCTTTAGGAAGGTCCCAACAGGGAAAATTCAGGTTCTCCCCCACCGTGTAGGTATGATTAGTGTATTTTGTAGTACTTTTCATAACATCTAAACAATCCGTGTTTTTGAATTTAATTCTTTTAGCATTGTTTTACATAGTAGGGATTCAGGATTAATACTTATGGCAAGTCAAATGTACCTTCTACTTCAGCAGACACTGTGTGTGACCTTAATGGTCATATACTTTAAAGGTATCCTGAGATGTTTAATCTTTGCCATAGAGGACTGTACATAAAATGCTCAAAATTGTGATCGAATACAGACATCGAAAAGTGTGTTTGATGTATCACTAAAATGTCATAAATAGTGGCTTAAAACACTTCCATAAATTGTCAGAGGATAATGCTTTTTTACACTAAAACATATTACCTTAGTTTCAAAATACCTGTCCATAAAACATAAATATACTTAAAACAGAAAAAAGACAATTTATTAGCAGATGTGCAGACTCACCAAGATTAAATACTTTGCTAAGAGTTAGGTGAGGCAATAAACTTTTCAGTCCACTGAATGTAATACCTTGTTTCCTAATTGCATAAGAGTGAAGACGACAAGATAGAAAAAAAAAAAAGAAAAAAAAAGAGTACTAATTTAAAAATATTTAAAGTGAGTTAGACTTATTTCAAAAATCCTGCATCAACTAGAATAGATAAAATTGCTAAAGATACTGTGACACATATATCCTTTCTGAAAGATGAAAAAAGAAATAGGAGTCATTTTCCACAGTTTTTACATAAAACTTTTTAAAATTACAGTTCAGATTACATGACTTCTTCATTATACCAATGATCACTGTATTTTTTCTTTCCGCTTAAGTCAATTACATGTGAGTTTAAAAATAAATTACAAAAAAAACACAACAACAAAACAAAATCCACATGATCCCTTTGACATGCAGTAAATCTTATTTCTACATTACAAATTCTTCAGAAGACAACAGATAAACTGCAAGCAATTAAAAACCAAGAGTCTAACTTGATCCATCATCAAGGGTGTAACAGATCAGCCTTAGTACTGATTGGTTTGCTTTTTAATCTTCTCTAACTCATCAACTTCTTTTCCATCTTAATAAGAGTTTCATTAGTTGCTCTTCTCATGAGGCCATTTTACAGGAAACAGTAAAGATACTTCAGTAGTCATATGTAATGTTTTCGTACCTAGAAGATACTTGGTATCTTTACAAATAAACTAAGCAAACTACCCTGTTTTCATCTTTATTAGAAAAGTGCACACCTTACTCTCTTATTTTGGAGAGATTTTCATAAATGTGTCTTCACTGAATGTGTACTTTGAGTCAGACATGTGTGAAGAGGAACACTACAAAGGGATAGGGAGAGAAAAGGAACACTGAAGGAAAAAAGCTTCACTGTTTGTTTGAGGAAAAAGAACCACAGTCAATGAGTAAGGTACCATTGACAAAGAAATCCTGTATGGATAGACAAAAGAGGAAACATCTCACAGGTGAAAGTTACCATGTTTATCACAGGAATAAGCTTTAAACTAAAATCTGTTGTGCAACACATGTGACATCAGGCAAAATGACTTTGAAGTAGGAGGAGATGTTATCTAGGGAGAGAAGAGTGAGCAGCACACCAGGCCTAAGGGAATGTATAGCAAGAGACTCAGGCAATGCTTAGTTGTGCAGAGGCAAAAAAAAACCCAAACCAAAAACAAACAAAAAAAACAAAAAACACCCCAAAAACCCCACAACAACAACAACAACAACAAAAACCCAACCAAAATAAAAACCATCAGTATTTTTGTCTGTCTGTAACTGAAACAATTGTGAGAATACAGAATTCAGAATTAAAGTGAGTTTCATTCTGGAATCATATCCATCTTATTTTTCTGGGATCTCCTCCCAGCTAACCCCCAACAGGGCAGAAAAAAGAGGTTATTTTTGGACTTTGAAGAAATGAATCTTAAATTCCAGTCAGCTCCAAAACACACTGCACTAGTCCACATGACACTTTGAACTGGGCGAATTCTTGTTTTTATTCAGATTTTGACCTTTTCCATTTTCTTTCAGTATTTTAAAGAATTTGGGATTTTGGGTGTGTCAATCCTCTGTTCACTTACCTTCTATACAGAACCTTTTATATATTTTTATATATTCCATCTATAAGCAGTGCTCTGATCCCACAATGGATTGAAA
Source organism: Dendrocincla tyrannina (assembly GCA_035047865.1). Lineage (NCBI taxonomy): Eukaryota > Metazoa > Chordata > Aves > Passeriformes > Dendrocolaptidae > Dendrocincla > Dendrocincla tyrannina. Next base: position 35,903,128 of record JAWWMP010000081.1, on the reverse strand, counting down.
CAAGTAAAGCCTCAGGTATGCAAAGCTCTCTGCACAGGAAAATTAGTATAACATAATAGCTAGGTGTAAAAATTAGACTGAGGATCATGTTACAGGATTAGGGCAAATATACATGCAAAGGATTTTATGGGAAATGACCAGCCTTGCAATAGATGCAGCCTCAGAGTCCTATTTATAGCATAATCTACTCCCTAGTCCAGTTGAATTAATATTCTTATCGTTTTTGCATATACTAGTTGGCATATTCTTGGTACAATTTTCAAGACTAATCTTTTATCTAGGATGGCATTTGCTGTTACAGTGCAGTTTAAAACTCAGTACAGAATTTGTGTCAGCACTTTTTGTCCCATGAAGAGCTGAAATTAAAGTATTAAAACATAGCTAATGCAGCCATTGTCCCCAAAAATCCTCACAGCTTCTTCCAGCCTCATAATAGATGAGCACACTAAAATCCATGGACACTTTATAAGTATTTTTTGATATTTCTCAGCCATGGAAAAGGTTTTCCTGCTCTATTCTTCTCAAAAAATATTATTTTCCACAAACGGGCATCTTATTCTTCTTGGACTAAAAACCTTTTCAGACTAAGGTTTGAGCTAAATGAATTTGTTTCACACTAAGGGACAGAAACCTGTGAATACCTTCATATACTTGATCTAGTGTCAAACAGCAGAGGTGAGAATCATTCTATCTTTAGCAATTTAGTAGGATCAAACAATGTGGAATCAGGGTGAGCTGAAATATACAGCTTGAAAGTAAAGATTTGAACAAGCATTCATTTTCCTAACTTTCAGTACCATTTTTCTAGTTAAGTTGGTCTACCAGGTTACCCATAGGAAACAGCAACCAAAAGCCTTACAAAAATAAGCATCACAACTTTACTCAAGTGAACTAAAATATATATTGACATTATGAATAGGTTTTTATATATACTCTCAATATCTGATCATCTGTCAGAACATGAACATCAACAATTAAGGGCTAGGAATTTTGAATCTTTATCATTCAATTGGTTTGAAGCCATATATATCTGTAAACATTTAGGTGCAGTTTATGCTGTGTATTTCATCTGAATGGTATTAGCTCACAATTTTCCTAAGTAAATTTTATATTACCAAAATATACTTTCTAAATAGACTTCCAGGTTCCTGTAATCCGAAATCTGTTTTTTTCATTAGAAATTTAGGTCAGATATTTACTAGACAGATTAGCAAACACATTTATCTATGCTCTGTAAATGGCTGGAAATGTATTCTTACAGCTAGAGCATTATAGAACTTACTGGCCTGGGGAGAGAATAATCACTCACGATAATTTAAATTTGTTATATTCTTTTATTAGAGAAGCGTTTCCTATTTTCTCCCCTAAATTCAAAATGTATAGTTTTGGTTTACATTTTATGATAAAATATATGGAAGATGAACACCTGGAAAACTTGTAAAAAAACCAAACTGTGTCTCATAACTATCGTGGAAACTAGGGTCTAGGAGAAGTGTTTCACTTACAAGAACAAAGGAATTATTATAAAAAACAATAAGTGAATAGTCCATGAAAATGCATGCTGAAAAATCCAAGGATTGCACTGATACAACATCTGGTAAACAAGAAAAACAAGCATTTGGCAGTCAACAGGCCAAAGCTGGTTATTAGACAAGTAAAATGAGAGTACTATTGGCTTATTCTATCATTTTTGTTTAATCCGCATTGTGGCAGCTCAGGCTCGTTTTCTTACTGGGAACACAAGACCCCGTGAACAGCTATCACTCACACACTCTGAAGTCACAGCTCTAACAGAGGGAGATTTTGCTCTCTATATTCTCATCTTCACAAATCCCTTTGCATCTCCGCCTGCTCAGCCTTTTCATGTGAACCTAATATCAAATGCACACTTTGTGATAAAACAAAAGAGCTCATCTATATCTGACAAGGCCTAAGAGTGAAAGGCCCAATAAGATCTCCAAGATAGGGCAGAGACGCAATTTTTGGAACAAATATCACCACAGAGTACCTTCTTGTGACCGAGTTACTTGTATAAAGAACTTCAGCAAAAGTAATGCTTCCTCCTCCTTGTCCCAATTCTAGCTACATTTTCCTTTCCTTCTCTATGCCTCCATTTTTTCTTCAAAGTCTAAATTGTCATCAAGACCTGCCTACCTGCCTGCAGAATGAATTCTGTCCTCTTTGGTAAGACAGCTAGGCAAAGTTATTGAATTGACACTGTGGTTCTCAGATTTATTGTAACAACTTTTGACTAATCCTCTTGTTCTTTACAAACATTTAATTTCAAAACACTGAATGCCTCTTCCAAATTCGGGATATTTGTATACTTGAGTACACTTCAAAACTTTGGAATGAATATTCTACATTTGTCATAAATGCTAAATATTGTTGTCCTTCTCTTGTGTCTCATTCAACTTCATATACTAACAAGCTCATTCTAACAGCTCTGATATTTCGATCTCTTATACCTAAAGTGGAACAAAATGTAAGACTGCATTTGTACTTTCACATCCTTTAAACTAAAACAGGGACCACCATGACATTTCATATTAAGCATTACTTTCTTATTTTCTTACTCTGAAGAAGACATGCAAAAATTTTTGCAATTTACTTTGCTAACCTTTGGACTATTTGTATCTTTACTAAAGTATTTTGTGACTAATAGGAGAATTATAGGAGCAAATGTCCTTTTATCATTGTTTATTGACTATAATACAGTGCAAGAATCTGCTTCAGCCTCTTCATACTTCATTTAAGTTCATGTAAAACATTGAGTTCAAGATACTACCAGCTAAAGGTCAAATTTACAAAGGCTTTTAGGTGCTTAAAGAAGGTGGGAAAGGTACGGGATTTTCAGAAATGTTTAATTGTTTTGTGTAACTTTGCCTCATGGAGATCACATCAGTTTTGGTTTTTTCTGTAAATCCCAATGGACACGTGAGAAGGAGCTCTCACCTTCTCCTTGCCTGTGCATGACGGAAAATATTTACAGGCACCAGGACTACCACTCTCCTTCTCCTGGATCTTAATATCTCCTCAATTCCCCCATATAATCATTCCCTCACCTTTGTTTACCCAGCCCATTTTGGCAAAGATGAGTGAGGTGGTCTGCTCCCAGGAGCACCATACAGGGCAAGTCTGAACAAGTTTCATCTTTCAAGTTTTATCTTTCATGAAGTTTTAGGTTATGGAAATGGGGTACAAGAAGTTGGGAATTAGCTTCACAGACACATGTGCCTCCATTTCTATAGCTTAATTGGGTAATACACCACTCTGAATCTTACAACTAACAGAAATTTATTCAAATTAATATTTTTACTGACTACAGCTTGAATTGCAGGAAGGTAGCTTGTATAAGCATATTGCGTTCCGAACACTTCAATATAGTAATACACATGGCTGTTGCAAGTATTCTGAAAACAACTTGTGCTGAAGTAAATGTATGCTTTTCTTCTAAGCTCACTTTTCTAAAAGGAACTTGGAATCAATACTCTAGTACTATAAGTACAAGCTTATTTTCTCCAGAGCTGATCCAGCAAAACATTTAAAACATATATAGGGCTGATAATATGCTTAACATTAAGCTCTGATTTAGTGAAATACTTTTAGCACTTGTTCCAGTGTATTTTGTAAGATAAGCATACCAAAGTTTTAAGCTCTTCACTTGCATTTTTCCAGGACTGTGGTCAATGTTTGCCTCCAGGCACAGGATGGCCTGGTTACTTATATGTTTGAAAGCTCATAAATAGACAAAAAGTCTAGGTCTCTGCTGGCGTAATTGCACTGATGACACCGGAGATACAATACAGCTTCCAGCCATTGGCTTTAAACATTGTACAATGTACACATTTTGTATGTTCCCAATGAATCTAATGCTGTCACTGCAGGTGCCATAGACTCAGATCAGATGAACATTTAAAAGGTTTAAGTGGGCATTCAGAGCCAGTACCGAAACCTAAAACTAAATAAATCAATCAATAAATAGCTACATGGATTTGATAAATCCATTAACTTGGCTGTAGTTGATCTGGCTTTAAAAACTACATTGAATTATTTTTTTTTTTTTTTTAGTGAAGAAGGATCTGTTTTTCTTGCCAGTTTTATTTAGATGCTGTTAACCAAGCAATTCATTCTATTTCCTTAAAAACTTAACAAAATTATTTCAGCAACTGTTATGTATCAGTTGAACATGGCAAAAGATAAACACAATACTTCCAACTATGGTCTGAAAATAAAACTGACATTAATTTTTTTTTTCCTCCCTTATATGCTCTTTTGTCTCACAGCAATTCATTCCACATTTCCTTCATTATTATTCACACCTTTTATAAAACTTATGTATACTGAAATTCCCATGTCCCATTTCTAACTATATTTTCTCCTATTTCCTAATTATATAATGGATGGTAAATCAGTAAGAACCAAGCATAAACAGGAAGGTATTATTTTATTTGAGGAGTACTGTTCCTATTCACCAAACACTCTTATTACAGTTGCAAGTTCAGTATAGTGTGTAACTCAGTGTTATTGTTTGTTATTGAATGTGCAAGTGATATATTTCACCAAGACATCAGTAATGAAGCAAACTGTAGAGACAGCAACATGCAAGATGCATATCCCCAAGACCTAGCATCTTACTGTAGCACTTTCCTTTCAGAAATATAAATACTGCTATGAAACTGTGTGCCATAAAAAATTCTTTCATAAATCTGTCTCTCTGTAGCTGTTTCAGGTGGTTACATAAGTATATGAATGATGTTAAGCAAATGAGTTATTATCAGGAAGTTAAATACACAATTCATATCAAACTAGTATTTAAACAGTTTTTTATCTTTGTATGTTTTCATGCAAAATTTAACAAAGCTTAAATCTTTTACCTCTTATTAAAACAGAGCTGCTCTCATATGCAAAATCTAAGTGATCAGCTTAAAGAGAAAAGATTAGACAATAAATGAAATATTTTTTTATTGAGCACCCATGTGGGTTTGAATATTACAAAAGCTGCTTATTTGCATCACAAGGGCCAGATACACAAAAACATTTTAGCACTGAGTATTCTTCCTTTTCAGCATGATAAAATTATCATATTAGAAAGAGAATGAGCAGCTGTTGGGTAAATCTGTCCTAGCACAAATCCATACAAATAAATACATATTAAAATAAAAGAGGTACCTCACCCAATTCATGGCACTAAGTTTCAAATGCCACTTACTCCTAGTAGTTCACACTCAAACTTGAGTGAGCTCTAGCTCAGGGGTGCCTGAGCAATCTATACTTAAATTCTACTGAAAGGGTATTTCTATACACAAAAACCTCTGTTGGTGGGGGTAAAGGGAAGGAAGTTAGCAAGGTTTTGGAGGCTGCTAAATGAGCCCTGAGAACCTTTGTTGAGTCTGAAATGAGGGTATCTTATCCGAGTCAGAGGCATACTGATGCATATTAAGACCACCAGCTTCTGTTACTGATCCAATTTACCTGTCATCCACTCCCCAAGACTTCTACCAATCACAATTTCCTTCTGCACTACCCATCAGTAGATGGATAGATTCATCAGTAACTCTACTCCGTTCAAACCTTTATTTTAGATTCCTTCCACCAAACACACCTGAGTTGTATTTTTTAAAATCTTGTTCCTACCTAAGCACATAATCTGACAATCTGTGATATTGAATGAGATGACTTAAGCATAGTGTGTCAATACTATCAATTAATTTCCTTCATTTTTGTGCTTTGAATCATAACCTGAACAGCTTTTCAATCTAATTTTCAGGTTTAATTATTTTTTCTTCCCACTGGTACTGCAGACAGAACACAATGAGCATTCAGAGGGCTCTGAAACTAATCTAGATTCTAAGAAAAGCCTTTATAAATTTGATTTTGCTCATCTCTCCTGTTTTATAAAGGTCTGTCTCTGTCTTGCAAAACACTTTCCAAACTCAAATTTCAACTAAGATTTTCACTATATGGTACTAGCAAGCTTCCATTATATAATACTCACTTCAGAACTTGTACATAATACTGTTTACTTTAAGAAAAAATAAAAAAAAGGTCCTTCCTTGGTAATACTGCGCATGAGTATGAGTAGAAAAATTCTAGGAACTTTCCAGGCTAAGTGATAACACATACTAGCAAGCTTATGGTTCACTGTGATGTTAAAGTAGGATGCCACCTACTGCTAAATACCCTGAATTAAAAACAAGAGATATCAACTGCTTAACAAGATAAACCAACCTGAGAGACTCATGACTAATGTTTCACAACGCTGTTGCACTAGTCCAGTTCTCAGTAAAGAGATTCACAGCCAGTTTATAATGAAAAAATTGGTGCTCTGTGACTTCTACTGCTGGAGAAGCAAAGTTCTTTATAGTTAATTGAAAGAGGTCATGCACTCCAAAGTGAAGTTTTACTTATGGAAAGTGGCAGTTCTTTGTGAAATAAAATTAGTTTTTGACTGCCAAGTTTGTTTCCCGTTTCACTGAAGTTAGCAGAGAAGTCACTGGATCAAAAACTTTGGATCAAATCTTTGCAAACTGTGAGGAACTCAATTACACTTGCTTTGATATGTAAAAGTTTGACAAAGTTTTGGGGAGGGAAGGGCGGGGGGAAGGAAAAGGAAGGAAGAGATACATTGCATTTATGTATTCAGCCTGGGAGTTTACTTTAGGCTTCAAGTTCAGCTAGCAGTGTATCTAGAGAGGTACATAAATGTTTACAGTGTTCCTAACTACACCGTATTCTGTAAGTCTTTGCCTTCTCCCATATAATCTAAGGAAAAAAGCCCAAAACAACAGAATAAAACCAAAATAAACCAATCCATTACTGCTGCAACCAGCAAACAAAGAGAAAAGTAGCCTAAAGCAAAACCAGTTTGAGAAGTTCCTGACTTGATGTTCCTTCCAACCTCTCTAGAAAAGTTTTATTCTCCTCAGTTTTTGCAGTAGAATTTGTTGAGTAGCTGCTCAGTAAATCAAATCAGCAAATTCATCCAGATTCATCTGATCCAGGTTATATTGTAGCCCTGCCAGTATCTTGTCAGCACGATGCAGGCCTTAAGGATCCCGACCACAAAATCTGATGGCTCAGGGATTTTTGAAGCCACCTTTGCTGCCGAAGGCAGTTCACAGTACAGTTTCTCAAAGTTCTTCTCTGCTCACAAATTGAAATAAAACAGACATTTCTATCATAATTTAATTACATGTGACCTCTTCAACCCAGGAAAGAGCTGCAGTAATTGGACATTTTATATTTTTTATGCAAGGGAAGTGGTGAACAGAACACATGAAGAGCACAACCACTTCCATTTCTGGTTCTGCATGCAGCTCCTCAGTGCAGCACTTGCATTTGCCAAAGATGCTGTCTTATAAAGGAAAATAATTACTGATTTAGAGGATGGAGACCCTGCATGCACCCACCCCGTAAGGCCAGCAACAGGAAAGTATTTTGCCATTACCTTCCACTAGTTTTAAACCCAGGTTTGCGCTACATCTCTAACAGAAACAGACAACTTCTCTTATTTGAATTTTAAAAAACCCCAAACAAAACAACAAAAAAAACCAAAACAAACAAAAACAAATGGACAAACAAACCAACAAAGCCCCCTTAACCCAACAAACAATGTATATTGAAAGAATGGCTTTAATCCATCTAAAAGTCCTCCCACTCACTGCAAAAATGAACTTTTTTAAGAAATACAACAGTATGACGTTTTATTAAACCTCACAGTGCAAAAGCATTGACTGTTTGTTTTGAGTGATTAATCAAGGCATTAAGAAAAGGATGCAAAGCCTCTTTTGGGGGAAACAAGACATTAAATTACTGCCTTGCTGTGAGAACAAGTACTTCCTAGTCATCCAACAGCTTGGTTCAGAGAATCCTTTCCTCCTACATAATATATAATCAGTCTATGTCATAATCTTCCACCTATCATGTGCATGCACCAAGCATGCACACAAGTTCCAAAAGTGTGCAACCAGTTCTGTGAAGATCCAAATGTACTGCAATGTCTAAACATACAGCAGCTTGTAAATGCAACAACGAACACAGAGTCTTTCACTTTGAAATTATTGGCTCTCTAAGGAATCAAGATATTGTCATGATTCATCTAGCATCTAATCACCTACCACACTAAATCCCCAATCCCTCAGGTCATTTAGAGAACCTTTTGTTTCAGTTGCATAATTGCAATAATTAAGCTTCATATTTCTGGATCTTTACAGCATTGCTTTAGCCTACAGTGGTTTCCTTCAGAGATAAAGTGGGAACACTTGTGTAATTGCATTGCTTACTCAGACCCAGCCTTTTTTATGTGGGATGGTGCTGTCCACACGTTTCCTCAGAATCTACCCAAAAATGTGACTTCTGGTGTGACTTATAATAAGCACATTATAAGCACATGCATAAAGGGACCTGAAGTGACATACAGCAAAACAGTATGTGAAACTGTTCAGTGAAACAACTTGACCACTCAGCTGTGTGACAGCAAGAGTTGGCTGAAAAGACACAATTCTGTGAATGTGGGAGTGCCCAAAGCTCAGGGTAGGCCTTCTGTCCATCCTGTACTTCACCCAATGTTACGGGTAGTTCTGTTAACCCAAGGAGTGAACTTTTTGAGATTACTAGCGGAAGAATTCTGAATATTGACTGTCAGATTGAAGTCTTTGAGGAAGAAACCTAGTAAGAAGCTTAATCACTCAATCCTAATCAGCAAAGAATATAAAATTAATAGGAATTACGACAATGAACTGATGTTCAATAAACTAATGTGTTTACTTCCAAAGGCCAAGTTAGCACTGTTCCTAAGTACAACAGTGCTTGATTCTGGATCAAAGGGACAGGTATTCTAATTGGTTTCGTCATATCATATTCTTTGTACAGGTCATCTGATTAAGTGAGAGGCTAATTTATTGATAAATAACTAATAAGTTTTATTTTACACTTTAGCTGCAAAGTCAGGACAGTAACAGAAACGACTTGTTCAACAGAGAACCGGCAAGTCTAACACATATTCAAGTGTCCCACTTGGAAATCCCCAGTTATAAGTTACACCTCCAAACTGTTGAATTTCTATTGCACATGCCTAAAAGCTTTCCTTAGGTAAATTGTTGCAATACATATGGTTTAAGCAGGGTTAATGGCGTTCAAGGGAAAAAAAAAAAAGAAAAAAAAAAAAACCCAAACCAAAAAACCAAACCAACCACACACAGATTTTTATTAAAACACTTTTGTGGATGCTCTTTTTAGCAAGAATGAGGGCTTTCAGCATCCTCTCCCTCTTTTCTTCCCCCCTCTGCTCCCCTCACTGAGGGCTGACCCCCTCAGGATGTCGCCAGTCCCAAACGGGAACATGTCCCCGTCCCGGCGAGTGGCGTGGCACGGCCGCCCCCTGGCGGCGCTCGGCCCGCACTGCTGCTCTCTGCGCTGAGCGCACACACGGCACACCCGCGGCAGCTGGTTTGTGACAGCGCCAGGGAGAGGCTGAAAATTCGGCCTATTTCGACCTTTTAAGCATCATTTCTACTAACTTTATCTATCAGCCGAAGTGTAGGCATTAGATTATCTTTCGCTCTTTACCACGCGAAGGATGAGGAAGTCGTACTAAAGGAAAAGACTTGATTTTAAGGTAGGAGTGACAAGAGAAAGATAACAAAAACTCTGTGCTTTGCTGTTACACCCACCACTGGTACCTTGTGACAGAGGACGAATGATACAAATGCAATGCAACTGTAGTCCAAGGGTTTGCATGAAGTAGTTTTGAGCAGGGCTTGCTTTTAATCTTTACAAGATATTGTGTAAAACTTGTAATTCACATTTTCAAAAGATAAGAATGAGAAAAGACATGGAGATAATGGAGTCCTTAATTTTTTAGAGGTGGCTTAGAAACGTACAGAAAAATAAAGCAGCTTAAACTGTGAATAATGATGTGTCAGATAATTGTGTAGACGTCTGTGTGAGTATCAGAAACTAAAGCTTTGAACTCTCAGGAACAAGCCTAACTCTTAGGATTGCACTCAGCAGCAAAGTCCCAGTCACTAGTGGTCTAGTACAGGGTACTGTTGCCAATACTACTTTATGAATGACATGGATGGTGGGACAGAGTGCACTATCCAGAAGTTTGCAAGTGATACAACACTTGGAGGAGCAAGTGGTACACCAAATATTTGTGCTGCAGTTCAGAGGGCCACCAACATGCTGGACAAAAGGTCTGACAGAAAGAGCAGAAAATTCACAGAATCAACTAAAATGGAAAAGACCTCTGAGATCATGGAGTTAAATATCTCCAGGGTTGATGACCCTGTCACCTCCATGGACATCCCATTTCAATGCCCAATCACTCTCTCTGTAAAGAACTTCTCAAGATGCAGCCTTACCAGTGCCAAGTATAGGGGGAAGAATCACTTCTCTGGTCCAGCTGGCCACACTATTCCTGTCACAGGCCAGGATGCCACTGGCTTTCTTGACCACCTGGGCACACAGCTGGCTCATGTTCAGCTTCCTGTCTATCAGAACCTCCAGGGTCCTTCCTGCCTGGCTGCTCTCCAGCCATTCTGCCCCCAGCCTGTAATGCTCCATGGGGTTGTTGTGGCCACAGTGCAGGACCTGGCACTTGGCCTTGTTTGAACCTCATACTGTTGGATTCAGCCCGTCTATCCAGCCTGTCCATGTCCCTCTGCAGAGCCCTCCTGCTTTCCACCTGATCAACATTCTGCCCCAATTTGGTAACGTCTGCAAATTTGGTAATGGTAGACTCAATCCCTTCATCTAAATCATCAATAAAGATATTAAACAGAACCGGCCTCAAGACTCATCCCTGGAGGACACCACTAGTGACCAGCTGCCAACTGGATGCAGCCCCATTCACCTTCTTGGCCCAGCCATCCAGCCACTTCCTAACCCAGCACAGAGTGCACCTGTCCAAGCTGTGGGCTGCCAGCTTTTCCAGGAGTGTATTATGGGAGACAGTATCAAAGGCTTTGCTGAAGTCCCCACAGACCACATCCACAGCCTTCTCCACATCATCCAGGCAGGTCACCTGGTCATAAAAAGAGATCAAGTTGGTCAAACAGGACCTGCCCCTTCTAAATTCATGCTGCCTGGGTCTGAAGTCTTGTTCATCCTGTAGGTGCCATGATCACACTCAAGATGATCAGCTACATAACCCTGCCAGGCACTGAAGTCAGGCTGACCAGCCTGTAGTTTCCCAGATCTTCCTTCTGGCCCTTCTTGTGGATGGGTCACACTGGCCAAGATTGGGAACACTGGGAGGCTTAGGAGTCGAGAGAGAACATGAAGAAGATCCTGATGAAGGGGAAGATCCTGAAAGTGAGGGAAGATGCTGGAGATGAGGGAATGTTGAAGACAAGTGCCAGGGCAATGAAGCCTTGTCTGGTGACATTCAGGGCTGGTAGCTGTAAGCAGCTACCAGTAAGCAGCTATAAACTGACAAACCTTTCTGCCTGACCCACAGGGACCTGCAGCCAACTCCCTGATGAGAAGTGGAAGTCAAGACCTAGTGACCTGGGGGAGAATGGGGAAATGAACAAGCATCCAAGATATTAATTTCATGCATTCCTAAACTCTTTGCATCCACAGCACTGAACATAGTGTTCTTCATGAGTGAGGAGTGGCTCATAACTGCATATCTCAGCCCGTACCACATGGCAAGCAATATCTGTCTGGGACTTAGGAAGGTCTCTGGTGTCAAATTTCCAATTTGATGACTACACTAAAGTAGTAAAGGGAGGTCTAGCACCTCCACAGTAAAAGTAAGGACACCTGAGAGCGACTCCTGGTGGAAGCAGAGTACCTATTTCACTCTCAAAATAACAGGCAGTTATCACAGAGTTCTCTCAGCCAGCCTCCCGCAGGCAGGCTATAGATGTTTAGCTGTGAGTCTATCCTATAGTTATTGTGCACACTATGGGAAGTAGAGCATGTACTCTATTTCTCTGACATTTCCTACTGCTTAACAAAGCCAAATACACTACACAACCTTAATTTACTGATTCTACTTCCATTTTGTTCTTACCTGTAGTGTCCCTTACAAATCTCTTTCTCCTCTCCAATGCACTTTTTTTTCTGCGGGGTTCACAACACTTCTCGTATTATGCAGGCACACTGGCACACATTTTCTGCTCCAGTAATGGTATCTGTCTCCAATGCTCCATTGCCAGCTCCTCCATTTTCAAATGTTTCTTCTGCATTTCCTCACTATTGTAAAATACTTTCCAAATTGCCCACAAAACTCTTTGCTTGGAAACTGATTCCTTTTAAGCATCATGGCAAAGGCAGGTCCAGAAGTAAAGCCCAGAAAACTGCAATTGGCATATTTGTGCAGCAGTCAGAAATAACAGATTTTATTTATCAATTAGTATCTGACAACTTCAGAATGAAGCAAAAATATCATAAGCAAGCAGCAGGACCCTATTTCTGTTATTTCTGTTAGCCTGTTATCTACAGGCTACTTTCTGTTCTGTTTTTTTGCTTCCCTTAATTACTTGTGCTTTGCCCTGTATTAGATCATGTTTTCCTTGAAGCAAGAGTCTTACTTATCTAAGTACTAATGAAACACTTGGACATTCAGATTAGAATTTTTATGTGTGCATAGAGGAACAACAGATAATAATGAAATAAAAGTTAACAGATTACTGACTTGTGGTGAGCTCAGATTTGTTATCCATGTTTAATTTAAGATTAATGAATGCTGTGAGGAATTATACGAGTTTAATAATTAGGGTAGGTGTTTTTGACAGACTGGTAAGTTATTTTTTTTTTTTTAAAGTGCTGATTTTTACTATTTCAGTCATTGTGGACTTTTGTCTCCAGTAAGATTATTTAGGCATCTTTCAATGCAGAGACTATTCTCAGGAAAAGCTACCTCAGGATGTCTTCATACAAGCCTTACCAACTAAAAAAAGGTACTGTAAACAGTGCTTACGCTTTTGGGGTACAAAGAAGCTCTTGCAAACTCCTCCCTACTAGTTGAGTGGTTACTATGGCTACTTTAGGATTGATTTTAAACATGAGTTCAACCTTATGTTTGAGCTCATACTCATCTCATACAACTTCTTTGGACACAAGCCCAGACTGTGGTGAGGAACAAATCCTGTTTCCATGACACTCTTTAGCACAGGTCTGAGCAGGCATTTTGTCTATGGTGAAGAGCATAAGAACACTAGTAGTTTCTCAGTCCACGTCTCTCATGCCATCCCCAAAAGCATTCCATATGTGATTGAGAAAGTGGAAACAAGCCCAGAAACAGCACATGATTGAGGTGGTAGAGGCAGACTTGCTCTGCCTTCTCACTAGAAGCATGTGCAACTAGGTCCTTCCAAAATGGCACTCCACAAAACATATGCCACCAAGACCTGGCCACCCATGGAGACAGGTCCCAGAGCAAACCATGCTTCTTCCATTCTTGTGCCTCTACCTTGGCAAATGAGCATAATGGTTTACCAAAACAGAGTTGCGTAACATCTGCCTGAGGAGGAACTGCCAAAGAAGGATTTATGGAAGGTGCATGATATAAGAATATGAGGGACTGAATTATTAGAAATCTAATTAAATCTAAGGAAAGCTTATGAAATATATACAGTACCAGTGCTTATCCTGACACTAATAGTAATTAGGCCCAATAGGAATTAGTGAGGTTAGAAGCAAGGAGAAAAACCACGTGCTGAAACATATTGAAAATTGTAAAATAAGGCTTTGCAGGTGTAAAGAACAACAGAAAGATCTGTTGTTGTTTACTTCTTTTACAATCTTATCAGCCTTCAACCTTTCCTCTGCTGCTAAAGACGTGCAGGACAGTTTTTGCACACTTAAAACACTGTACATATATATGTGGAAAAGTTCTACAAGTATTTTTCATTCTAGGCAAATTAAAAAAATCCCTATTAGTGACACGTGACTTGATAGGAATCATATTGTTCATGACTGTTAGACATTCAGAAACAGGTGTAGTGTGAAAACAAATACCTTGTTTTGTCATATCACAGCTAAGGTAAAAAAGTAAATGTCAGTAATGTCAATGCTATTTTGAAAATAGTAGGGTTTTTTAAAAACTTCAGCAGCCATGAGAAATGGTGGTTGTTTGGGTTTTTTTTAATCCTCCCTGACTCTACAAAGCCTAGAGTTTTATTTACATGAGAGAAATCCAAAACAAAGCTTGCTACCTGAAATATCTCTTTGAATGGCATAACATAAAACTACAGGGAGAAATTAATCTCTATAGCTACATCAGGAAAACATTTGTCTTCCTAAATGCTAGTTTGTCTGCACCTCAGTTGTAGTTTTCTCAATGCTTGTTTTCATTCTAATCAGCTCTTAACACACAGCATACACATACCTAAATATTTAGTTCCTCCTGTGATCATGTCTACATAGGTGTTTTTTAAAATAAATCTTACAGCATTATTAAACTGAGGTGTTAGATTTCAGGGTAAGAATAACAAATATTCATCCTCTAGTAAGAGTCTTTGTGCAAGTAATGAATGAATCAGTTAAGCCATGTCAATATGCTGCACCACCTTCTCCCCAATAGCTACTTGAAAGAATTTTAAAGAACTGGTCTGACAACATTGTCATAAAGCAGGAGTAAAAGCACCAACAATAATTAGTTTGCAACCCAAATCTAACAGCTCCTGTAAAATGTTTCAACCTAGCTTCTAGTAGTGCACACACACAAAGACATCCTTGTGCTGCATTATAACAATCAAATCAGGCATTTATTGCTGTAACCTGCTAAACTGACAAAAGTTGTCCTCACCTTTGTTTCCCTTCATGATGTTAAAATTCTTAAGGCTGCTGTCTGCCTGCTTCCCTAATGCTCCCTGCAGATTGCCAGCTAGATCAGGAGCTGATGGAAGTCAATCCAGCTGCACCAAAGCAAATGGAGCTGTATTGGTCTGCACCAGGTGGAGACCCTTATGGCCAGTGGAGCCACATTGACAAACTCTGCTGAGAAGCCATCTCACTGTGACCACAAGTAAGAAACATGTGGAGGCACACTATCAGTCCTATCTTGGACTCAAAAGACTTCAGTTCACAAAGGTCAATCAGATAATAAATGTGTTGGCTTTTCTTTGTCTGAAATGAAGTTTTCTGAAACAGCTTTTTGCTACTTCATACCTTCTCAAAATTGAGTTTCTAAAGACATTTCAAAAGACAGACATCACAGTAGGTAGAGGGAAGAAGCACAAAATATTGTAAACACAAAGAAAAGATCATTAGCAAGCATGACTTCTGAGCAACAATTCCATCTAGGAGCACACTGAGCTTTAAAGTAGTATTTAATATTACTTAACACATTTTTTAATGTATCAACACAAACTATAAAGGCAGTTTGAATATTTTCCATAAAGGAGATACTTGCTACTTGCATGACAGTCAATTTAAGTGTCTGTCTGTGGGGTTTTTTCCTTCATTAAGTGGTAATTCAGCTCTTCATCTTTTCCGATTTTCTTTACTCACTTTCAGGCAATTACTGCTGGGGGCTCTGATGTTAATGAGTTATACACAGCATATTTAGAAATGAAATACGCTTTTAGAGTATGAAGTTAAGTTAATGGAAGCATCAGTCTGAATAGACGCAAAAGCCAGACATCTTTGATATCAGCGCTTGATTGATTTTATAAGTCAGGTGTTCACATGAATAAGTAACCCTTACTTAGCTCAAGAAGCACTTTGACAAGAAATTTGCACTGATGAGCTATGAAGGCAGCCTTTTTATAAGACTCTGCTTCGCATTGTCCCACATATTTTTGAACTTGCTTGCTTTCACTCTTAAGTAATCTAAATCCTTATCAACATTGCAGATCTCTATATTATCATAAAAGCTGTTATACAGATACTATAAAATCTCTACAAATTAAGAAACGTGAAACTACTGGTGTGAAAAGCATGACCCTACTTCTGCAAATATTATACTTTTTATATGAAGGATTCTTTATTGTCTTTTCTTAATTGCTGCAGTGAAACACAGCTTATAAGTGTTGATCAAGTTTTTTCCCAGTGAATTCGACAGTTGACATTTGAAGTCATCTAATTTTTAAATAACATCTATTATTTATTATGTTGACTACAGAGTTCAGAAAATGCTATTTCAATAATAAAATTTGAGAGGTATTTTAAGTACCATAATGTGTAAAAGCATAGAAACTTGATCTATCTTACTAAACATATCAAAACGAAGTTAGCTAGATTTTGCAACTTATTCTTTTTGGTTTTGATCTTAATTTTCCTCTTCTAATTTAGCTAAATCCCTAATCTGGAATGAAATTAGTGTATTAGACTACAGGCACAAAATCTACTGACAAGGAATTGTTACTTCCTTACTAATGAATATCTATCCATTCATCATATGAAAGAGACACATAGGGATCTGCTTCAGATATACAGCTACAGAGACTGAATGTGAACAGACAAAAACCTAAAATTACTTTCTCTTTTAAATAAAATTGTTGCTCCTGCTGCAAGTAGGACAAATTCTAGTCTTCACTGAAAACACCTAGCAAGTTCTCCTTCTCTCCAACACCCCACCCCCTCTATGCCCAAGGTCCTGTAGAAGAAGCAATATTTATCAAAAAAGTCACACGATCATGTCTATGTTCCAGAATTATCAACCAAGGTTAGAAAATTTGTGGAAGGAGAAAACTAACAGGCAAGATAAATTTATTTGTTGATCACAAAATTATATAAATACCAGAAGAATCTACCCATGGGAGTTGCAGACTTTCTACCCCTTAATAAGTTTAATCCAAAGAAACCACAACAAAAAAACAATGTAAAAATCAGAGACCAGAATAGTCACCTAGGCCATTAGACACCTAGAGACAAGGCCACATTAATTCATTATAATTATAATTCATTATTAATTCATTATTAATTATATCCTTTCACAGAAACACTTTAACCTGTTGAAGGATTCACTGTGTTTTCAGGCGATCAGTGGCATTGTTTCTCTAAGGGTTATAGGCTGCGCTCAGCTGGTTAGTCTGGTGCTCATAGCACCAAGGTCATGGGTTTGATCCCCATATGGCCATTCACTAGAGCTAGAATCAATGATCCTTGTGGGTCCCTTCCAATTCAGAATATTCTGTGATTCTGCATGTTAGACCTGAATCGCCTAAGGAAATTATAAGGCCTGTGCTAATTTCCAGGTGGCTTACATTAATAGAAGAACCTGTTTGGTTTGCAAATCTGTTTATCTATCACCATGTGCATTACCAAGACAATGTTCTATGCAGCCAGCAGGTGTCACTCTATGTAATCAAACACTAAAAATGTAAAGTAAATTTCTCCCTTCCCAGGTTTCAGCTTAAAATTGCTGTTTAAAAAGAAATAAATAAATAAGGAATTTGCCAGAGCCTAACTCTTGTGAAGGGAAAAGGAAGGTTTTCATATAACACGATGAACACTTGAATTCTGCCTGACTTCTGGCAATGGTGAGTTACACAGCCAAGACTGGATCATTGCCAGAGGCAGGGAAGAGGGGCTGAATTTCTATATTATGGCTTTGCCTTTGAGCTTATTTATTTTAGTTTAGTTTATGTGATACAGTAAATTAGGTTTCAGAGCACTATGAGGTACAGTAGAAACACCACAACATAAAGTCCAAAACTAGCTATGATTTAACTTATTATTCACGTTTGTTCAAAACACTGTGGAATTGTTTTTGCAGGCAGACATCATCCCCCAACTAGGTATCACCAATCTACAGTGCTCCAATATTATGTTAAATGTGATTTTATCTGTTCCCTTACAACCAATACTAATATCGATTTATGTACTCTAAGCAATTCAACCCTAGTTTTGATTGTGTATACTGTGAAGTAACCTCACACTTCACAGACCCAAATCTGTTACCATATAGCTAAGCTGTAAAGCATGTATAGATCCTGGATCAGGCAAACTGAAAGAAAATATTTGATCTAATTCAGTGGCAGATCATGAAAGAATTTGCAGATAAACACCTAGGATTTTTGCAGCTGTGTCATAAAGAGTAGAAAATGGCTTATGAGCTCATGCCATTTCAATCCATCCCAACTCCATCTTGTGAAATAAAGAGAGATTTGTCTGCAAGATGCAAATTGAAAAGACTTTGAATATTACTTTCATATAAATCTTATCTTACCCCAAAGTTTCAGATAAGCAGTTGGTCCTGGTATGGAAACCATCACACCCAGCAGTAAAACTGTTAATGTGTTTTTAACAGCTCTGGACCAAAAAGCATGGTTAGTGGCAGACCCTATCAACTCTCTACCTGGCAACTGCCCTATTGCACTTCTGTCCTTCTGAAACTTCAGATGTTTAATAATCTGGGAGACTTTTCTTGGTAGAAAAGGTGGACAAAAAGGGGAAATTTTCACAGTACAGGCACAGGAAAGACTGAATTCATGTGTATCCTCTGAGAAAAGTCTGTACAAGTATCTATTATGCAACCCCAACATGGGAGAACAAAAGGGCAGCTGAGCACTACAAAGAGGGATTGCTTCTCCATCTGCACTGCCTAGCAGCAACAGCACCTGATGTAGTCTCCAGGGCAACAACATTGCCACAATTCACCACTACAAACCAGGGTGAAATGCTGGCACATCTGAGTCTAGTAGAGCTCTGACTTCAGCAGGGCCAGAATTCGGCCCAGGTTCTTGTCACGAGAGACACAAAAGTGTGCTCACAGATATGAAGTACAGACATTTATACTACCATAAGCTGTAGTTTGTGTTTTTATTTTGAAGGCAGTGTCTTATGGAAACCTAGTGGATGCTCATGCATTATTAATTTTCTCCAGCTATAAAAATATAAAATGGAATATACAATAACATGTTGTTTATTGCTTGTGCCGGTGTGATGCTCAGAAACTCGGATCTCCTGCCAGACACTTACAAGCAGAACTGTTCCACTTCATGCTGATGACACTGCTCCATCAAACAGCACTAATCAAATTGCCCAGGGCCTTCCAAACAAACTGTTAAACTGCATTATCAAAAAATAGACCAATGGAACTGCCCATCTTAGTCTTCTACTGAAAGTGTGGATTGGAAAGCCTCCAAATATATTACAAAAATATAATAGGTTCTGCAGATCTGCTTCTGAAATTCCAGCCATTTTACATCACTGTCCTTAAATGAATGGCAGCTGATAGCTATCACAATATTTAGAGGTTTATAAAGAAAAATGTTCTACTTTAAAGGTAGCAATGTGTTAGCATCAAATTTTAACATGCTTAATGACAAAGATTCCTGCATATCTGGAAAAGTCGCTAATACCGGTCTGCTGGTTACTCTAAACATTTCACAGTAATTAAAAACATTACTTCATTCCAAAGAAAAAATGCATTCTGGTTTTCTTAGTTCCATATCACAGAAATACTATCAGCACGTCACCTTTGTACCATTAAGGTTTTGGTTTGTTTAGTTTTCTTCCAAGCAGGCATTTCAGTCAATACCACTGAAGTAGTGGAGTAAAGCTGCCCTCTTACGTACCTCTTTGTTTCAGTGACAAAAAAAGGCAGGGAGCTTCTTTTAGTTAGTTAACCATCTGCCTCTTGGTAGTTGTCCGTCTTGTTTGTGTCTGCTGGTTTTTCTCACAGCTTTAGCAGTGTTTTCAAGAAGATGAAGAAGAAGCAGCTTGTAAGACCATGTCATCATGGACAGGCAGCTTTCGGACTGGAGAAAGACTCCAGAAATAACACAAGTTGTGGATTCCCCAGGAAACTGGGAGTTTAACATGACATACATGAATAAAAGGAGAAGGTTAAGAGCCTTTCCATAAGACAAATTTCCCACTTGGAGAGAGTAGCAAGGATTTGTGTGGATGGTATGCTGATTTCATGCAATATGTGTATCCAGTTTCTAGCAGATCCCCTGAGTTATATGGTTTGCCAAGTCTATACTAGCAAATAGTGTCATATATTAGGAACATGTCTGTGAAACAAAACAGTTGATGCTAAACATCTGACATGAACACTACATGAGAGTTTTGTGCACACATTGTGCATTAGGGAGCACAACTTCCACTTTAGTTTCATCTTTTAAGTTTGAACCCTTTCAAAATGCAAACAAAAGCATCGTAAATGGGTATGTTTGGATGAATCACTGCAAAAGCACATTCTCGATCTTTACGAAAATGCCTTTGAAAGCCTCTTCATGCTTTAGCCTCCCACACCCTATAAGAGCCAAACTGATGCCTCAAAAAATGAAAGAAACATATTCTGTCTTTCAGACTCACCCATTGTCGGAGAGGACTTCCCAAGGCTGAACTTACTTGTCCTACACCTAACACAGTTCAGTTTTGTTTGAATGTGGTCAGTAAAGCAAATAAACAGTAATATTTAGATTCTCGAGGTGGCCTATATGCTGTAAAATAGTGTCAGGTGCATCTGTATTTTTTCACCATTATATTTTCACCTATTTTCCTGGATGAATTTGATGAATACAGTATAAAAGCAGCAACAGAGAGGCTTAGATAGGTCCTGGCACATTGGGAGCATGTGTTGCATTTGCTTTTGATGGTAGTTTTGCCAATGGACCTCAATCCCTCTTTGCAGAGCTTCAGTTCTTCTAGGGTTGGACTTCTGTGTGCAGAAGCTGCCATCTAAGCTATTGTGTTTTCATGGTGTGGATACACAAGAAGTGCTGGAAATCACATCCTGGTAGCAGATAGTGATATATAGATCCTCAGTTTTAACATATGAAAATTAGACCCTTATTTATTTGTTTGTTTGTTTGTTTTAGGCTTGCAGGAAATACATGTAATTATTAAAATTATTAAATATGTTCTGTTTTCCACATACATATACGTCTTACAGACTAGGTGCAAAGACCTGCCACTACATTTACAGATTTCTCAGGACCAACACAATTCATCAATACTACAGAAGTACATTATTGTTCCAAAGGTAAGTGTATATTTTCATTCTTATTACTATGTTTTTCTCATTCCCCAATCTTGCTTGAAGAGAAATCTTAGACATTGTCTTCAGCAACTGTACCACTGTAGGATATGATTTAACTGATATTAAAATATCCAAATAATCAGAAAGAAAGGCACCAAGAAAGTAAAAAACTTTCACGAATTTGTTTGTTATCTATAAATGCTATTTTTAAAATACTTATGTACAAATAAATTTTTATACCAGGACATACTTGAAAACAACTAGAAAGAAGAAGAAAAGTCAAATTTACAATTTATATAATTCTAAATATATAATTGATTATCCAGCTTAATAGCATAAATATCAATATATAACAGGAATTATTTCAGAATGATAAAATCAAAATCCAAAAAAACCCACAATTCTCTTATGAGGGAAAGGTTGTAATTAATGCAAAAATAAAGCGGACAATCTATTAACATAATCTGAATAAAACCCTTCCACAGTAAAATGCAGACACTAAGTGCTAGTATAATACTTTATTAATTAACAAAGTATTTATCCACAGGGAAATGAGGATAAAAGACTGTACACTTTGTCAGACTGCAGAAAAATGTGTTAGCTCTTCATAAGAAATGCATAAAACTCAAACAAAAGAATGATTATCTCTTTAAACCAATTACATTTAATCTCAGAAGAAAGAATGAATAAATCTGTTCCTTCATGTTACTATGATACACCACCAAATTTATGGAGATCACAGTCCTTATAAATTTCAAGGCTAGAATCCAGCTATTCTCTTGAACTGTTGAAAGTATTAGTATACCACATGGAATTTCAAGTTACAGGATTTTTTTTAGAGAAGGGATAGTTTTATAAGTGCAATACTTTAAATGGAACTACTTTCTAGGTAAATGAAAGACATGATGCTTTCTAAATGAACAGCCTTTGTCACACAGCATAGCCCTTCATGCCAGATACCTTTGTACACTATATCCTTACACTTGCCATGTACACTGAAAGTCTTGTTTTTCCTTCACTTTAATGTTGCAGCTGTTATATTTTTTGATAATCATATTTCATTTAATTGGAAATAATTTTACTTGTTTTGTGTTAAAAAAAAACCAACCCAAAACCAACAAATAAAAACCAACCAACCATCCAACCAACCCCCCCAAAAAAGCCAAAAAACCCAAAAAACTAAGCAGAAAAAAAACAACCCCCCCCAAAAAAAAACCGAAACAACAAAAAAAAGGAAAAAAAAGCAACTAAACAAACAAAAAAACCACAAATGCTGGCCTCCCAAGGAAAAAAAAACATTTACAGACCAAAACAAACACAAGTGAACAAACACAAGCGAACAACCTACTCAGAAAGTCTTAAGAGGAAATATTATACATAAAGCAAGGGAAATTAGAATAGTAAGGATAGAAGAGTGTTGCTCAAAGGAAGACAATGATCATTGAAACCTGGTGAGTATATAGACTGAGCTAGCCTAAAATGACTAGTGCATAATTAACAAGTTTCTAGCACAGCTGCCTTCCAATGCAAGTGATTTTCAAAAATGAAATGTTCCAAGTCCTGTAAGAGATCACTCAACCATTATATTTGCTGCTACTGATTCTGAACCTGATCCTCAAGATGATTCCTAGTGACTTTAAGAAGTCCCATATCAATTTCCACTCTTTAACCCAGATGAGAACTTTGGAGATTTGCAAATACAGAATTCTCCAAAAAGCTGAGTCACTTGCTATACACCCTTGCTCAACGTCCTGCATTGTCCCAGGAATAAGGAAAGGAGCAGACTAAAATTTATTGCTATGCTGATATCAACTGCATCATTTCAATCTTCCTGAAGCCTTTCATTCTCACTGTTATCTTGCATTTACACATATCACATTCTTTTAATAAGAAATGCAGGTCAATTATGACTAGATTTTGAAAAATTTAAAAAAAAAGGGAAAAAAAAGAAAAAAAGAGGTTTTCTAAAAGTAATCCAAAAGTTTCTGTTCATTTTTTAAAAAAACTGTCAAATGTTTATTTGAAAAGCACATTGATATTTTCTGTTAGGAGTTCTACTTATGATCCTTCATGCTTCCAGACCTTTCATGCACTTGTGCCTCAGCTAGACCTTATTGTAATGAAACATCATAGAACTGAATTGCAAAAGGCAAAATCTGCTTACAGCATAAATTCTTCAGAGCATAACTTCATCATCAGTTTATGAACTTTGAAGTGTTAAAAACTCTCAGCATGGAGACCATTCCATCTTGAATGTGTAGTGTGGGAAATCTTATTCCTCCCTCCAAGATACTTCTTTCCACCTGGTGGCTGCTTTGAATACCACTTAGTGTGACAAGATGCAAAGTATTCATAATCAATAAGAGATAAATAATTTATTTAGTATTCATGAGTATGTATTGGCTTCACTTTATTATCATTTCCCCTTTATTTGATAAAATTCTCAAAATCGAAAGATGAAAATAAAGCACCCTCAGGTAGGAAAGATAAAACTTTCATTACAACGAGTAAGTGCTGTTTTTTTACATCAACGTTACAGTAAAGTAATCAAAGTCTATTTTTGCAAGGACTCATTGTAAAACTAGCGTACAAGGACTCTAGTGGCTAACTCAAGTAACCTCAAGTTTCTAAAACTGAATGGAATTCTATGAAATTCAAGGTTGTCTGAATTTTTCTCTGACTTGTATTCATAAAGATTATTTTAAATGATCAATGTAGTAGATAACTTGATTTTTTTTTCTGTTTTTTGTTCATCTCTTATTATTACTATTGCTCCATTCCACAGAATAAGTAGAAACTTTCCCAAAGTTGCAGAGCATCTCTTGCTCAGAACCAGAGCTAAAAGTCAGAAAGCCCTAACTGGTGTCTGTATTTCACATACAAGTCATTCTGTAGCAGCACCAATAAATTACAAAAGTGTTTCTTGGAGGTTCAGATCCTTATGGAAAGATTGAGAATGATGACTTCCTTCACCTGAAGCCTTAATATAGAATGAGAAGCTCTGTCTACCAATACTTGTTTTGTGTAGCACACCATCACAGACATGTGCTACTGTCTTTCACCTAATGTTTTTAGGTTTTCAATATCCTTCTGATACACTTTTGTTAGATATTTAACGTTGTTACAGGTGCAAAACTGTAATTTCAATCTTGAATGCTGTTGCACATGTGCCTCAAAAACACTGAAGGCCAAAACTCTGCTGCTAACACAGATTGTGGGTCAACAACATTTTTCTTTGCTTGCTAATGCTTTATTGTCTCTTAGTATACATTGAAATAATAATGGTAATTTATGCATATATTTTGTATGCATAGCAAATAATGAGAAACACCTGCAGAAATTTCCCTCCTTCTCTGAGTTCAGCAACTAATTATATTTTTAAATAATGGCTACCATTGAACACAATTATCTAAATCACTTTAAGTAATGGAATCTTTTAAAGGTGTTTTTGAAAATTTTCACAGTTTTTAAACAGTCTCTTTATATACAGAATAGGCAACAAAGAACATGGTAAGCAGCTTAGTAACCCAAAAATGTTTTGGCAGCTATAAATCACACAGTGATTTTTATTCTGCAGCTAATACTTTGCTGATTTAAAGGAATTTCCTAATACCTTCCCATCCTTATTAACATTCATGGGTGCTATATATTAAGAAAAAACTACAGGGAAAGGGAGAATACTGAGCCACTTCAGTTAAAGTGACTGACTCAGCAAATCTCACCTTTTCAAAGGAGAGATTTGAAAGCAGAAGCAGGGATGGAAAATGGCACTCTTATGAATAAGGAACGAGAGTCTAATTTAAGAAGAAGAGTAGACCCAAAGTCTCAGAAGACTGAGGTAACATCCACTTATCTGAGGACACTCATCTTTGTACCTTGCATGTTGAGCATTCCTTCCAACCCTCTAACTAAATGGGACAAAAGTGTTGGTTTTAACTGTACTCTTCTTTGCAAGTTAATAAGTGAAAAAGTGTAAAAGAAAATCACATGACTTCTACAGCAATCAGCTCAGCTCATGGTTTTCATTCTTTATATCTGCTCGTAAACGAGAGAAGTCGGTCGGTTTTAAGTCAGCATCTCTTTCTGTTTCTACTTCCAAGCTTTCCAGAATTATATAGCAAAGAACAAAACTGTTTTAAATACATCTGAAAATAAAACACCCCAAAGCAATAAATGAAAGGAAAAGATTACCCAAAATTTGCACAGCATTTTCTGCTATATATTCAGATGTTTAACTAGAGTTTTCCTGCATTTCTCTGCACCTGGATAAGTATGTGACTGTAGTTGCTGTATTATTCAAACCAGACCCACCATCAGGCATCTCAGCAGTTAGTTAATACCATGTTTTACAACCCAAAGATGACAGATCAGTATTAACTCAAAGTCAGGATGCTCAGCTATGGAAAAATAAATATATGAATAAAGGTGGCCCAGACAGGATGGAGAGTCCTGTGCAGTCAAATCTGCAGATGCATTACTGTGGTGTAGAGGAGATTCTCTAGACAAATCCAGCCCTCAGACACTGTCTCACAGGTCTTGATCTAGTCCGCTGTAGAACACGAAGGCAGGTCAGTTTTCTAAGGTGCTCCTGCTTTTGTTGGGGATCCCAGACCTAGATCTACTTTTCTTCAAGGCTTAGTAGCCAGTTCCTGACTGTATAAAACACACTTGGCTGTTCTAGTTTTGTGACTCCAGAGTTGATGGATTTATGTTTTGTGTTGTAAACACAGCTTACCCTTTAGCAGCATTGCATTGCACATGAGAAATCTCACAAACCACTCAAATTTCTGGCATCTAAGGTACAAAAGTTGAGGAAAACACAGCAACATTCTAAATTTGAAGCATATCAGACAAATGCTGAATTTTAAAACTCTTTGGGGTCACTCAAGCTTGGTCACTTGGGCAAGAAAATGCCTACACAAGGTACGGCTGCATCAGAATGGCAATTCATCTTTTTCATCTTCTGTTGCTAGTGGAAACAGACTTGATGCTCCTGGAAGTGGACAGGGATGACAAAAATTACCATTACAGCCTCAAAGAAGCCTATTTATCTCTAATATTACAGGTGCATAGTACAGTGAAATGGGGCAATTAGAGTTAAAAAGGAGGAAAATTAGGACTCAGTTATATGTAAGATACTTCTGTGTGAAATGAGCTGTTATTCTAACTCATTTCCCTGCAGCTAGGCATCCACATCATATAAATGTGGGAACTGATACTTAGACTCACCTTCTGAAAAGAAGCCAAGAATTAACTTCTAATTTTGAGTTAATCAGAACAATGATGGAGCAGTTTGGAGAAGCATTGACATACCTTCTTACACACTTTGTAGACAAACAGTAGAAATTATTCTCCAAGACTTTGTGTCAGTATCTTGTGCCTGCACACAGCCTCATGGTGTGACTTTGAGAATCATGCCTTTTGCACTAATATTTTCTTGTTTTGTACATTCTTGTACAAAAACCATATTGTTTTTACAAGCAATACATGGATTCAGTAGTTATATTATATTACAGATGTCAAAAGCATTTGAGTGACTGATTTTAAAATTATATCCATTACTTCAGTTTTGAAATTTGCATTAAAACATCACACTTCTGGTTTTTTCCTGCAAATGTCTTATGCTTTGGAAAATTAACAAAAATATTCTAGCATGTGCCACATTGGAATCCCTCCTCACATGCAGCCTTAAATTCATTTTGATAGCTGCATTAGATATTTACAAAATCTTTACAAAACATTTTAAGATGCTAAAATAAATCAGTAGATAAAAAATTTCTGTTTCCAGCCTAGTTTCAAGGATTTCATTTTGTCTTTTGCAATTCTGAAATTAAGACTGATTTTTATTGACATCTGCAAGAATGTCTTGTACCAAGATAAATTTGGAACGTGAGGAGTAGCACATCCTGGTTGTATTGATGTAGGTCAGATACTGAAAATTGTATCTCAGAAAAATGCCACTTGTCATCTGTCCTAAGTCTTTTGTACATGCATTTGCTAACTGGTTGATCGAACTATGCTTTCTAAAAGAAAGATACTACAGGGCTTTCGAAAGGCATCTCTTCAAGAGTGCAGTTCCAACCTAGTCTTGATTTCCAAAACAAAGCAGCAAATGTTAAGATTCAGAGCACAAATACGCTTACAAAGGATTAAAAGACATTTAGTTAGGACAACTAGATACAGAAAATAACCTGATAAATATCTTTCCCTTTCTGTGCAATGTTCTGTGTGGTACTGTACTGGAGAGGGAGAAAGCAACCTGATGACACAGAAGCAGGCAGTATAAGAACTAAATAACACCAATTTAAGGAAGAGAAAAGCAGATAAGTTTTGGAACTATGCAGTGAACATGCTGCCTGAAATATGGCAGTGGGCATTCAAAGGAGAAGGAAGGTGCTGTGAGAATAGAATTCTCACACTGAAGCAGATTACTTTCTGTTTCCAAATCCCAAGAGTAGAGCCAGGCTTTTCTGTCTTTCAGATTTTTTCAGATTCAAACACAATCTCAAAATATGAAAGGTTGATGTTTCCATGTCCATTAAAATCTCATTTGACCAAGTTATTTACACTAACTTGTACTTTACTGAGATGAAATACTAAATTTCTCGGTTATGGTGAAGACCGAATAAGCAATACATAATACTATTATAAACTTCCCTGTAAATATCTATTTTCACAGTTTAAATATCTTAGAGGAAAGAGAAAAGAAAAAGTGCACCCCCTTGCACAACGTTGTGAAAAAGACCTTGCATTCCCAGATGCATTTGCCACAGACTTGGATAACGGTGTTGCTTTCTCCCCTCTGTAAGCAAATATCTTATGTTTGGTGCATGGAAGAAGAAATATATATATATATTTTTAAAGTTCTGTGACTCTCCAGCCACATTTTGCAAACTGCGGTAGCTCCCAACGTCCATGAGAGGGAACTATTGTTTAACAGTTGAAGATTCATATCCCCACTCCAGTTCATTTAGTGCAATTTCCCTCTGCTTATCTGAACCCTGCCAAATGGGATGTTCAGAATGTAAAAGGACAATCTCGATCCTCATTAGAATGTTATTTTTGAAAGCTAAACTGTTTTAACTTTTAACAAGAAGGATACTAAAGATGGTGCTACTAATGGGATTTGGTGTGCTACGCAGATGGAATCAAGTGACAGACGCCTGATACCAGAAACCAGAGACATGATAGCTATAGACATCATAATAAGAACACATTTGCTACATTTGGTGCTTTTTTTTTTAAGGAAAAAGACAACTTTTCCTATGGATATATTAATTTTATAAAGTGCCACTGTAAAATAAAAAGAATAGCTTGGTATTCATTGGATTCCTACTTGACAAGTAAAAATAATGATCCGTAACCAGTACAATGTAAACATATGCTGTGAAGTATTTTCTTTTACAATCTTCCAGACCACTGCAGCTGGCAAAATCCAGAAAATACACAGAGTGGACCCTCGGAAATTACACAGTCTCCTTCTGTATTCTGCTCAACCCCTACAGTGGCAGAACTACAAACAAAGTTGGAAAATATATGCTTCTTTAGGGTTCAGTGTTTTTGTGGTGGGTTTTGTTTGTTTGTTTGTTTGGGGGTTTTTTGTTGTTGCTGTTGTTTTTGTTTGGTTTGGGGTTTTTTTTAGCAGAGAAAACAAATATGTTCATTCATCTTGACAATCTCCTGATTTATTAGAACATTGACATCCATTCCTTTTGTACAATTTGGCAAATGATCAATAGAATTATTCTTTGTGCATGTCGTCTCAGACTGACTGCAGCAGCAGGTACAAAAGGCATCATACCAGATTAGGGTTTGGGATGAATTGACAGCATGAAGGGACTTCAGTTTTACAAACCGGGTTGAAAAACAGTGAGTAGGTTGATAATGTAGCTGAAATTCATGGAAGCAAGTCTCTTTGTGAAATTCATACTGTCAATTATTTTTTTCTTAAATAAGTTATACACAGACATATAAAATAGATTTTTTTTTCACCCACACAGCTATGAGAATTGGTAAGCAAAAAAGAGGAAATGCTGTTATAAATAATATAAATAAATAATCTGCTATTTCCTGCCTTCCTAACTTTGTACAAGTGAATAGTCCAGCTGAATTTAGTGGGGGTAACTGGTATTTTCTTGACTCTAAAGTTAGAAGAAGCTTTGTAGGTTTAAGTGGCATTTTTTGATTATGCAGCTATTTTTCTAGTGTATAAAATGACTCTGAAATAAACGAAATACCTCCAGAATTATTTAAATATATGTTGATTTAAAATGCCACATATTTCCTGGTCTTAATTTTGCCCTTTGTTTGAAGCTAATAGTCATCAAAATTGCAGTTGCTTAACCGCTGTCTTTAAATAAGAAAACATTCCGCATTTGATTAACAGAGAAACCTCCTCATCAAGAGTTTTTTTGATATTCTATTTTTTATTCCTTCATTAAAAAATGCAATGAAATAAGATGTCCTATAAGTAAAAAAACTATCACAATGAAGCCCATTCTCAAATTAATTAAATAGCACTGTCCTCCAAACATTTTGTTCAAAAATATAAAATCCCTCAACTTAAAATACCCTGAATTAACATTTATTTTTTCTATTAAAAAGACTCAGCTTCTCTCTGTGCTTCAAAACTGACATATTGTGCAATAAACAGCAATCAGCTTAAAGATGCTATATTAAACAAACCAAGTTTTGTTTTGCTAAACTAAGCAAAATTAGTTGAATGCCCTAAGTAATAGTTGCTGGTATTTTTTTGTAAATTATTTCTCCACTTGTTTTTGTGTCTATGCATAAATTAAAAATCTGCTGAAATTTATTATTCATCTGAGATGTAATTAATATGCAAAAATATGCAAATTAAGATGCAATTAGGCTTCAATTCTCTAGTGGAATTTTCCATTATAATTTAATACAAAGTAATAGAGTAATTGGTGTCACGTGTAATTACGGTTACTCACGTGTACTTGCAGACGTGAAAATGGTGTGGTATATGTTAGTTATCCTATGCAAATGTACCATACAGGCTCTTAACACTTGGGAACCAGGTAAACAAAGATTGTCTTAAAAAGGAAGTGAGCAATAGTGACCCTTCTTTCTTGTCATGCACTATCGTTTTCAAGAACATGAATAATTGAAATTAATTTTTGCTGTGTTTATTTCTTAGAATTTATAAATAGGTGGCACGATGCAATACTAGGCTTTTTCATTTTAATACCTTCTTTAGGAAATTGTGTTTGGTCAAACAAAATATTACCATCAAAATGGCAAAGACCCAAAAGATCAATGACACACAGAGCACAAATTTGTCAAGTTTTTAACACAAAATATATTTTCTGTCTAAACGTGATATACAATCACTTTTAGTTGTTTTATAATTCATTACTTCTTACTGTACAGCTTTGCACTACAACCTATAATGCAAAATCAGATTCGTAGGGTTTGGGTGGAGGGAGAACCTCCAGACAGTTGTGGACATGAGTGAATGCACTGGGTGAGCAAATCACACTGAATTCAAGTTTTCTGAAGTGTTAACATCTGCAGGATCTGCCTCGGAGTTCATATGAATTGTCAATATAAGTCGCTATCTGTGATACTGCAAAATAAATCACAAAGCTTTGTAAGTCTTTTTCCTGTCCTGAAGTATAATTCTTGCTCTGCACCTCGAGAATTTTGAATATAGCAATAAATTCTTCAAATCATCCAAATAATCAAAATTTCATAATTTGCTGGAGAGCTACAAATCCAGCTGGATCAAAGGGACAGATTGCCATGCATTTGAATTCACAAAAATAATAAAGAAAAAAGGATGGGAAAACCAAAAAAACTCAGAAAAATCCTTTCCAAATTTTATGGTAACAAAAGATGAAAACTGAACAAATATAGCATATATTTGTCCTCAGCTCTAACTCCAAACTCATCGTTCCCTCATAGCAACATACACATTTCATTTTTAATACCCTAACAGCAACACACATAAACCAGTAACGTGTGCAAAAGAATGATTCCAGTCTAGACTTTTTTTCAGGGTTCTAAGGCATATTGTACAACCATGCATTTGTTTTAATGCTATCTCATTCTCAAAACCTTTTCTTTCCCCACACACAGGTTGGAACTTGTTACAAGTTTAATGCGTATGGATCAATAGGTAGGTAGGTGGGGTGAAGAGAGGGAAATTGGAATGATTTAATATAATGAGTATAGAGCTTCAGTGTGCCAAACTGGTCTCCTTCTCTTTCTTTTCATTTGCTTCTACTGCCTCTGGCTAATTATTTAAAGGAAAAGCCATCTATGTGAGAAAATAAAATGTACCATTAGTCTCTCGTGCTGCGCCCTTCCCTAGCCCCACCCATGCATCCATATGTAGCTTTTCCATTCACTCCTGTAATACCACCAATTACTATGCAGTCAGGACCATTCATATTCATATTCACATCTCACTGTGGACATTTAAGCTACACTCTGAGCAACACTCATACCTTAAACTACACCTATTATACAGCTGTTGTACAATTACTGTAAATGAAGTATACAATATGGGGCTCAGCTTGTATAATAATTTGTAATCAGTGATAGGGGAAGAGATTTTGTGTACTTCTGCCCTGCATACCTTTTGGTCTCCTTCTTTCCATCATTCTTCTCTCCCTTCCTCCCCTTGGGCTTGGTTCAATAAAGGCTTATTCTGAGAGACACAATAAAGAGATTCTCATCTGGGGTAAAATAACTTAGCCCTCCTTCAACTACACCAGTTTATGCCAGCTGAGACAGTCAGCCTGTCTGTCTCAGCACATAGCACTGATCTCTTTTGCATCATTCTTTACTGAAATGGACTTACATTTGATTTATATCAGAGATCAGAACAAAACATATAACCTATGTCTGACAAGATGATCAGAAGGAAGGTTAAAGAGAATCAGCATAGGAAGCGCTACTAACTAAATTAATAGGCTTTGGTTTGGCTTTTTTTTATCTGTTTATAGGGTATTAGCTGTTCCAACAGGCAAAAGATTACAGATTGGATGGATCAGTGCTCTGATCCAGTGGCAAATCTCAGGCTGATTACAAAGAAAAGGATATTAAGTAGAATACTATATTTGCAGGCCAGCTATCTCACTGCTGGGCTGAAGTTTTCACAGCATTTCCTTACTTGTGATTTTGTCACTTGAAGTTCAGATGGATCTATCGGTAACAAGATCAAAGTGATGTGTGCAATATCTTGAAAGTTTCCCACTGCTACTCAGTCTGGTCAACATGAACCGAGAATTGTGATGGGTGGTTTACCATAACTTATTTGCATTGTTTCCTGTTTTATAAATATGTTTATAAACATACCATTATAAGAACAAGTATGACAGTTGTGGAGCCTTGACTAGTGTAGAAAAATTCTTTAATAGCATGGAAAACCATTTCAGTATCACTAGACATTTTAAAACTTGCCAGCAATTTAAGACTTTATACCTTTTTTTTTCTGTTATATAGAATGTAGCCCTCATGCTCCATCCAATATTTTCACAAATACCATATACTTTATGTGTGTTCCTTCTTCTACACTTACCATTACCTTGTTGTGTCCTCCTTCTGTATTTTTTCTGATCTATAGATTCCATACATCTAGATAATTTGTTCTTATGACTGTCTTCACAAGACTGTGAATTAACTATGGGGACCAGTCACATATATTCTCCTCAGTAATTTTTTGCAAGAGTATAGCCTTAAGATAGGTTGTCTGTCTTAGTAGTGCTGTAGAAGTCCTGCCATCTAACATGCCATATTCTCAAATAGAATTGCAACGCTAATAAAATTTAATAACTTTTTAATAGACATTACTGTTCCAATTAGAGCAGGCTTTCTTCCTTTCTCGCTTAAAGCAGAAGGTCACAGTCAATATTATTGACGCCACCCAGTTGGGTAACCATTAACTGATTGTTAATTTCTATACTTCTCTCATAAGTGGATCTACTGATAGAGAGGTGGTGTATGCCCTTCCTCCTTTTTGTGTGCCATGTTACAGGGAAGAGGCTGCATCCCTGCCCCTCAGTATTTTGTTTATGCACAACTTTGTCTCCCTTCCTTTCTCTCTCAAGACTCCTGCTGTCCTCTGTTGTAGGAGGAAAAAACTGTTTTCTGCCAGAAAACTAATCAAAAGATCAGTCTTTCCATTTGTTCCTGTCACCCAAGATACTGTACTTCCTTGGGAAGTACACAAGGACCACAAGAGAAAGGACCGAATAGACATTATTTGTTTGTTGCTGCTGTGGTACTTCACTGATTTGCTTTCACATAGTAACTATTATTCTTGCATTCATGCAGCAATGGCAAAGTTTACACATTTCTTACAAACTTGTACGTTTCTGCAGTGAAGTGGGTTAGTTCAAAGAGTTGTCAGCAACACAGAGAACATTGTCACTTATGGGAAAAAGTATGAGTCCCATTCAAGTGGTTAATGGTTCAGAGTTGTGTTTGGCAGGTATACCAAAAGATAGAGCATGAAAAGGGAAAAAAGCTCATTCTTAGATGGCCTTGTAGAAAGCAGATGTTCCAAACACGATTTTATATCTACCACACCTGCTACAATTCAGATATCTCAGATAGTTAAAACCTCGCATGCAAGGTAGACTCGACTGCTTCCTTTATGCCTGCAGTAAGGCCTCTCTAGCCTAGGTTCAAGTTAGAGTTATTCAAAAGCTTTGCTCATCCTGTAGATTAAGAAAGGCCTTCAGATGTATAAAGTCACTACTGGTTAAGATAACTCCTTATGCAAGCACCAAGAGAAACATTGATATGTATTTTGGATTAAAAGCTTTTGATAAACTAGCAAAGATCTACAGTTAACCAGTAAGAAAAAGTGTTCTTAACCGGAGAGATATTTTGGATACTGAGTTCTCATCGAGTGACTTATCCACTCCAAACTGATCCTATGTCTCTCTGTGTAGATGCAGGTAAGGGTCTACTTTCAGCTGTTTATTCATAGAAAGAAATGTGGACTGCATCATGGCGCTCAGAAAAGTTATAGTCCAATGACCCGCAGTCTTGATAACAACACCATTTTAAACAGCCTAACTCTTCCCTCTTGTCCATCTGGTCCCTGGCTTAATGTTCCCACACCATTTATACCCTTCAGCTATGTTCCCTGTAGCAAGGGAAAGTGATGAACTGACAAGGATTAAAAATAACATATTAAAACCAATTTGTTTTAATCTGGCTGTGTTAGTCATTTTGCTGCTAATGTCTCAAATTACATTCCTGCTTCCCCAGGCTCTTCCCCTTTCTGCTTTGTCCTCTAAAGTAACACAGACAGTAAACTTAGTTCATAGTCATTTCCATGGAATTCAGAAGATGATCCAGATCACACTTGCCTCTTTCATCTTTCCTCAATAGCAGTACATCTTGCTGCTCATCATGTTAACAA
This sequence comes from Dendrocincla tyrannina, assembly GCA_035047865.1. Classification (NCBI taxonomy): domain Eukaryota; kingdom Metazoa; phylum Chordata; class Aves; order Passeriformes; family Dendrocolaptidae; genus Dendrocincla; species Dendrocincla tyrannina. The sequence continues at coordinate 35,868,830 of JAWWMP010000081.1, read as the reverse complement.
ATGTCAGGTGCCCAAATGTGTTTCCTGCAATATTCCATTTTTACTTGAATGATCTCCTAATCAATGACTATGTAGTAATGGCCTCACTTTATATTGCCTTATCTTTTATTGTGGATCTTCCTGGTTTGGCCTTCTATGAAATGCCTCAGCTCAGAAGAGTTAGGTAAGACTTTACTGCTGCAAAATCTTAAAATTTTCTGGAAGGTTCTGTGCATTTTTAGTATGGAAAATATAAAGAGAAAGAGAGAGTGACAGAGAAAGAAGATATCTCAGTTATCATGAGAACAGTCAGTGACCCACGTTTGCAGAGTTGAAACAGGATAAGAGGCTGAACTCCAAGTGCAACTCCAATCAATAGTCAATTACTAATGTAGAGTGGAACAAGGTTCAACAGGAAGTACAACAAAAATCTACTGGTAGGTTGGAGCTTCCCTGAAGACAGAAGCCCAAGCCATGTCAGTCCATAGGAGATTTACCTTTGATTGACTGGGTGACTATCTGCTCTGTTTTGTTATTTTCAGTGGCAGAGCAGGACTGTAGAACAGCACCTCTTCTTAGAAGTCCATCCTTAACAAAACTGAAACTTACATTTCAATTGAAGGGAGATTTATAAAGCAAGAAGCAAACATAAAAACAAAACCAAAAAGCTCCCCAAAGATTTCTCAATTCATTGAGAAATTTCTAGTCCACTTTACATAAAAGGCCTTTCTTCCCTTCTCCACCCATAACTAGTGTGCAGCTTCTATCTGAGGCCATTTTACTAATTTTTTGCACTGAAAATCTGTATTTTACCACATGCTCAAGACTATTTCCTCCCCCCCAACTGCTGATCACCACTACTATTCTAACAAAGATGCCATATAACAATTAATTGCTTTGCTTTGTATTATAGCTCATCAACTTGTTGGGAGCTAGGAAAAATGAAATAATGGGGGTCACTTCTGGAAAATGAGTTTATTTTCATGCCAGCTGCAGAAAATGAGCAAGGCTGGCTTCATGCCAGTTAAAGGGATGCTGTAAGAGGTTTCTTTCTGTTTGCATGAAGCACAAGTGCCTGTCTGAAGAGTTGCGCATGCACTTACACACATGCCTGTTACATATATGCAATATAAAAAATTATTATGGCAAAAAATGGGCTAAATTTCATGTCTTGCTATCTTTTGCCCTACCATTCCCTCCTTTATACTTTCAACTTCCATCAAAAACTCCTTTTCTTGTGCATGTACTCTTTTGAAAATGGTTTACTAATTTAAAACAAATACCGGCCAATAGGGGTTTTACAGCTAAATGACCTGGAAACCAAATATTATGGCACTGCTTTAGAGGTTGCTTGAAGTTTTTAACCTTTTAAAAGCAAGTCTGATTACCTGTTTTATCTATTTGTGAAACATTAAACAATTAAAAGTTTGATACAAATGGAAGGAACCACACAGATATTTTCAAGCACTCAGCACCTGTGTACTGTATTTTGATTAATGTGTCTTAAATCCCCGAGAAAGCTGAGCTCTATAGATTTAGCAGATTACTTAATGGCAATATTTGTTAAGGTACTGCCATAAGTCAGTTTGGAAGTAACAGATGACTAAAGTCTTCATTGAGGAGAGAGGATACAGCTTCTTTCTAACAACAATACAATACTGAAAATAATTTCTTCACTGCGACACAAATCTCTGTGTAGCACTTAACTTGGACACTGTATGTGGCAGTGCCCTTAACTTCCATACTTCTGCCGTATATGAAATGGCTGTTTCCTGTTATAATTTCAGATAATTTGAATCAAGAAAAGAAATTATGAGAAGTGAAGGAAAACCTTTCTTATATTAAAATGTCTGAGCCTTAATAGCAAAGGAAAAAACACCACAGAGTGTAACTGATAAATAAATGAAACAAGGTGTAAAGAAGTATTAATGTTTTCATTATTTCATACCATTTCTATTCTGTTGCAACTGATTTCCATAGTAATATAGTTAGCTCAAAATCTGTCTTTGCACATAAGGTCTCCATAGAAAAAGCAAATGTGAAAATGGTAATATTTTCAACATTTCTTTTCTTTAATAAAACTAACATTTTCAAATCTGCTTTTATTAAAACACAATAAATACCATCAATTTTTGACATGAAATCTCATTACACACTGTAAATATTTATCACTTTGCAGAAAGAAGATTATACATTAGTTCTATTCATTCAATTCAAATCTGAGTAAGAATGAATTCATGTTTTATTTTTCTTCATCTACTTAAAAAGACCCAGTTGCTGTAAGAAAATGAAAGAAATACCTTTTGTTGCTGGTGACAGATAGGCACAGAGAAATCTCAGAAGTGTGTGCTCTGACACACTGTTCCTTGACCCCGCAATTACTCCCTGCCAAGGCCATTTATGATCTCACAAAGTGCCATTGATTTCAAAGGGAGTCATTCCATGAACACCTCTTTGGAAAAGAAGATACTAACCTTTCTGATTCTGGAATTTGGATTCAAACATGGACTGAGGTTGCAAGGGGAAAGAAAGACAATCTGATTATCTTATTCTCTTTTTCCCTTTGTAACAGAATCACTGTTATATTAACTGGTAGAGTTCAGAACACAGAAAAGTCTCTGTTCACAAAGGTCAGAATTTGAATAGCAGTGGTGTAACAGCAGGACAAGGTGAAGAGATGAAAAAATTGTGGAAGCCTATGTTGTGCTTGCCTGTACTAACCAACATGAGGACTCTTTATTATTCTTTTAATTAAATCTAACCCCAAGTAATTTAAATCAGTGTTTCAGCTTCAAATTTCTAACTTGTGTAAGCGGCATGTTTTCTGAGAAAACCATTCTTGCAGATCTGTTGCTCTTTGTGTTTATGGTTTTACCTAGATAACAATATAGACCATATCCTGTTGCACAGTCTTTGAAAGATTCTGCAAGTATCATTGTTTAGTTGCACGTGTTCCATAACTCTCACTCCAAAGCTTTGAAGAATGCTTTAGCTAACCTACATACATTTAAGAACAAAGAAAGTGGGCTTCCTCCTCTTTGGGGTTGCAAAGTCTTTGCAGAATAAAACAATTTCATCACATGCAAATACCATTTGATACACTGCTCAAGCAATTTAAAATTCTGCAACAGCCACTCAACTACTCTGGTAATAAACAATAAAATAAATAAATAAAAGTGTAGAGATTTCAACCACAATTAACACTGATGCCAGGCTTAAGTATAAATTGCAGTGCAAAAGTGGGAGAGGAGCGACTGAAGAGTAGTCCTACAGAAAGACATCTGGGGGTGCTGGTCAGCAGTGGGCTCAACAGTGAGCCCTGTCAGTCCACAGGGCAATCCCCACCCTGGGATACATCAGACACTGCATCACCAGCCAGTCAAAGACGTGATTATCCCACTATATTCAGCATTGATGTGGCCCCACTGTGTACAGTTCTGGGCCCCAAAATTTAAGTAGGATGTGAAGGTCCTTGAATGTGTCCTGAGAAGGACAACAAATGTGGTGAAAAGTTTTAAAAGAATGTCTTGTGAGGAGTGGCTGAGAACACTGGGTTTGTCTAGTTTGGAAAGATGAAAGCTCTCTGTACTTTCCTGGGGAGGGGAAGTGGAGAGGGAGGTGCTGATCTCCTCTCCCTGGGATCCAGTGATAGGATGTGTGGGAATGGTTCAACGCTGTGACAGGAGAGGTTCAGATGAGACATTAGGAAACATTTCTTTACAGATGGAGTGGTCAGGCCATTGGGCTAGGTGGCCCAATCTTCTCTAGACTAAACAGGCCCAGCTTCCTCAGTCTCTCCTCGTAAGAGAGATGATTCAGACACTTGATCGTTTTTGTAGTCCTCCACTGGACCCTCTTGATCCACCTCACTGTCCATTCATCTAATCCACATTTCCTGAGATTACCTATGAGGATGTTACGGGACTCAGTGTCAAGATCCTTGCTGTAGCCAAGGTAGACAACATCCATTGCTTTCCCCAATTGCTTTTTGTGGACCCATCGTGCCCTGCCATCATGGAAGGCTATCAGATTGGCCAAGCATGATTTCCCCTTGGTGAGTCCATGCTGACTACTCCTAATGATCTTCTTTTCTTCTATGTACTTGGTGATGACCTGCAGAACAATCTGTTCCATCACCTTTCCACGGGTGGAGGTGAGTCTGACTGGCTGGTAACTTTCTGGGTCCTTCTTCCCCTTTTTGAAGATGGCAGTAACACTGGCCTTCCTCCAGTCATTGGTCACCTCTCCCATTCTCCCTGATTTTTCAGAGATGATGGAGTGGCTTAGCAACAGTATCTGCCAGCTCCCTCAGAACTCATGGGTACATCCCATCAGGTCCATGGATTTATGGGAATTAAATCTGTAACTCAAACCTCTGTGACCAAGGGGAAGTTTTCCTTTCTCCAGCCTTCTTCTCTTACTTTTGAGGTCTGGGTCTCCTGAGGGCTGAACTCAGCCGTAAAAACTGAGGCAACGAAGGCATTCGGTAATTCCACTTTCTCTGCGTCTTCAGCAGCTGCTCCACATTTTCCCTAATCTTCCTTTTCCTGATGATGTAGTTGTAGAAGCCCTTCTTGTTGTCCTTGCTATCTCTTGCCAGACCCAATCCCAAGTGGGCCTTGGCCTTCCTCATTGCAGAAGATGGCAGAAGTCTAGTAAAATGAAACAGTCCTTTTATAGGGATAGAGTAAAGGATTTTTTTCAGTTATGAACTTCATTCCTCTGTCTGGTTATTTAGTCTCACAAATTTGTCATAACCTGTCTGATCTGTTTATGGTGCTCTTTTGCTGTTGCCAAAAGTTGCACTTTGGAAGACATACAAACAACAGAGCTATTCCTGTCTTTTTAGAAGAAGTTGAAGTGAGTAAAGGAGGAGCAAAAGATAATTTAAAACTTAGCAGTGTGAGGACTGTGATAGTCCCAAACTCCACTTTTGGGCTAATGAAAAAAATTTCATCATAGTTTCACCTCCATGGTTCTTTATCTTATTGGCCTTAGGGTCAACTATACTGAGCACAACAGTACGTTCCTAAACCAAAAAAAGCTGAAGATACTGTTTTTTCAAATCCAGGAGAAATTTTTAAAATGATACATGTATTTAAAATGATACAAGTATTTTCCACACTGGAGTTCCCCTAAGGAATATTCCTCTTGCAGTTCTGGTCCACATAAATGTGCAGAAACTTGTCATTTCTATGACTTCTGTTGCCATCAGTAAAGTGTTGAATCCTATGTATGAAATGCAGTCTTTTGAAATTCATCTATCAAATAGTAAGAACATTGAAAGATTATGAGTACATGAAAATTCAATTTTTTTTTTTTTTCTGTTCTGAGGAGTGTTCCAAAGTTAGAAGGTAATTCAACTGGTTAAATGACCTACAGTTATTGTTTGGTATTTTTTAAAATCCAGTACCCTGTGTTTCCCTATATTTAAAAACTATACTCAACATATGTAGGTAATCAAATTTGTCCTTACTCTTTGAGTGCCTCCTTTAGATGGTGATTTTTTTCATGCAATAAAGACTTTCATTTCCAAGCAAGCCTTAGCAGTGCAAAAATAAATAAAAACTAATTGAAAATAGCAGTTATAACAAAACCCACAGAAATTATATTATTAGAAGCTTCCAATGTATGTTTGACTTTTAAAAAATGGATGAATATTTATCTGTAGATCGATGAGTTTGAATTTCATCTGAACAAGTCTGCCCATCCTTAGTTCTTTCAGTCTTGGAGAAAATTCACCTTCATTATTCACATACCTAAACAACTATGTTAACAAGTACTTCTAATTGCCATATGGAACTAGAGCTCAGAAAGATATTTATATGAAACAGAAACTGTAGAAAGGGATATTCTCTTCTTTATTAATCTGATGCCAACATTTTGTTAATTAAACCACCACATGTCTCATGTCACTTCCTACGTAGGTCACTGGAAGAGGAGATACATTTGGGCAACCTTAAGGATGAATCCCAGGGGAGCATCCTACAAACGCATGGTATTTAATCTTGCAAGTTTATTAAACAAATCACAGAATATATTCCAGTCTAAATCACAGACGTGGCATGACACAATTAGAAGATTTATTGATTCTTTGGGCTAGAGATCTCACAGCTTGCACTGGGAGCACTACACCCACCAGAACCAACAGATTTGCTTCATCACAAGTAATATTTCTAAACTAGTGCAAGGAAGTTTACAAAGTTGAAACTGCCTGACTTCAACTTTGCTTGTTTTCAACTTTGTTTCTATTTTAACCTAACTATGAACTAAACACATTTTGTATTAATTTCCCATCTCACCACCCCAAATTACTGGCACACAGCCTGCAATAGCAGAATCACTGTATGAAGCAAAGGAAAAAAAATAATACACAATATTTTCTTCAGTCTAGCTACCATCTGCCTGCATTAGAAGTTCTTACCTCTTTATGTAGTCCTTCTTTGCTTATTGAATAACAGTAATCAGAATAATGGTCAGGATTGCTACTTCTTAAAGATGCTAAAAAAGGTTGGCTAAGTCCTTGTATCTTGTCAGCTATGTCATTGTATCTCCAATAAAAAAAAGGATGATTATGGCTGAACCGTATGTTTCCAAGAACTCAATCTTGGTATGAAATGGCTCTTTCCAATAATGTCTTGAACTTCACCACTTTACAGTCAAGTACATGCACATTTCTTTTGAAAAATCTATTTTTTCCTTTCCTTTGTGGCATGTAAAAGTGCCAACATTTCTGTCAACAGAAACTAACTTTCTGTGAAGTTCAATGACCAGTCAAAAGGATGATTAAGTGACTGGAGCATCTCACATAGAAGAAAAGGCTGAGAGGACTGCGACTGTTTAGCCTAGGAATGAGAAGGCTCACGAGGCATTATTAATGCATATAGATACCTGTAGAGGTGGTGCAAACAAAACAAATCTAACCTCTTTTCAGTGATGTCCAGTGACAGCACAAGAGGCTCCATCTAAGCATAAGGAAGCAGCTTTTTTACTGTGACTGAACTCTGCAACAAGTTGTCCAGAGAGGTTGTGGAATCTCCATCCTTGGAGATTTCAAAGCAAAACAAACATCTAGAAATGTTCCTGGGTAAATGGCTTCTGGTGTCCCTGCTTGAGCAGAGGGGTTGAAACAGATGACCTCCAGAGGTGCCTGCCAATCTCAACCATTCTGTGATTGCATGCTAAAATCTGTCTGTAGTGGAACAAATTAACTTCCTTAGGCTATTTGGATCAAGAAATCCATGTCAGTTCTTCACAAGCAAGCAAGTAACATTATCATCAGTTTTTAAGCTGAACCATAAATGTTAAAGCTTCATACTGAATTTTTGTACTGGTGCAGGCTTATCTGCCATGGTCTCCTCCATGCCAGTGGTCCATGAATCAGTCTTTAGCTCTGAGAGTAGTCCCTGCCATGGCTAGAATTTAACTGAGAGAAACCAATCTTGTCCATCTTCTCTGATGCAAAGAATGAAAGTTATCATAGAATCATAGAAGGGTTTGGGTTGGAAGAGACCTTAAAGATCAGCTAGTTCCAGCCCAACCACCATGGGCAGGGATACCCTCCACTGGACCATGTTGGTTAGAGCCCCATCCAACTTGGCTGTGACATAATCATTCAGGTACTCAACACTGATAAGATAGGTGAACCAAGGTCACTTAAATGATAAAACTTTGAGGCTTAAAGCTGGTACCTGTCAAATACCTTTGTGATGGCAACTGATAACAGACATGGCTGGAGTGCTTGTGTTGAGGTATTACTCGCTCTCTATAGAGTTGTGCTTTGTGAAAAAAGGTCACTAACAAAGAAAAAAATTGAAAGTGCCAAGGACAATTAAGAGACGATCTAAGGAAAAAACATCCTTACTTCTACTTTCTGGTGGTGTTTAAAAGTGAGGTTCCCTAGAATCAGTGGTAGCTCAAGGCAATTTTGAATGCCTGACTGCCTCATCCATTTACATCACCTTTGACCTCAGTATTCAGAGGATACTAATAAAAGCCATAGCATCTTAATTTTAGGTATAAGAGACTCTTTTGACTTCATTAAGGATGAAGGGGTGCTGGTCTGGATGAAGCAAGTACTTGTGAGTGTGCTTAACTTTATGCACAGAAGTAATTCCACTGCTTTCATTGGCTTTCAAAAGTAAGAACATGCTTGAGTGTTTTACTAAAACAGATTTCAACGTGGAATTTCTGAGGGTTCCCCAAAATCATAATAATGGAAATTCTGAAAAGGGGGGGGGGGGGGGAAGAAAAATGGAAGATTTATCAGATTTAGCATATATTAACTTGATATTTACTTTCCTTAGAGTGCTTTCTGAAATAATTACAACCACTATGTTTGGTTGTTTTTTCTGTTGTTTTGGGGTTTTTAAGGAAATATTTAACACCTGCAGTGGAGCATATTTTGTATGTGCATGTGTTTAGGAGGGCCTTTACAAATTATTGGTTTTAAATATGTGGGTTTTTTTCATTACATTTCTTTTTTTGTCAGTCCCAATCTTCTGAACATGTGAAGTGGCCATCTCCTCAAAATTAATTCAAGCCTTTTCCCTTTAAAGTGTTCAATCTATGCAAAAAATATCTTGCTTTCTCCTGGGAAGCTTTTCCTTTTAAGATGTCAAATTACATGTGAAGGGCTAATTTCCATCTGGAGACCTTATCAGTGAGTATCTTTCTTCTTCACAACCTTGAGAGGGAAATGTTTTCCTCTTAAATAACTTTTTTTTTTTTTTTTTTAATCCAGGCCGGTCTCTAGAACTGTTAGAAAATGTCTGATCCAGACTGCAAAACCATTTCCACCCATCCATTTCATCATAGGTTCCACTTTAAAGCAAATCTGCAAAAGTGGGTTGTTCATATTCTAAATATTTGAGAATTCCCTCAGGGTGTTTCTGAGTTTTCACAACACATTTTCATGTGGGAAAATTATCAGCCTTTTTTATGGTATATGGTGTATATATGGTTAAACTAGTTTTGTCACAAAACATTAGTTAAGCCATATGGCTAAAGTCATGTCTTATTTCTTCTCTACCCTCAAATACTGAAGACAGCATAATGCATCAACCCAAATCATAACAAAAATTATGGTTCAGCAAGAGCTACATTTTAGTGCAATTCTCTAATCTGAGTTTGTATAGATAACAAAACACCCATTCTTTTAGCCCTTTGCCTATCTCTAGACTGTGTCAAAAAAGTATATTAAGTAATTTCACTTACTGGATTGATGACTCTTATGTTGCCCTCCAGAAGTAACCTATTCATCAAAAATTTTAAAATCAGCATTCCTTTCACTTAATTTCTAGCACAGCCTACTCAGTCTCACCATCTCCCTTCTCTCATATCTCTGTATATTCCTGGAAAAATAGTCCCCAAGTTGACTCCATGCTCTGCAGTCAAACTAAGGCATATTGTTTCACAGTAAAATATATTTCTAGGCTCCCAGTAAAACTAATTCGCTGTGTTCAGGAACAAACATGACAACTCACAACTTAAGTAGTGGTCATAATATTCATTCTGAAGTGCTTTCAAAGCAGATTTAAAAGTACAATTTTAAATTTATAGTTCTTGACAATTAAATTGTAAACTTCAACCTGAAAGAGGGGGAAAAAATGCAAGAAATTTCTCTTTGATTGGTTGTTTTCACTCCCAGTAGAACATTCAAGTTTGAATTTTTCACTTTTGGTCCGAATTTATATTTCCTATTAGTGTTCTACAACATATGCTTTTCAATTTCCAGCCACTACCCTTGGTATTTTAAATAAATATGTGACAGAAGAAATTATAAGGTGACTTTTCTTAGCTTGTTTCAGCACAAGACTCACATTCTCATGGTAAAAAATTATACAAATATTTTTTTAAAAATGTTTATATTGGTAGCATGAAGAAAAAATCTTGAGGTAATTGTATGACAACCATATTTTATGATATTATTTTATTATTTAAATCTTTACCAATATCTTAAATGAGAAAATAAAAACTCAAAGGATTTTCTGTAACACAGTTTCCATCTTTGAGCTTCTAAAACTAGCTAATCAAACAATGACCTTATTTTTTAATAGAGGGGGCAATTGAAAATCATTGAACAACCCTACCCCCTAATGATTTTTTTTCTCAGACATAATTATAATCATTAGCATTATAAAGTGCTAATTATCTTTGGACACGGAGGATTTACACACCAGAGACAGGGGTCCACATTAAGTAAAGAGGATTTTGCTTTCTTCCGTCACCATTTTTTTTCCTTTTGTAAAGACGTAAAGGACACTTAGCCCATCACTCCTCTTTTCTGAATGTTCACATTTTGTTATTGCTGGATGATTGACACCAATACAGAAACAGATCCGTTCTCAAAAACCACGTGAATTGATCCAGCAGTCCACAGGTCTAAAGCATAGATCTGAACTAACTCAAGATTATCTCCGTATTTTATTGGACTTCACATTGTCCAGCAGCATTGCAAAGACCTTGGATTATTGCAAAGGGTTGCTTCAGTTCTAGCCAGTCCTGAAGGGATTGGATTAATTTTGTTAGCAGGCAGTATCATTTTCTCATAAATTCTTCCGTATTGATACAGCAGGAGGAAGATTTCAGTCCCTACAAGAAATACCAGAGGGACATTTTTAAGAAGGACTGTAACGCACATGGCATTTATTTCAAAATCAGGATTGAGAACATCATAAGCATAACAGAGAATAAAAGATTGGGAGTTATTTTTCTTTACTTCCTGTACTGAACCTTACATCTGTCCATGGCTAAATAATGATTCTTCTATCCCCCACACTGGATAACATTGCTTGAAGCATAAATCATTTCTCTCTTGCCAAAACTTTTACTCTCCTTTGCTCCTACAGGCTATAAATATTGTTCTATCTGCATCTTCACCTGCATGTTGGCTGTCCTTCGGCAGAGAGCACTGCTATTTCATGCAGATGTTATGTCCAGTCCTTCATCTATCTTCCATAGACTTCTTTTCAGTGACTTCAGTCTAATTCATTCACCCTCAGAAAATGTCTCACAAGTATCACACTAAAAGATGATATTCATATATGTGTATTTACTATAGTCATCTTGGTGACTCAATCATCACATATGTATTAAAAGGTTTATTCTTGCTGCATGTACATCTGAGCTGTCTTCACTGATGATGTTCCAAAGAAACTGGCAACTGCTCATAGCACATGTGGCATGGATTGATTGTTCCAGGTATACAAGGTAATAAACAGAATGACTGCAAGAGTTTGCTCTCAACAAATACGTTTTGTTTCTGCTACAGAATACCTACTATCCACCTCTCATAATATTATCTGGGCTATCTACAAGTAGTCAACCTTCTTTTAGCTAGGACAGTATGAAACCACTCTCTAAACACCAGCTGAAACATCCTCTAATAGCATTCCTCAGGCAATTTCCACTAAATTCCTTTGGAAAAGATCTCGTATTTTTCAGATTGCTATATTGTTTCCCTGAGTCTGAGCCAACAACTCAAATTTTCTTTGGATGTTAATAGCCCTATCTGCACTCAGAAGAAGACATCTTTGTGTCAGGGGCTCTGCCTTTTCTTCTATCTCTTTTTTTTTTTTTTTTTTTTTATTACAAGTCACTAATTATAGTAATAAATTTTGAATGAA
>JAWWMP010000081.1:35819104-35854305 GCA_035047865.1 Dendrocincla tyrannina | reverse complement strand
TCTAGAAATTACAGGTACATTGTATAAGCATTATATTTCATACAGTCCTAGTTTATGAGAACCAGCTTCATGTTTCTCTACTTCTATCTTGTTCCAGCTGTTAAGCCAAATCCAAATGTGCTTAATCACAGCATCAGAGTAGGTTGTCAATACAAATGTATTGCCTTTAGGAAATAATTCTGCTTCCACATCCTGTAATGTTGAGATTGCAGTGGGTTTTTTTAAGTTTCTCTATAAACAAATTTTAAATATTACACTCCACATTAATTTGAAATAAAGAAAAAAGAAAAAGACTCCAAGAGACTACAGTCTTCTCAGGCATTAGTCTGATAATGGATAAACTCACATATATTGTCTGTGCAGACTCCTTATATTTAGAAAACACAAAATATCCTATATAAAATTTGCCATTTTCAGTGCTATATATAACACAGAATGCATATTCAGAATCTGTAGGACTTTCACTGCTAAAAATCAATACTATGCCTTTCCTGATTTCTTTAACTTCTTTATAGTGGGATTACAAAAATTGCCCTAAAAATACCAAGGACAAACCATTTTGATAATTCCTTTTTCAGTATTTTGCTTTTTCAGTATTTGTGGAAGAGTAGAGGAGTTGGTGACTCAAAATTAATGTTTCTATTTTTTCTGGAATTGGTGTTATTTGACCTCAGCTGTGTTCCTCATGGACTGAAAATAAATTTTCTTATTAAAAAAATCTCATATGTACACGGACAGCCTGAATAGTTATTTCAGCACCACATGGCAAAATGTCTCAAACACCCATAGAACTTAAGGATTATGCTTGCCAAATAAGGATTTAGGAAGCAAAACCCAAGTAGGAAGTGCCACATAGAATTATTTTACATAGCATAGAAACCATTATGCAATATGGCTAGCTTAGCATTGCTCATGTTTTTGTGTGAGAGAATAAAGTTTTTTCTAAATATAGATAAAAATATGTTGCTCTTAGCCAATATCTCATGACAGAGAAGTAACATATGTGATCATAATGCCGTGGGAGCTGCATGACACAGAGAAGATGAGCAATACCACCTTCTAGAGTTACAGCCCCTTATTACCATTATAAAGTATCTTTATTGGAAGGGAAAATGCAATATTTTAGTAGAAAGAGGAGACGAAGTACTAGGACTAGTGAAATTTTTCATGGAGAACATTTGAATTTACAACTTTTTGTGTGTATCTGGCTGTGCTCATGGTCCCTCAGAAGACAGATGCCTAAGGGTATCCTGCTTGATATACAAGGCAATGATAGGGTAACATTTTTAACCCCAAAACGAAGCAAAGTTATTAAATAAGAAAGTACTTCAGTGCACAACAAGCACTGAAATTCCTGATCTCATCTCATCTTTCTTTTTCCCTGAAAGAATTTTGTTTCATGAGTGTTTAGTCAGGAAGGATAATTTTACTGTCTGTCACATTTCATCTCAAATAATATAAACTGCTAAAATAGACTGTAGGGTCCAAGCTTCCATTGATTTTAAAGGGAAGGCATTAGGCTCAAGTTGTTATTCTCTTGTTTGTTGAGCAGGAAACTGAAAACTCAAGCCTGCCAATATTCTTTTGAAATAACATATGCATTCAGTTTTAAGTGCTTTGGTTGTTATCTAATGCAAGGCAACTCTACTCTTGCTCCAAACTCCACTAAAGCCCATGATAAAAATCAGTGTTATAATGTGAACCTGAGTACAACACATGAATTCATTGGTACTCAAGATCAGTCTCAGGGAACAAAACAGAAATATGCTGGATCTTTACTTCTAACCAGTGCACCTGAAAGAATGCTAGCTCAAATATTTTCAACTCTTTCAAAGGGTGAGGGGTTCCTTTGGCCATTCCTACCTTTATTTCCTACATATAAGGCTCTGCACAACTTTAAGTGAAGGTTTATTGAACAACTATTTTTGATTCTTTGGCATTTAGCCTCTGAGATGAGTTCAAATGAGGAAACATACAGATTGCCTGAGAGCAAGTGTGGCAAGTCAGGTTTTAAAAAAATAATTTTTTCCATTAGGAACATGTTTTTATATTTTCTATGCCCTTTCATAGCATATTGCCTAGTGTACCCACTCAGGCTATGCAAGTCAAAGACAGACAGTGTCAACATTTGCACAGGCTCTAAAAAACATTTCTGAATACAGAGAGGTTTATAAAAGTTTAAAACAACTAGTGCAGTGTCCATAATTTTAACAATTAACTATATAAAAGAAATTAATTTAAAAAATGAGATCCAAAAACCACTTTGAGCTGTGATCTGGAATTAATTTCCACAGAAACCCCATCACTGAGCTTCTCATCTCTGTACTTTAAGTTTTAAAGAGAGGTAGCAGCAAAAACCAGCCCTCAATTTCGTTTAAAAATAATTAAGGCATGCCACTACACCATGAGCAACTGGTAAATTCTCAACTTTCATAAAGAACAGTGGACCACAAAAACATTAATTTCTGCAAAATCATAGACACTTTTTTCACTGAGCTTTCTGAACTGAAAGAATCAGAAAAACTAAAAGCTCTGTTGAAAAAAACAACCTATATTGACTAGTGCAGAAACATCTGCAGCTTGACACATGTAATTTAAAGGAACTTATGTGAGGATTTATGTAGGTCATCACTAGTTACGTAGGTGTGTGTGGAATATACTGCTCCTGATACAAATGATAAGCACATCTCACAGTTTTATGCATACACTGGTCAGCCAATTCATAGACTAGCAAAAAAGCTCTACAGAAGCAGAGTTGAAAGGACCTGAGAAAATGTGCAAAAACCCCAGGTGTTACATATTTAGGTTACCGTGCCATCTACTCAGTTTTCTATGATCTCTCTAAGTATGGGAAGTTGTAGGTGTGCGTAGGCTGCAGTCTTCGTAAATCACGGGTAAGACTCCAAGCCTCCTCACAGACTTGGTGTGAACCAGCATTCAGCACTTAGATATATAATCTCAGAAAGTACTCAATTCTCTACAAAACTCTTGCTACCACATACGAACAGTAGGATAAGCACATGTTCTACCGCAGATGTGAGATAATACCCATAGCGTGCCATCAATAGAGACAACATAGAATGCAATGTGGGATGAGTGGTAAGGCGGAGATGTGTTAACTCAGTGTAACGTTCCAGACAAGGTGGTGTGCCATCTTCCTTTACCACTAAACAAACTCAAGTAACATTTTGTATTATCTGTTCTACCTGGGAAATGAAGCCAATGGTTGGTTGAAGGCTCCTTTAGAAATATCTCAAACTACATGGTAAACATAGGCACCATCTTCTCACAGAGATGTGCTTTATCTTGCATTAATCAGGGTTTCTACATTTGTACTCTTTCACAAGCTGACCCTGTATTAGATTTCTTTTTTCCCGGTTATAGTATTCTCACATTTGGGGCCTCCCATCTGCCAGCAGAATCGTGCTCCTAAGTTCCCAGACAGTTCAGCTGGAACTACATATGCTCATCAGAGGGCAAAGAGCTGAAAGATTAATTCTTGGATAAAGCGGAGAATGTATATTTTGCTTCTGTAATAAATATTTTTACTACAGTTACCCACTGTGAGCCAAATACAGTAGACATTATTTGCTTTTTCATCCTGGAAGGCAATAGATGAAGAGAGTTAATACTTCTACCGCAATTGAGAGTAGATAGCTTTTTACTAAATACAGTTTCAGGACATGATACTCTTATGCAGATATGCATTAAAAATTACTTTTTTTGTACTTTTATGCATGATTCATAAAAGGACATCTTTTATTATACTGGATTGGATTTTGCTTAATTTCAAACATCTCTGTTTGTATAACAAATGTGTAACCTGTATGAAAATGTTTACTTAATCCAAAAGTCCTTCTATCCTATTCCTTATTTAGAAACACCCTGTATGTCAGCCAACAGATTCAAAACAAATATAGTATCTCATAACAAGTTAGAGATGACAGGTCACTCTTTTTTTTTCCTGAAGGGAAAGAAAAGCACTAGAAGGAAAAATAGATCCATGGCCTAAAAAAAAAAAAAAATTCTTTTCCCCTCAACCCTTACAACAATGAAATAACGAACCTGAAGACTTTTTTTTTAACAAGTGGGAAGGACAAAAATGTAATAAATAAAGTGGTTACAGAACTTCCTCAGAGGACTCATCATAATGGCATAATGATTATCAACTGAAAATGTCAGATGGGATCTTTAAATGGCAATTGGTTCATGAACAGAGATGTCAGCAAAGAACTAGCAGATCAGTTCTTAAATGTTGCTAGACTGACCTTATTAATGGCCTTAAACTGCAGTGATTTCATAGTCAGCACTCCAAGGCAGTGATACCTAATATAAAAATGCTCTGCAGAAATAAGGTTGCAGTAGCTCAGACTAATATGAAAAAGTACTGAGCAAGAGAAAAAGCACAATGATACTTCATGCAAGGAGCATTCCAGTAAGTAAACTTAGGAATCATGATGGGATTTATTGCTCTTCCATGTTCAGCCTGGGTAAGTAAGAATGTAGCTCCAGGCTACTGCATCATGAACCAGGAAGCTATCCATGCAGAAAGCACAACCAAGAATGGTATTCAAATGGACATCAGTACAGAGGTTGTCAAACTTTTACTGAATAAACCAGATCATGTCTATCTGCAGTATGTTGTCAGTGATGCTAAGACTAAACCATTTTTGGTGTTGACTTTCACGGCCTGTGCAAAATTCCAACTCCAAAGTTAGTTAGTTCATGTGGATCCAGCTAGAGGCTGGCACAACATGCAGTAGACACATCCTAGACCATCCCAAGTTTGGCAAACAAATTTTCTGTTGGGGATAGATTTGAACTGTAATAACCAAGCCAGCTGCTCCAAGCTCCAGCTGTTTTTCAAACATGGTTTAAACATCCTTTTCATAAAATTTTCTTAATATTTACAATATTTCACATTAGTTTTGTATTTACAATTTTCAAGTTTTTATTAAAAGTTGGAAGGAAAGTGGAGTAGTTCTCCAACATATGATATTTTTCCTGAGATGTCTGAATATTAGTTTATTTTGGCTAATACTGCCTGCTGAATCAGAGAACAGAAATTAATAGGCACTGCTAAAGTGAAAGTACTCACAAGAGATTCTATTGTCCTCCTGTCAAGTATATGTTGTTCATATGTTTATTCATAATAAAACAAAAAAAACATTCCAAACAGAAACACACAAAAGTGTATTTGTCAGCACTCTAAATTCTTTTATCAGAGAAAGAATTATTCCAGTATTTGGGTTTGTCTCATGTGTTTGTGTTTGCAAGACCAGATTAAAGATAAAATAAAGAATCAACATTTGAAAGTTTCCAACTAGTTCATAGTTCAGTCACACAACATAAAACAGATTTCCAAGACTTCCGTGTGCCTTACAAGAACAGTTTTAATCACCATTACTTCTGCTTCTAATACCCCAAAAGACTGTGTACAATTGAGGTGATATTGGTGTGCCCAAAATCTCCTCTTCTTTAGCTACCTGGCCTTGCCACTCTCATACAGTTTCTGTAATTTTTGACTTCTCAGAATATCTGTCAGTCTTAAACAAGGATTAGTATTAGAAAAAGAAAAGAAATACTCCTGTTTTTAACAAAACCAACACTGTGAAGAAAGTAATATCTCTCCCATTTTACCAGTGCTCTGTTAGCTCTTATCAGAAAAAAACCTGACCCTAAATAGCCTGGCGCATACAGATAAGGCAGTGCTGGGACCTACTAAAGAAATATTTATACTGTTATTGTGGAAAGAATAGACAATGTGGGTGTCTAATAGAAAATTAAAAGGGAAATATTTGCCAAATTCAGGCAACTCACAAAGTCTCTTCTTCAGAGATAATGTTTTCACATACCAGTATACCTTCCCCTGCCAGAGATTCTAGGCCATGTTCCATTCGTGTACATGTGTGACTAGTCTGTATGAAGCCAATGAGACAGCTGTTCTTGGATGTGAACACAGTCTTTTGCTCTCACATAAAGCTCTCAGTTCATATATAAAAGACTTATTAAACTACCTTTTTACTAAAAATTTGGTAAAATAGCTGTTATTTTCTTTTACTACCCAAGCAAGTGACAATTTATATGTATATTAAGAGGGAAAGGACTGTCTTATGTCAAAGGTGTAATCAGTTTTCTTAAAAGTTTGTGGTGTCTCCAGACTTTAGTGTATTTGCTTTCTGCACAGTGATAAGTCAAAGATTAAAGAGACCTTAAATACTGTTTTGAAAAATCTCATGTGTTTATTTACTTTTCTATCATAATAAGGGAAAAAGAAAGAGTAAAGGGTGACATTCAACTAACCTGATCTTCTTCAGTTGACATATCTTGTTAAAGTATAACAGTTTTTAATAGCAGACTGACAAACATTTCAATATATATAATATGGATGAAAATTAAGGGTCAAGATGAACAGCACAGAGCTCATCCATTTTAAAATCAGAATTTACTGACAGTCATAGTGAAATGGATAAGATGATCCTTTCTAACTAAGGCTAATTCAGTAGGGAAAAATTATAATGAAACAGTTAAATGCCAAATGAAAGGGTCAGCTCCTTGTAAGATTAAACACAAACTGAATTTTATTTTTCTTCTGGGCCTCCACACTGGAAATTTACTGCAATGCTTTGGAATTAGGTGCCTTTAAAACTGTGGGCCAAATTCACTTCACATATACTCCATTGACTTAATGAGGCTGTATTTAGAATAAATTTGGCCCAAGGGGCTTTTAATACAATCTGAACAACCAACTAACAATAATACAGTGCCACTTAGTGGCAAGGAAAAAAGTTCTCAGTATGTGAGATACAAAGACATTCAGGCATACAGATGATTTTTCTAGTGCTATTTGTATTTGAAATTCTGATAGAATCTTATCTGATAGCTTCCAGTTACATTAAGCTCATTATTGCCACAATATTATATGCATCTTTTCATATAAAAATACAAAAAATGTCTGCGAAGAGGGAATGAAAGTGAACCCTTGTAATTAATGTAGCATTAAGAACACTCCCTTCACATTATATCTTCAAATTATAGCCATTTTCTAAAAAGGTTAGAATGTCTGTAAAAGGCATAAATATCTTAAAGCTATTTGTATTTCTCATGCTTGAGTAATGTATGTGTCACCTTCCTTAAAAAATATTCCTCAAAAAGGTCTACAGTATTTCTTTTGTTTAAGTACCTATAGAATTGGAGTTTTGGGGAGCGACTATTCTTAATAGCATTTTAAATGGTGGTATGCAACTCATTATTCAGTGCAATACTATTCTTTTTTTCAAAAATAATAAAGACTAGATGGTCTTTCAGTAGAAATAACACAAAATAAGTCCTAAAGGATACACAATATATCATGGGGTCCATCAATCAGTTGCCAAGAGAATGATCCTTATATTTCTATAGGAAGAGCCACTGCAAAGGACTGTACATTTTGGCAATTTCATAGAATCATAGAATGGCTTGGGTTGGAAGTGACCTTAAAAATCACACAGATTCAATTCCCCTGCCATGGGCAGGGGTGTCTTCTACTAGACCAGGTTGCTCAGAGCCTCATCCAACCTGGTCTTGTGATGCAGCATTCACAACTTCTCTGGACACACTGTTCCAGTGCCTCAACATCCTTACAATAAAGACTTTCTTCCTGATTTCTAATCTAACTATACCCTCTTTCAGTTTAAAGCCATCACCCCTGGTCCTATTGCTCCATGCCCTTGTAAAAAGTCCCTCTCCGGTTTTCCTGTAGGCCTCATTTAGTCACTGCTCTAAGGTCTCCGTGGACCCTTCTCTTCTGTGTGCTTGGGATTTCCCTGACCCACCTGGAGGACCTTGCGCTTGGCCCTGTTGAACTTCACGAGGTGTACACTGGCCCACTTCTCAAGCATGCCAAGGTCCCACTGGATGTCATTTCTTCCTTACAATGGCACTCCAAGCTTGGTTGTATTGTCTCTGGCTTGTCTGAAGCCAAAGATGGAATTAATTAATACCAACAATAAAAATAATATACCTATGTGTATAATGGGTTTAAAATTGGTCTCTGTTTCAGAATACAACAAAGAGCCAAGTATAAATTTTGCAACTAAAATTTAGTTGTTTGCAACAAGTACTTAGTTGTTTGCAAGCACTGAGGCTCATAATCACTGATTGGGTTAAACAATCCTTTGGCAATCATTTAGCTGCCATTCATGCTTCAATCTTTTATACTACAAACAAAAGTTGCTGTAAGAGGGCTTTAGTAATAATTTGGCAGTTATACTTTTGATGAGATTTGTACTTTGAATGGGCACACTATTACTATATACATCTTTGAATATTTAAAGTGAAGAGACAAACATTGCCTATCAGATATGGGTAACACATAAATACTATCCTCTAAAAATAGCTTGGTAGAATGAATTAAGATTACATCTAGAAACTTCTATATTTATATATATTCAGTATTGTCAAATCCAATGTCCATTACAGAACACACAGTACTGAATCAATTGACCTGCAGTAACACCAACCAAGCAATAATTAACCCAAATTTAAGGAATACACTGTAGTACCAAACACCGCAATGTTACAATAAATCAAGGATGACTCACTAGAAAAATATTACATAAGTCAGGAGGCGTTTACAGTAATATTTTACTTCAAAATCAAAACAGACTTTTGAAGCAGGTGTTCTGACTGTTCCTCCCTTACTTACCAAAAATCACTGAACTACAAAAAAATGAAGATTTTTAAAGGGTTCTTAGGAGGTTCTCTAGTCCAACACCCTACTTGGAGCACGGCCATTTAGATCAAGTTGGCAATGTTTTGTTTTTCTTCAGTCAAGTTTATAAAATCTCAAAAAATGGAAATCCCAAAACATTTCTGGGAAACTGGACTCAGTGACTAGCTACCTTCATGGTCAGAAAAAGCTTTTCTTTTCGAGTTGGAATTTCCAGCTTTCCAACTCCTGTCTGTTATCTTTTGTGCCAAAATTTTGTGAAAGAGACTGGTTCTGTATTCCCTGAAAACTCCCAGCAGCTAGTCAGGCAGCAATAAGATTCCTCCTGAGCCTTCTCTTCTCTTCTGAGTGATCCTGGTTTTTTCATACTCTCCTCATACATTGCGTGCTCCACCTGCCTCAGCCTCACTCACTCCAGCAAATCAACATCTTTCTTGTACTGAAGAGACCAAAAGGGACATAGTAATTCAGAAATTATCTCAGAAGTGCTGAGAAAAATTACTGGTCTTGATCTATTGATTACAGACTTGCTAATACAGTCCTGCCCTTCTCTCCCTGTGCCATTCCCCTCATCCGCTCCTCTCCCCTCCCTGGTGGGAAAGAAAATCAGCAAAAAGTAAGCCTTGTGGGTTAAGACAAAAAAGAATTTAATAATTGAAACAAAATACTATATAATGATACCAATAATAACGATTCTAATAATATCAGTAGAAGTAATAGTAATGAAAAGTAGAGAGAGAAGAAGAAAACCCAAGACAGACAAGTGATACACACTACAGTTGCTCATCACCTCTTGATTGATGCCCAGCCTGTGTCTGAGCAGCAATTGGTGCCTTTTGTTCAACACTTTCCAGTTTAAATACTGGACATGACATTCTAGGGTATGGAACATTTGGCCAGTGTGTGTCAGCTGCCCTGCCCATGTTCCCTCATGGCTTCTCGTGCACCTGCACACTGACAGAGCATGGAAAAATGAAAGGTCCTTGACTTAGGGTAGGCACTATTTAACAACAACTAAACATCAATGTGTTATCAATATTTTTCTTATACTAAATCCAAAATATAACACTGTACCACCTACTATGAAGAAAATTAACTCTATCCCATCTAAAACTAGGGCAGTATATTTGTCTTTTTTCAGTCTATACTTTGCACCAAGGAATAGCCTGAGAACATATGATATGGATTGCTCCTGGATGAAACCAAGAGTTGGGCTTCAGGAGTGAACCTAATGTACTCCAGCTGTTAAAGTGCCTTCATTTCACAGGACCACCCTAGAGCTACTTCAGATTAAAACCTCTAAAATGCACATAATGCTTCACCTCCAGGCCCCAGCATCAGTGTACTGGTTTAAAGGTAAACCAGAAGGAGAAATGAACCCAACTCAAAAAGAGATTGCAAGTCAGAATTACAATTTAACAAAAAGATCACAAGTACAATGATGCAGAGGAAAAATCCGTTTCACCCACAAAAAAACCAACATACAACCCAGCACACTGGGGCACAAACAGAATGGAGCTCACCAGCCCCCATGCTGAGCACCACATGGCCCTCCCCCTTAGCATATAGTAAAAGGAAAGAGAAAACCTGTTGATAAGGATGATGTCCACAGTCTGGTCAGGAGTGGCAATTGCAATCCTGTTGATGCTGAGGTCCTGATCTTCCCATGAAGTCCACAAGCAGTTCCAGAGGTCCCAAACCCCCAAGGTCCCAAGGCCCCAAGATCCCCAACCTGCTTGGGATCAGATGGGAGTGCCCAGTACCTTCCACAGGGCAAGGAGTTTCACAGTAGGTGATTTACACTATGAGTCATGGGATACTCCTTGATGGCCCATTAGCAGACATGACCCCTCAGGCTGGGTATGAAGCCATTAATGACTCCCCGGAGGGGATTTATCACACCTGGGTTATTGGTGTGAAGATAGGAAAACTTCCATATCTCACAGAGTTCCTAATCATGCAGCTTGTAGCCTGAGGGGCCAGGTGTGCCCTGGGCAGCTGCTGCAAATGATCCATTATTTGGTGTCCATGAGAAATGACATAGAGGGTGTAGAATACAAAGCCCTGGCTACACCCACACAGTGAAAAACTGGTCCCAGCCACTATAACCAGGACAATCAGATATTCCCTAAATGGTTTGCAACTCCTTATTTGCTGATATTAATATGCTAGACACAAAATTTTCTGTTTAATTTTTTTTTCAGGGTACGCTGAATAAAATAAATTAATTTAATATTGTGATAATATTTTAAAAGAGTAATTTATTCCACATATTATATGTGTGTGAGTGCATTTATTAATAAAGTTTCAGTTCTATGAGTTAGAAATATGTAACCTCAAGGATACGGTCCACTGTGAGTACCATCACTTGTTTGATGGTGACAAAGGATATTCATTGCATCATACAAGGTCACTGTAATTTCACTCTAACAGTAATATTTTTTCACTTAAATTTTTATTGCCAGTATCATTAATTATTCCTATCTTAATTGATTTTTTGCTGTTCTTTATTTATTGGGATGGGTTTTGATATTTATTTCTCCCCTAGTTTATATTAATCAATAAATTAATTTAAAAAAAAAACAAATAAAATTTCCAAAATGTGGAAGCACCTGTGAATGGTTTTGTTACACTGTGTTTAGATTTGCAGGGGGAAGAGTTTTTTGCATTCCATAGTAATTTCTTATTTTCTGTTAACAGTTTGAGCTGTGTAAACTTTAACAGACAGCCTCAAATACTGCCTAATTAAAATGGTTCTAAAATTATCTCTCTACATTCAGATGCCATGTCCACATCCAAAGTGAACGACCTATTTGTTCTTACTGCCCAAGTTTTCCTGCTTATAGGTTAATCATACAGGATTGAGTAAATCTTCATCCATAATAATCTTGTAGAACTCAATTTTATTTAGTCCTCTACCAATCTGTCAAAAAGATTAGTTCTTCTTATTTTCATAGATATCTTCTGCTATCCTTAGAAAAGAATCATGACAATTTACTATGGATTCAATCAGAGCCAAGTGAGTTATACTAATAGACTTGTTTCTGGACATAAAACTTGAAATCCTGAAGATTATTAGGATACGAAAATTCTTTCAGAATTCTTTTCTCTTAGGACATTCTTGAGGATTTAGGTCTTTTTAGGTATATTCTGTAAATGTTAGACTTGAGTAATTTTGCACTGTCAACAGGTCTTCTGATCTAGCTTTACAGGTATACAAGGTATACTGATTGTTTTAAATAGATTTCAAATTATTTAACTCTATGCAATACATTAGTATCATCTTAAGATAAGTGTTTTCCAATTTAAAGAAAATCTGTCCTCTACTATGATCTGCATGTAACAACACCATGAAAACAAAATAAACATGTTTTGAAAGATGGCATTAATCTGAATAAATTTATATGCATCTGTGACATTTGAAGCATCTTATCTCTTATCTTTTAATCCTAGTTTATCCTACTGTTTCTTTCAAATGTATAGGAAATTAGACTACATGGAAACTCTCCAAAGTGGTTTGACAAGTATATATGCAGGTGTTCTCTTGGATCTTGAGTTCACATAGCCAGATCTTGCAACTCTACCTCCCCACTAAACTGAACCATTTCCAATGTTCAGTCAATTTCAACTCTACAGACTGTTCACTAGGAACTGAACTTTTGTCCTCGATCTCCTCAACACACCAGAAAATTCTGGAACCTGTTTCAGTACAGGGTCCATTAATTAATTCCTTAACTGATATCTTTGAATGACACTGTTTCCGACCAACAAAGATTATTAGTCTTTAAAACATCTCAGAAATCATTATTACCATAAGCTAAAAGCATGTTTTACAGCCAAAATACAGACTAAAATTAGAAGTAGAGTCTGTTACCACTAGAAAGGCATTTGGAATAGCCATCTTGGGGACAAAAAACCTTAAAAGGCACACAAGTGATATTGGGATGACAAAAAAGGCTTAGAACTGCTTTAATTCAGGTGCAACTAAAGCCATTGATCATGGTGTAACAATGCAGAGCCAGCACTAAGTATTTTAATAGTCTTATGCTGGTGCCTAAATGTATCATTAATCTTTCAAATCTTGAGACAGTGAGTATGTAGTCCTGATAATCAGAGATGTTCTATCACACCTCAGTCAGAAGACCTGACTGACACATACTCTTTAATTTGAAGGTTCTCTTTGTCTGGAGACACTGGTAAATTAGATAGAAAGAACTGTAAGATTTTTAGCTCTCCTTTCAATAAACAGAACATGTAATTTTAGCAGCATAATTATAGAAAAGCTAAACAGGTGTCATGTTACCAGGACAGGTCATCTGAAATATCTTTACTACTAACAAAACCAAAGCAGAGAGAAGATCAAGGCTTAGCTTTCAAGTTACAATTATAAACACAAAATTAGTTCTCCTTAATTTGGTATATACCAGGTCTGCATACAGCATTAGCCATTTTCCAGTACATTTCCATTAGTAATGTCTTTGCTGATTAGTTTTTTTCTAAATTAGCATGTTTATCCATTAGCATATCAATATTGCTGCCAACCATCCTCTTAATTTTTAGTTTTCTTGTTGCAACAAAAAAATTGCCAATAAAAGCAAGCTTTACTTGAAGCCTTAATTAAGTCTAGTACAATTCTTTTTTTCTTTCTTTTTTAAGCTTTTTGAATACTGTGTAATATTTAGTCAGATTATAGATTTGCTTTGCTCAATAACACCACTCCTTTGTATAATCAAAAACGTCATATTTTGGTTTGGAAGCAACACAAACTACAGTATTTTGCATAGTTTGGAGACATTCTAATAGAAGCCTTAAAAATCAGAAAGTCAACATCACCACAGTCAAAATAGTTTGACATTATTTTTGAACCTCCTCTTAAGAAAAAGATGTAAAGAAGAGACTCTTACGCATAAACACAGCAAGACCTATTCTGATCTCTCTTATACTGATCCTACAGTTCAGCTCCCACATTAAGTTACTGAGATGTTTCTGATAAATGTGTTGTGTGTGAGAGAAGGGCCAAGCCCAATTCTTCCAAAAGTTTCTTTTTGTTCATATTCTTCTGTTTTTGTATCATACATAACTCTTTTCATTTCTCTGATATGTTCAATTATATTAACCTATAGTCAGTCACAGCAGAATACCTAAGACTATGTTTAACCAAAGCATACAGAGAGCTGGCTTGAACATACAGCAATGCCAGCTTCTACTGTTGATGCTGTTATTCAGGACAGATAACTCATCTGACATAATTAAATCTTGACGGTAATTATTTCTGCTGATTCCTGGTAGACTGCTGTTAAAGATATGCTTATCCACTTTCAAACACACTATCTTATTAAACTAAATGCATGCCAGTAATTACAAAGCTGCACTTTTTAAATTTGGGCTTTTCTAAAATTCTTTTTAGGATAAGCAGATAAAACTTTCCCTAAAAAGATCCCCTGTGTTTTTAAGACCAGGAGAGCCCAGGCATTGCCTGATACTCCAACACCTCATCAGAGAGAAAGAGAAAGAAAGCATGTTTCCATGCAAAGTACAGGTTGTCAGGAAGTTTTCGTTTTATAACTCAGCAGGTCAATTTGTATTAAATTTATAAGAAAGTGTTAGTTCTTACTGTTCATTATAACTTCTTCAAATAGCAAGTTCCCTTGAGCTTAATATGTTTCATATGAAATGGGTACTTATTTATTTTATTGTTTGACAGTGGGAGATGGGAAGATTTCAGATAATGGTCATGCTGAATCATTAATATTTGTTTTTACCTCGTAAGGCTATCAAAACATGACAAAAATAAGTAAGAAAGGAAGTTCAGAAAAAAAGCCAGATGAGAAAAGTAAGATCGGATCTGCCTCAAATGTCTGAATATTATTATTAAAGATCACCTTTAAACTTCTCCAGTATTCATATCTAAGAACATAAAATATTTTCACAATACGAGTACATTTAGCATAAGCAAATGTTTAAACAAAAGAACGAGGAATCTTAATGAAGGACCCTCAGGAAAATGGTTAAACTTTGCCCTTAAGTTTACTTTGTTCACTAATAGGCTTCTATTTCTAGTACTGAGTAGGAAGGATAGGTTCAATGTGTTAATAAGAAAAAAGTAATACTATTTAATTAATTCTGGCTGAACACACATGGTTTAATATACTTGGCAATATCATTCTATCACATGATATGATAATTTAATGGAACTTTTTTATTTAAATTGCTGGCAAGTTTATGAAATTATAAAGCAAATAGGCCATGCACTTGGGTGTAATTGACTGTATAAATGTGTTTTATACTATACTGTTGGCAAATTAGCCAATCCCTGTCACAGAATCAATTATTATCTAGCTGTATTCTGCAAACACAATAGCAGAAATAGAGCATTTATGGAAAAAAAACACCCCACTACAATTGTTAATCTTACATTGTGCATCTTAAAGTCAGGCAATAAACATTCATATGCTGTATAATCATCTTAACAATAATGCTGCTGCCATTTAATGAGTGCACATTTAAAGATTCCTTTAAGGAATTCCTGAACTGGAGGTGCTATTTTTATTTGTCTTTTTCACATCAGTGAAGTGAGTAATACGTATGCCAGTGACTCCAAAGATATAAGGCTAGACCACATGACTGAAATTTTCAAAGCTACTTAAAGGGCCTTGGACACTCAGTTTCTCTTGGTACCTTATTCACTCTAACCTAATGACAACTCTGATAATCAGTACTGTAGTAAAAATTACAAATTATAGTGTCCATGCTTTTAATGTGTAGTGTTTTTGGAGATCATTGGGGGATTCTGAATGAACTGGACATTTAAAATATTTCCTTCTGGTTCTTATAGTAGTATGAAGTTCCCTATCTTTTTTTTATGTCATCCTCTGAGTAGGCCATATCTATATTATAAGCAATGTTTAGCATAACAACATCTTGGTGTAAATATAGACAAAACAAAGATGCATTCACTATGCTACAGAACTCAAAAACTGTTGTTCATGTAGACTATATGAAAAGCATTGTGGTTCTGAGCAAATAAGAGTCAAGAATTCTGGACTACCACATCACCAGCATTGCTCCCCCTTTCTACATCCAAGCTGTGCAAAGACTGGAATTGGGAGTTTTATGGACCATACAAAATGAGCAGATTCTGAGAAGCTACAAACAGTTTCACTAGGCAGATGTAATAGTTCTTCTGTTCACGGGAAAGAAACAATGCAAACTTTTAGGCGGCTAGTATAGTTCTTATGAATGTTACCATGTACCCATAACTTGGTTTTTATACTATCATCTGCACTGCAGCTACAGGGGGAAGGATTTTTACTGTCATCCAGGTGCACAGCACTGCAGCTTACGTGATCGTCTTTTCACTACTTGTGTACCCAAACAATTCAGGTATTATAGCAGACTGCACAAGCCCACCTGAACACTGACAGGTTCTTGGCAGCTGAAGCCTACACTGCTATGACTTCCAGACAACAGTCCCAAGCTATATGATATAAAGCTTTCTCAGGAAAACCTGTACATACCTGTGAACAGATGCATTGTAGATATCCCCAGCACTCTTAATGACATGCAGAATGCAAGTTGTTTAGAGCTTTGAAAGGCTCTGCAATTCTTTAATGTATCTTTACAGCACTTATGTGGGAAAATACCACCATCCAGCTGAGAGTCATCAGAAACATTCTGTTGTTCTAGGGCTCCAAACTCAGTACTCTCAGTCTCAGCTCCATTATTTACTTAGACATTATTCTTTCCATGGAACCAAATTACTGATACCAATTTGAAAACAAATCTGCCAAAAGGGAAGGTATCAACCATGTGCTTCTGTCTTAGAATCAGCTCCCCTGAGGACACTCATGAATATATTGTATATATTTCTTATGAAAATGAACCATGATCCAGCTAGTAGTCTTCTTGGAATAGTACTGTTTCCAGTAATTTGTAAGTAAAGTGCTCATCTACAAGTGTCCACTCCCACATTCCTCATATTAAAGGTTTAGATCAAGAACTTTCCACCTTCAAGTGCTCTTATGTGTGATGTTTCCAGCCAAACTGTGTTGGGTTCTGAGTTTCAGGCTGTAATCTGAAGTTTGGACACAGTTGTTTTCTGGACCCTACTCTCCCATAAGTTGTTAAAGTTACAAGTCTGGGGTGAAATTCTGTCCAGAGCTTCTCAAACAATACCTATGAAAAGCGTACAGGTTGTTTTACTGACAAAGAAAGCTTTAGCAAAAAAGTATGAGGAAACTTAAGTAAAAAAGTGGGGGGAAAAAAAAGCAGAAGTTTTCTGTTACAATCAGAATTTGTGAAATTTATTCTCAGTCTTGTTCCACTTCCTTACTCTGTTTGGTTCTCTCTGATTCTTCCTGGTAAAATTTTGTCATCTATTTTATTCAACTTTAGTGGCCTCACTTATTGGTGAAGTAATTTTGAACTCTTGTGCCTGAAAATATAACTTTAATTACATGTAAAGGAAGAAATATATCAAGTGTGGGGACCAGAAGCTATTAGTCATACTAAATGAACCACTGAAATTTTAGAAAGAGCTGTGCCAGTCACGATTACTGAAATGTAAATCTTTGGCTGTGTGATTCATTATATACTAGGAATTTTAGGGAAAATGGCTGCACCCTGAACACAATTTTTAAATTACATTATGGTTGGGACACCTTGCAAAATAACTTGAAACAGGGTTAAAAAAAATATACTGTGTGATATTAGGGCACAATAGATGCCCCACAAATGAAAAGTCTGTATTTCAGATTTTCCTCTGGGACACAGAAATTAGGTTTGTTTTAACAAATGAATGAATTAAAAAAATGACATAATAATGCTGCCTCATTAGCCAAGTGCTTACCCCAGTACCTGGGGTTGTGTCAGGAAACTGACATCAGATATATTCATTAGAGCAGCCTTGCTTATTTGAAGCAAGAAGGTGGACTCAATGATCCTTGTGGTTCCCTTCCAACTCAGAATATTCTAAGATTCTATGATTTCTAAAAAAGTTATAAAATCCAGCTTCTCTGACTGCAACAGGGAAAAAATAATAATTGAAGAAAGCCAATAGAGCATATCCTTTTTAACTGTATATCAGTGTGCCTTCCCAGCAATTTCTATGTTCAAATAACTCTCTGTGCTTCATCCCAAGGCCATTCAGATAATTCAGAAATGGAAGGACTCAGAGACATACAGCTACTCTCTATAATACTTTATTTAATAGACGGTACAGCCTAATTGGAAAAGCAATGAGATACTATCATTGATTCATCATTTCTATTATTTATTAACTGCATTAACTCAGAGAGTCCTAAGCAAGGACTTTGAACATGATCATTTACATAGAATTGTGCTTCCTGTCTATAGAAAAGCACTTTCCTCTGGGAAAGGACAAAATTCAGGGCACAACATGTGATGATAATCCAGAAGAAAGATTGCAACATTTTTTCAAGAAGAGAATTGGCATCTTACACTTCTTAGAGTATTTTTATAACTTTTGGTTTCATACATACAGTGATAGTCTCCATCTGCAACATGGTGATCCATTTACTGGATGAGAGAAAGGCTGTGAATGTTGCCTACCTGGACTTTAACAAGGCCTTTTCCATTGATTCCCACACCATTCTCCTAGACAAACTGGTAGCTCATGGGGTAGATGGGCATACACTCCACTGGGTAAAAAAATGACTAGATGATCAAACCCAAAGAGTGGTGGCAAGTGGAGTTACATCTAGCTGACGACTGATCACAAATGGGATGTCCCAGGGCTCAGCCTTGGGGCAGTGCTGTTTCATATCTTTACCAATGATCTGGATGAGGGGACTGAGGGTACCCTCAGAAAGTTTGCAGATGACATCTAGTTGGGCAGGAGTGTTGATCTGCTGGAGGGTAGGAAGGCTCTACAGAGGGGTCTGGAGAGACTGGATTAGTGGGCTGAGGCCAACAGTATGAAGTTCATACTGTTAAGGTTATTACTGTTAAGTGCTGGTTCCTGCACTTGGGTAACAACCCCATGCAGTGCTACAGGCTGGGAGAAGAGTGGCTGGAAAGCTGCCTGGAAGAAAAGGACCTGGGAGTGCTGGCCAACAGCTGGTTGATCATGAGCCAGCAGTGTGCCCAGATGGCCAAGAAGGCCAATGGCATCCTGGCTTTTACTAGAAACAGTGTGGCCAGCAGTGATCATCCCCTGTACTTGGCCCTAGTGAGGCCACACCCCAAATCCGGTGTTTGGTTCTGGGTCCCTCACTACAAGAACGACATTGAGGTCCTGGAGCATGTCCAGAGAAGGGCAATGGAGCCGGTGAAGGGTTTGAAGTCCTCAGAGGACCAGCTGAGAAAATTAGGGTTGGTGGGACTGAAGAAAATGAGGCTCAGGGGAGACCTTACTGCTCTCTGCAAATACTTGAAAGGAGGCTGTGGTGAGGTGGAAGTCAGTCTCTTCTCACAAGTAATAAGTGGGACATGGTTTGATGGTGGACTTGACAGCGCTAACATTATGGTTAGACTTGATGATCTTAAAGATCTATTCCAACCTAAAGACTTTATGATTCTGTAATTTTCATCAAGAAGATGGTGAAAATTTTTAAAAATAAGGGATCCTGGGTCATTTTGGGGTGCATTTTCTGATTATAGGGCACATTTGAAAGATTTCTACCTTGAAAGAAACTGTTTCTCTTACATGCTGAAATATAAAAAGTTGTCTTTCTTAGAAAGTTGGAAAGGAAAAAGAACATAACACAATGTGGACATGCTATACATATGAATATTCTAGTTCACATAGTTCCTGTTGTGTTTGTGTTTCAATGATAAAGCAACCATCTATGAAATTCCACTTTATATTTTCTTGTCTTTGAATGAGTGGGGAAATTATAAATAAAATGTTGTTCAAGGAGTTGTATAAATAAATTGGTATAATTAGGTGTCATAATTAAGGTGCCCATTGCTGTTCCATACACATTTACATAATTGTCAGTGCTAAAATGAAAATAATTGTTTGTCAGAATTGCTTCTGTTAAGGCTGATAGTTCCTTAGTTTGTACAGTTTGCTCCAAGCATTTGTTTAGAAAATATTCAAAACTCTGAGTATAAAATGACTACATACAAGCCAAAATCTTCACAAGTGAACAAGTGACCAAAATTTGCCGCCTTGGCATTCACACAAATGTCTTGCCTGGTATCTTGGAACACATCTTTTGCATAGTGATCAAACTCTGTATGCTTTCAATATCTGTCTGGAATTTGCGCATGCTATGCAAGTAACTCCTTTGCAAAACAGAAAGGGTAAAAAAATTTAGGTTTTGAGGAATTACAAGTATAGAAAAAGCCCTTTAGACTGGTTCTTTGGTGTGGTTCCCCCACCAACACCCAATTTGCCTTTATGAGTTGAATTACTTGTGAGAGTATACAAGTATCAGGAAGACAAGAACTGAGTTTGTGCCTCTTCATGTAATGCAGCTTTTTGATTACCGCATTAGAAAACCAACTCAGACTTAACCAGCATAGAACAGTGGGTATTGTGAATACTTAGAGTTTTATTGTATTGAATAACAGGTTAACCAGATGCAAATGTTTTTATCCAACGAAGAAATATCTTAGAAGACTTTTTTTTCTCAGATCTAAATGATTTCGTATTAGTATAAAGCTGTGTTTGAACACAGCTGCAGTAATTTAATGATGCTGTCATATATGTGTAGAAACAACAGATTTTATAAACCCTCTAAGTTCCTTTAGAAACATCGGAAGTGATCATTCACACACTTATTATGACTTTCATACACTTGATATTGTCCTTGATGTTTCTCCTTTTCCCCTGCTCTTACTCCTCAAAATGTCTCCTTTTCTCAAATTAGAAGTTAAAATTCTCTGGGACGGAAGTAATGTCATATTGTGCATTTAGACAAGTAGTGCTCCAATTTTGAGCTGTGAAGCATGGGGCCAAAGCCACAATCAAATTACAATAAAAAATCCCCCATTAGAAGATGTAGTTTTATCAGGGGAGATTGGAAGGGTAAGTTATAGAGTGTTCTGTTCCCTTCACTATTAAGGTCATCTTCACTTCATATGGTAGAAGACAGTCTCCATCAATATTGGAGTTATATTCACACTGTGTATAACTAAAGATTTACTTTTATGTAGTCATCAGATAAACTATAAAGAAATTAATGAGATTGGAAGATTTTTCACCTTATATACATATTATTTATATATGTGTATATATTACATGCATGTTTATTATTTGTATATGTATATATTTTAAAAGATGGAGGTATATTTCTTCTTTTGAACAGTTTACTCATAAGAAAACTGTTCTGCCTCCTGTTCCATAATGCAAATAGAGGTTCCCAAAGGGAGTATCAACAGAAAAATTCAGCATGATCGCTATTTCTTGCAACATAAAGAAGGGTTTCCTGAAGGAATATGCATCCATTCTTTTGTTTCTATAAGAATACCACTACATTTTCATCATTGAGAGTACTGAATAAACAATCAAAGACTTTTGATTAAATGTGACAAAATCCTTTCTCACACAACAGTAGCACAAATGTAAACTACCTATTTGACCAGGAAAAAAAGATTAAATATATATATCTAAGTATATGCACCAATATATTACCAAACTGTTTATGGTTTGATTTTTTCAATTAAACAATATAATTTCAACATTTGAACATAATGTTTACATTCTTTCCCATATTTTTTAGCTCACCTACTTATAACCAGAATACCAGAATATATATATTCTTATATATTATAATATTCTTAATACCAGAAGTGGTATGAAAAGCCTTTAAAGCTAATCTTGATAGACTAATAGCAGGGTAGACATCAAGCTCTTGGTTATCCTGCTTCTTCCTATAGCCCTTCTAACTTTAATAACATTAAGCTTTCCGTGCACTGGAAGATTATTACAATTTTAAACACACAAACTAAACTAACCTGAAATTCTCTCAAGTAGAAAGGGTCTTAAGGAAAAAAAAAAAAAAGAGATGGCATAGAGAAAAATTAATTCCACATACTCACAAAACCATGCTTCTTATGCTTTTTAGGCTGGTTTTACACATACAGTTCTACCAGTTGGTCCAAATTACTTCTACTATAGATCTAGGACTACCTGGACCTACAGTTTTTACTGTGGAGATAAACCATGTCTCAAATTTTACAGGCACAGCACTAAAAAAAATGTCAGCAAAAAAGCATCCTCCAATATCCTAGTGAGCTTTCTACCTGAAAGCCTTCTGCAGAAAAGATTTTCCTTCTAGCTCTTTCATGCTCAAAATAGGCTTTCATCAGCAATTGGTTTTCCTGTGTGTAAAGGGAAAAATGAGAAAGAACGTTTGTAAGGCAAATAGAGTTTAACCCATTTGGTAGGTCTTGAAGTTAAGGAATATCTTGAAGATAAGGATAACCCTTATCTTGAAGACAAGGATTTATTTCAAATTTGGACAAGAGGAAACCTAGACACAGAACTGTCACTTTGTCACAGTAAAGAATTTTAAAATGAGAAAGGATAAATCTCTAGGGAAAAATCACAACAAAAAAAATCCATCTGAAAACTGGATGATTATATTTCACTGATTACCAAATGCTGTATGAAAGTGCCTGAAGGTCATCTAGTAAGAGGTCCCACTCTGAGTGGGATTGTTGCCAACACTTGATCAGGTCAACTATTGCTTTACCTCTCTGTCTGGGAGACCTCCCAGGATGAAGGTCTCATGGCCTTTGGGAAACCATTCTAGATCCACACAACTCACTGAGAGATTTTCCTCATGTTCAGATAGAACTTTCCAAACTGCAACATGACTTTTTCTCCTTGCTTTTTCATTTTTCAGTACCAAGAACGACTCAATAATCTTTATTGTTCTATTCCAGTAGCTGTAGGCCTCTGGTGGATCTCTTTATCAGCCACTCCACTAGAATAAATAAAACCAGGTCCCTCAGTCTCTCTCAATAGGTCATATATATGAGAACCTTAAGCATATTAAGAGGTTTCTTCTGACTCCTCTCCAATTTATCAATACCCTTCCTAAACCAAGGAGTTATGACTGGACAGGACCTTTAGATGTGGGTATTTTTAACTGTTTGTTTGAAACCTAAATCCATTTGGGGTTATCTTGACAACATGAAAGGCATTTCCAATGAGTAATAAAAAGTAAGGTAACCTTGTTGCCTTATCTCTTCATACATTTCTCCGTGACTTTCAACTTTATCTGTTTTGTTCTATAGACACTGATTTTTTTTTTTTTCTTCCAGATGCTGCTTTACACAGTCACTGGGACAGAAAGAGGACAGTGTTTTCTGAGGTAGATATGTAAGGAGCTACAGTAGATAGTATCATCAGAGTTCTTTGGTGCCCAATAGCAGAAGACATGATGTAGTCTTTCTCCGTTGCTCCTATGGCTACCAACACGGTCAGAAAAATAGAAGAGCTTCCACCGGAAAGTGACTACAAAAAACATTCTGACAAAGCAGCCACTTCCAGAAGCCATTACCGTCATCAGAGAAACAAACAGAGAAGCTTTTTCTAATACCCACATAATTTTAAGATTGACAATAACAGTGAATTTGATAAATGCATTTGATTACCAATTTGCCTGACTGGATGACTTTGCCCTAGTGGCTTGTTGAAGCTCAGTCCTCAGCTTATGACTGTCCACCCATAGGCAGCAGCTGGCCTTCGCAGCATTCTCACTCACAGGAAAGCCTAGGAAGTTTTGCACAGAGGATTAAAAGCAGCTCTGAAAAGCCTTCCAAATGAGACAGTGGTAGTAGCAGGGATCTGTGCTCTTTTTCCCAGAGGAAGGTTGTAAGAGTTTTGCTGTGGAAAGTGAAAAGCCATGTCGGCATGGGGATGGCAACATCAGTATAGCTCCAAAGTCTCTTATGTTATGATAGGTGAAATCACTCTTTCTTAAACTGGAAACCACTAAAACATAAAAAAAAAACATAGTACAGACTTCCACAAAAATGAAGTTCTGACTTCCTTGTCCTGGTTTACCAGGGAAAAACATCATGCTTTTAATTTTTTCTAAATATGTAATAGGAAAACTTGCACAATGGTGTGGCACAATGTAACATGGAAGCAAGCAGTGCAATTTCCTCAAGAATGTTGTGTGTACTCTAAAGCACTGAAAATGGTGTTATTTAAGTGTAATAATAAGTAAGGCATGGCTTTTTAGTAGTGCATTATTAAATAGGTGAATATTAAAAAAAGACATTTCTATGTAATACAACTATTACAGGTATCAATTGAAATCTAAATCTTGTAAATGTACTTCTATAAAAATTAAACTTGAATGAGTAAGTTGTCTGTTTGTAGGCACTTAGGAATATTCTCCAAATTATATCAATATTTCTTTAATTATGTTTAAGAAAGAGGTTGCTAGAAAAAAGAAGTAGCCTGCAATACCAAGTACTTCATCTTGGTCAATTATTCCCATGTGAGTAATAAATCCTCCCTATTTGCCAACTCAGCCAACAGATATGCTTGACTGAGTCAGGAGAATTGATAGCCTCCTTCTAAAAAAATCTATTACGCACCAGATCAGCACGTCCATAATCTCAGGGTTCTGCATCAGCTCCTTTTCTTCCTCTGAAATGGCCTCACTAGTGAAGGAATCAGGCATTTTATGAGACTGGAAAACAGAATTTGCATCAATATTTCTTTTCCTTTTTTTTCTGCAGATTATGGAATAATGTCTAACTTCAGGAAGCTGCAGAACGCTCCCCCAAGAAAAGACCAGGGTGATGATTTTTAAATTGCCATCAATCTCTTTGGCGACAGCACTAACCACCAGTCATTCAAACCTAGAAAGATACCATCAGCACAACCCATATAATAAGCAACATATTGTCTGAAGCACTCATAGTATCATAAATTATGCAAAACTCATCCACTGTCACCCAGAAGCCCTCCCTGAGTCGTAACTTTTGCTTTAGTTCTCTCTTTTGCCATCTCCTACTCTTTTAAATCTAGATGAGGTTACTCCAAAAGCAAAGTGTTGAGAGTTATGAGAAGGGGAAACTAATTTTTAAAAATAAGTAGGCCAAAATACCAGAAAAGAATAGTGAAAGACATATAACTAATAGTGTCTACTATTAGTAACATCCTTTAGCTAGGAAAGCATGAAGTCCTATGCTATCCTGAAAGGGCAACCTCTGATGACAGGAAGTTATTGGCATTTTCAGCTGCGTAGGCTTTATCACATCTACTCTACTTAGTAAGTGTGACGGACACTTCATGTCAGGGACTTCGATGTCATTCAGGCTGACGGGGTTTAGAGATGATATATCTTTCTTGCTTCGGTTGAGAACAAAGTGCACAAAGAAATTGTGTGGTCACACTGTTCAAAGTTAAATGCAGACCAGAGGGAAAAAAGTTAATGTGCCTGACTGCAGTATTTGCTCTTAGCATGCAGTTGCAAGCCTTGAAAGTCCCGTTTAAGTATCTCTTTTTTAAGATAAATACCTATTAAGTAATGTATATGCACAAGCTGAAGTGTTAAATGGTTTGTTGAAACCTATTAGAGTACACAAGATGATAAACATAAATTATAGCTAATATACTGCACCAGTGATTTTTAAACATAAAAATTACTGACACTGTAAAAACACACTTGAGTCATCGTAGCAGCATAATAGCACTAATCCATGTTTATCCAACCGTGCACTTTTCAAAAACAACACAAACCTCTAATAAATGCTTTGGCTTCACCTTGACAACTTATATGGGTTATTGCCTCGTTCATGCCTGGATAACCATGTGTTATGACTTAAATGTTCTTTAATATCAATTTATGCCTTGAAGAAAAAGGATTGAAAAACATAGTGTACATATGGTTCAATTTATTACAGCAAAACAATCATTTTAGTTTGAAGATATTTTCTCATGGTGCATATCATAGAAATCTTATTCAATAGAGCTCTCAATAAACCAGATTTTTTATGTCACAATAAATGAAACTAAGGCAGCTAATTGTTGCTAAGATTCTAAATAGATGAGTCTATTTGGCTTTCTTGTCAATCAAGAAATAAATTCCTTAACACTTGTATTTCTGGATTCTAATGTCTCTAATTGGATTTTACACTATCTGATTAACGATGTAGTTTATAGACTACTGTAAAAAAATGTGATACTTAAAAAGTAGAAGAGGAAATTGTGGGCTGTCAGCGTTTATGGAAAAGGCCAAGACAACACTGAGTAATTTAGTATTTTTGCAAAATGGCAACGAAAAGCATAAAACCTGGTCAACGATGCCTCATTTGTGGCACTCTTGTTGTGTGTCTGTGATACAAAAGAAGACCCTGGAGTGCTATTCTGAAGAATATTAAAATATGTAATAGTCTGTACAGAAAATGGATGGCAGTTTTAGGAAATTACAAAATAAAAAAGAAATCCAAATTTTAATTTAGAACCAAAACCAGAGTATAAGCTTAAAATTCAACCACAGACTAGTTATGAATAAAACTTACAGAAACAGGTACAAGCACAAGGTAGAAAGAAGGGCACAAAATATTCTTGCTACTTCTACAGTACCCATTTTTACTGACAGTCTCATTTTCATGAACTTTCCACATTTTCCAAAGATGTTTCTGGCAATCTTTCAACCGGAAAGATCTCCACAAATATAGAGAACTGGCAGTCCTAGAAGAATAATGGTTACAGATATGCAAGACAGTCTTTGCCATTTAATCACCATTATATGGTGAAACAGACTGGCTAGAAGCTAATTTTGAACCATGATGACAGTAGAAGCAGCAATGTCTGTGAGCACTGTAGCTCTTGTTATGAGGAACATTTTCACAATATGCAGGTCTTAGAATCATAGAACCATAGAATTGTTTAGGTTGGAAAAAACTTGAAGGTTATCAAGTCCAACCTCTGTTTTAGACAACCAACACAACATGAAATACTCACCTTTAGGTCACAAGCTCTTTCATGCTATTTATGCAGATGTGGATTTAGAAAATTTGGGGGAAAAAAAGTTAGTTCAGCTATTTGGAGGACTCTGAACTCTCCATCTTTCCCACTTCAGAAACAAACTTAGCACAGAAATTTGAACAAGACATTTATCAATATGGGTAAGATAATAAAACTGCAATTTAAAGGTGGGGGATGTCCAAAAGAAGTAATACCTCAGCTTATTCTGTAAGGAGTAGATTTGATTTCCAAGGATTACAACCACTGGAAAATCATATACAAAAATAAAATACTGGACTATGCAGCTCTCAGTAATTAAGAGATCCACATACTGCAGTACAGTTTTGCTACTCCCTGTATTATTGTTGTTATTACTATTTTTTTCATTTCTCTGAAGCATCGAGTATAACCACTTGTCAGACCTTCTCTTGTCCATTTTGGCTAAGTTACTCCCTGCTGCCTGTGTCCCACAAAGGTGGCTTCTTTTCCCCCAGGGTGGCCTAGCCAAAAAAGACAGAGAGAGTAAAATACAGTTAAATAAAAATTAAAGTAACAAGTAAAATCAACTAAAATTAAAAGTTAAAGTAAAATAAGAAGCAAAATAAAATTTTAATGTTAATTAAAAAGTAAAGTTAAGAAGTAGACCAAAACAAATAAGAAATAAAATAAAACACACAAAAAACAGTCCATTAAAGTAAACAGAAAAAAAATAAAATGTAAAATCAAAGTAAAACAAAAAAAACCACAAAGTAAAACCAAAATAAACCAAAGAAAACAAAAGTAAATAAGACCCCACTGTAACATAAAATGAAGAGTACAAAACCCAAAGTACAACAACAAAAAATAAAGTAAACCAAAATAAAAGAAAAAAATGTTAAAAACCCAATGCAAAAATAAGGAAATAATAAAAACCCTCAACAAAACCGAAGTAAAAGCCCAACATAAAACTCAACATTAAAGCCCAATGTAAAACATAACAACTCATAATAAGAAAACCCAACAAAAAGTAAAAATAAAAAAGTAAACCGAAGTAAAATAAGCAATAAATAAGCCCCAGAGTAAACCAAAGCAATCCAAATTAAACAAAAAACACCCAAATAAAATGTAAAACGTGAATAAAAATAAATCAAACAAAAGTCAACCACCCCCTAAGAAATATAATGTCCCAACATCAGACCACAATGTAAAACTCCAATATTAAACAAAGAAATAAAAAGCTCCAGATCAACTGCAAAGAAAATATAACCCAAAGTAAAGAAAAAGAAGAATTAGAAAGTAAAACCCTAATGTACCCCCCCCCCCCCAAAAAAAAATCAGAAAAAAGAACTTAAGTAAAACAACAAAAACAAGAGAAGAAAAAAGAGCAAACTAAGCCTAAGTAAATCCAGGTATACAAAAGTAAACCAAACAAAAAGCAGAACCCAACACAGAACGCCAACGTAGAATCTCAGTGTAGAACCCCAACATTAACCCCCAATGTTAAGCAAAGATACAAAAAAAGTAAAAGAAAAAATAAGTAAAACCAAAGTAAAGCCAAGAAAACAAAAGCAAACCAAAAATGTGAGAAAAACCCCACCTCGTAAATTCTCAACATACAAAAAAAAAGGAACCCCAAATTAAAACAGAAATAAAAACTCCAAAGAAGTAAACCAAAATAAACAACAAAAAAAGAAAATCCTAACATAAAATTCCATTAAACCCCATCAGAAAATGAAATACTAACAACCCAAAAAGCACAACACAAATAACAAAAAATTCAACACAATAAGTAAAACACCAATGTAAACCCCCAACATTAAATCTTATTGTAAAGCCTGACATAAAACAAAAGATAAAAACCCTGAAGTAAACCAATCAACTTCCCCCCCCCAAAAAACCCCACTGTGAACAAGTAAAACCCACACGAAACATCAAATAAAAATAAGTAAACCATTTTTTTCCAAATCCAAAATAAACTAAGAAAACAAACAAAAAGTACAACTCCAAGGTAGAATAAAAAATAAATGAAACAGAAATAAAGTAATATCAAAACCCCCCACAAGGTAAAACAAAGTAAAAAACACAATGTAAACCTAAAAATTAAAAAAGAAAAGCAAGCAAATACAAAAAACCCCAAAACACCTGTGAAATTAAACCAAAGTAAAGTAAAGTAAGCAAAAACACAGAAAAAGTAGAACTCCAATGTAAAACAGCATAATCATTACAGTAAAGTGGAACAGAAAAGCAAAACACACAAAGTAAACAAAAATGAACTGAAACAAAATGTAAACCAAAATATAAAACAACATTAAACAAAATAATAAACCCCTCAGAAGTAAACCAGTGTAAAATAAAGACCCAAGGTAAACCAAAACAAACAACGGAAACCCCAAACAAAAGTTACAAGCTCAAAATAAAAACCCTAAGACCCCAAAGTAATACCCCAACATACACCTCAATATAAAACCCCAACATAAAACCCTAACACAAACCAAAACACAATAAAGAAACAAAGCAAAAGCAAAGTAAAACCAAATAAGACCACCAAAGTAAGCCAAAGTAAATATTAAAACACAAATAAAATGTAAAATCCCAGTATAGAATCCCAACATGAAAAGTTAAACAAAAAAATCCCCAACAACAATACTAAAGAAAGGTAAGCAAAAAACCAGAAAAAGTAAAGCCCCAATGTAAAACCCCAACCTAAAACTCCAACAAAATTCCAAAAATATAAAAAAACCCTAAAATAATGTTAAAAAAAAAGTAACCATAAGTGAACCAAAGAAAAAAGTAAATAAAAAGTCCAAACAAAAAATAAAGCCCTAGTGTAAAAAACCCAATACTAAACCAAAATAAAACAAAAAAAGTTTGAAAAACC
The DNA here is from genome assembly GCA_035047865.1 of Dendrocincla tyrannina. Taxonomy (NCBI): domain Eukaryota; kingdom Metazoa; phylum Chordata; class Aves; order Passeriformes; family Dendrocolaptidae; genus Dendrocincla; species Dendrocincla tyrannina. The sequence goes on along the minus strand of JAWWMP010000081.1, from coordinate 35,824,833 downwards.
TAAATCAACGTAGAAAAAAAATAATTGTGAAGCAAATTAAATGAAAGCAAAATAAAGTTAAGTAAAACATAATCAAGTAAAAAATAATCAAGTAAAAAAGAAGTAAATTAAGGTAAAAAAATTAAAATAATATTTTTAAAAATAAATTTCATTGATGTAAATAAAAATGGTAAGAATAAAATAAGATAAATTTTAAAAATAAATTAAAGTCACATAATGGGTGAGTTTGGAAGAGACCACAGTGGGTCATCTGGTCCAACCTCCCTGCTCTAGCAGGGTCATCCTAGAGTACATGGCCCAGAATTGTGTCCAGACAGTTCTTGAATATCTCTTGTGAGGGATACTCCACAAACCCTCTGGGCAGTCTGTTCCAGTGCTCAGTCACCTGCACAGGGAAGAAGTTCTTCCTCACATTCAGGTGGAACTTTCTGTGCATCAGTTTCTGTCCATTGCCTCTTCTCGCAGTGGCTGGGACCACCAAGAAGAGCCTGGCTCCTTCCTCTTAACCCTCTCCCTTCAGACTTTTACATACATTGGTTAGATTCCCTCTCAGTCCTCTCCAGGCTAAACAGGCTCAGCTGCTTCAACCTTTCCCCATAGAGAGGTGCTCCAGTCCCCTAAACATTACAGACCTCCACTGGACCTGCTCCAGGAGCTCACTGACTCTTGTACTGAAGAGCCCAGAACTGGACACAGCACTCCAGATGTGGCCTCACCAGGGCTGAGTAGAAGGGCAGGATCCCTAGACCTGCTGACAATGCTCTTCCTAGTGTACCCCAGGATACCACTGTCCTTTTCAGCCACAAGGGCACACTGCTGTCTCACAGGCAGCTTATTGTCCCCCAGGTCCTGCTCCACAGCACTCCTTTCCAGCAGGTCAGCCCCCAGCTGGTCCTAGTGCAGGAGGTTATTCTTTCCCAGGTGCAGGACCCTTCATCTGCCCTTTTTCAATTTCAAAAGTTTCTTCTCTGCTCATCTCTCTAACCTGTTGAAGTCCCTCTGAAGGGCTTCACAACTCTCTGAGGTATTTGGCCACTCATCCCAGTTTTGTATCATCAGTGATCTTGCTGAGCAGGCATCTATCCCTTCGTCCAAGTAAAATAATACTGGGCCCTGTATAAAACCCTGGGGGACACCACTAGTGTCAGGCTTCCAACTCTGTGTCACTGATTACAGCCCTCTGGTTCAGCCTCCCAATTGAGAACTCTCAATCCATTTCACTGTCCACTCATCAGTCCACACTTCACTGTCCACTCATCAGTCCACACTTCCCAAGCTTGCTTATTAGGATATTGTGAGAGACAGTGTTGAAAGCCTTGCTAAAGCTGAGGTAGACAATACCCACTGCTCTCCTCTCCTCCATCCAGGTAGTTTCATTATAGGAGGTAATTATGTTGGTCAAGCACAATTTTCCTGAATTCATGTAATGAATCCATGCTGACTACTCCTGATTACCTTCTTGTCTTCCATAAGGGTAGAGATGCCCTCCAGAATGAGGCACTCCATCCCCTTTCCAGAGGTTGAGGTGAGGCTGACTGGCCAGTAGTTTTCTTCTTGCCCTTTCTGTAATTGGGGTGACCTTTGCTTTCTTCCATTCCTCAAGCACCTCTCCTGATTGTCATGACCTTTCAAAAATTATGAGTGGCCTGGCTATGGTTTCCATCAACTCTCTCAGCACTTGTGGATGCATCCCATCGGGGTCCATAGACTTGTGGATGTTTAGTTTGTTTAAGTGTTTTCTGACCCAATCCTCCTGGACCAAGGGAAAGCCTTCCTCTCAACATACCTATACCCTGGTTTCCTGGGTCAGAGGTCCCTAAGGGCTGGTCTTATCAGTAAAGACTGATAAGTTCCATGTTCCACACTCTTCAACTCAATAGATGTAAGTCCCTAAGAATGAGATTTACAGCAACCAACAGAACGACTGAGGAAAGAGCTAAGGCAGGCTGTAAGAATCTTGAAAGTTGAAGTCCTAAAAGTATATTCAATCTGCATTTGAGATAGAACTACAAAACAGCAATCTCCTAACGTAATCTAATTTATGAGTCAATTCCATTGTTTTTTCTCTCTTTCTCAGAAATTCATCCAGCTTCTCTTATAGGAGATAGTATCAGGATACTTCACAATTTTCAGTGCATTTATCTTCACAGTATCATTGAGCTATAAAAGATGTGTAATTACTCACACTGTACAGAGAAATTAGAGGAACTGACACAGTTATTCAAAAAGAATATGACAATGTAATAAACTGGTTGGCTCTACAAACCTTGACAAGAATCTGAACCGAATGATTGCATTTTTTCTTCCTCCTTTTCCACATTCCCTTCCTCAGTCTATTTGTCTATTCCTTTTGGGAAAAGAAAGAAAGGTAATCAGGAGTTCAATCAGAGAGATCAATAGGAATTCATGGAATAAAAGAACACAAGGAAACAAGTAACTTGAAAGAACCTTAAGTGAATGGAAAAGTTTGATTTCCTTATTTTAATGAAAAAGTCAGATGCAGCACCAGGTGAGGAAGGCTACAAAATGAGACAGAGTGCTTATGGATGTAGATTTATTTACAGAGAAACTACTTGTGGTCTGTCCTTGCTTGCTACATGACTGAGGAGAGGAAATGACAATAAAGAGTACTATTAGCTCAGTGGTGAGCCAGATATATCAGCTACCATGGGGCAGTGCACTTGTTATCAAACACCATTCTTCTTCCCCCTCTTAATTTGGGGCTTCTAAGAACCAGCATAAGTTCAGTGACAGCTACTGTTTTATGTCTTTGTACATGAAGTTTGCTTAAAGATTTTATTTAATGACAGCTTTCCAGTTATAGTTTCACATTCCCTGAAGTTTCTGATGTATTTTCTTTTAGTCTCACATTTAGCTGCAGTCATAGATTTCTGTCTCTGCAAAAAAAACCCATTTTGTACCAAGTCATTTTTGTACTTATTTTGTACTCCACAGTACCCAGAAATGTGGTTGACTTTACAGGCTAAAGAGGACTATTAAAAAAATACATAGAAACTCATAATGAAAAGAAGTTGGGTTTTTTTTAAGCATTTTAGAAGAATAGTAAAACGTTGTTCTGGCACTTTGAACTATGACATTCAGATAGTCATCCTTTTTTTGTTTACAGAGACAGAATTGTAAACCAATTTTAAATTTTTGTGAAAACTAAAATATGAATGAGAATATTAACAAAGCCTATACTAAGATCTGTATTGCATATTTGGTAAAATTGCTTCATAAGATTATATTATTGTAACAATACTAATTTTTATTCATGTATAAAAGAATTTATTTGCTAATATTTCTTCATATTTTATTTTTAAAAAAAATCATTATTCCTTTTCTATGGGTAACTGACAGGAATTTTCAGGACAAGGATTTCTTCTTTTTGATTTTAAATTAAAAAGTCTTTCTCTTCAGGTATGGTTCCTGAAGCTGGATTTCACCCTAGCATTTTTCAAAACAACCATTCCCAACCTAACAGTTAATACTCAAGTGTACCATAGTAGAAAATTACTTTTGACCTACGAAATATAACTTCCAATTTTCGTTTGGAATTTTTGTTTAGAATGAATTTTTCTTGATAAAAGATGGTGCAATAGCAGAAATACAGAAGTCCACATAGAACCTCATTTCAGCAAAACACTGTGCTGTAATCAAAATCTTCACACTTCTGATCTCTCCTTTTACTCTTGTAACTTCACTGCAACTGCATTTCTCACACAAACATTTACCAAGTGTCTGTCATGACAGACACAAATCAAAAGCACACTTAATTTCTCTGCTCCGTAACAGGTGTGTTACTCTAACTATCTACAGCTGTTGTAGATCACAGAAGACAGAAATGAAAGAAAAAAAAAACAGAAAAACAAACAAAAAAAGCCTGTTTGAATTCTTCTGCAGCTGCAGAGGATGTGGGACCAGATTCTGATGAGGGATAAAAAAAAAGTCAAAAAGTCAAAATTCACGTTACACCAGTTCAGGGGAAAATTTTCTGGTGTTTTAGAGACTGTGTTACTTTTATACCACCTTTATGTTCAGGTTTCTCTTGCAAGGATCTTATCTACATAAAAGGCATTCTGAATCTTTCATCGGAGTAAGTTCAACACAAGTATTAAGCCCCACTTTTTAGCTCCCTGATAGTGGCATTATTCAGCAACAGTCATTTTCTTATACCGGGTAAACTCATCCAGATGCAAATCTTTACCGATTCTTTGTGCTTGTTCTGCCAGAGGGGTCTTCTCACAGGGCCACTGGCAAGAGCAATACTACTCGAAGCCTGTTATGTGTGAAAGCCTATGCCTTACAGCATGCAATTGCTTCTCTGTTACCTGGTAGCATGGTACCTCAAGTAGCTACCTGGTTTTGCTGAACAGCCACGCTGATAATGAGATACAGCACAACAAAAAACAATGAGAATATCTAGACTAGGAATATGGATCATTTACTGGTACTGAAGACAGCTACAGTTTTATACCACCTTGTGGTAAACAGAAGTTATTGCAATATTCAAGAGTACATTAAAGTCGTCAGAGCATCCATGTTTTGAGGCTGTTTAGCTTCAGGACAGGTCGTTAACATTTCAGATAAATGAAGAAAAATCTCAAGTATAATAATAAATTCATATGCTTCCACAGCTTTTGCCTTCACTTTATCCTCCATATCATTACATACACAAACGTAACAATAATAAAACCACTTGAAAGATCTAGTAAGCTTACCTAGGTAAAAAAAAAATAGTTCTTCCTCCTCAGAGGGAGTCTGAACATTTAATATACAGGGACTAGTATAATATCAGTTCTGAAATACACCTTTATTTTATTGTCACCAGAGTAATCCCATGAGCTTCCCTTGCTAGATTTATGTCTTATTCTCTTCAAGAATCAAAGTAAAAATGCAGAAGTGCCTTTTCCATTGTTTTTATTTATTTATTTGTTCTAAACTCTATAGAATACTTCTAAATAAGAAACATTCTAAGTTGGCACATAGGACTGCAACATGTTTACTCAGAAATCAATTGTTTAAAAGACCATTTAAAATCAGGGAATTACTCTTACCTGAAAGGGAAAGGAAACAGAGCAGTCAGTTGGGGTTTTGCTGTTTCCAAGTTCAGACCAGTGGTGGGAACGGCACCTATAGGGAATTCTGAAGGCTGAAAAGTCTGTAATAATATTGTGTTAGCATTTGTTTCTGAAAATAATAATTTTAATTCATGTTCATAAAAACCAGAAAGTATATTCTAAACAGTTGCTTTGTTTTCTTGCTGTCTGGAGTAAACTTTAAGGCAACCACTGAGCTATTGAGTGTAAAGGGTTATAACAGAAAGACTGAGACAAGTTTAATTATAATACTGCAGAGCTATAAAGGAAATAAATAGTATACCATACAGAAAGAAAAGACTGAGCATTTCTGTAATGAGTATGATTTAGCTGGATAAGAGAAGCCTTAGCATTTGCTTATTCTTTTCCACATTTGGTGAGATGTGGAATGGACTAAGAAATATGGGAAATAAAACCACATTTTACAGATGTGTAAAGCACTATAGGTACAAACCATAATGGGACAAAATTTTTCAAAAACTCTAATTTAGTAATAGTGTGCTGTGTTTGATTGTGATTAAAACATTTTATGGTTTTCTATGAATAAACCTTAGTTACACAGGAGTAAGGGCTAACCTTGCCAATGCAACCATTTTATTTTCTGTATAAGTTTGATTTTTTCAGTGTTAA
>JAWWMP010000081.1:35791277-35813469 GCA_035047865.1 Dendrocincla tyrannina | reverse complement strand
AGGGTTTTGTGGTGGTGTTTTTTGGGGGGGGGGAAAAAAAAAAAAAAAAAAAAAAAAAGGAGGTTATATCCCTAGCTCAACCACCAAAACCTGACCCGGTTACGTTATAATAGATGTACTCTAGTCCTCATATTGATTTTCTTTATAGATCAATTATTTAACACATCTGCCTTTTTAAAGAGGTTCTGTGGCCTCCACTTGTTCATTTGTGCAGAGGAAAAAACATCATACTGAGATCTCAAGTGTTGCAGCAATTAGTAAAATGAGAAAGATTCCTTTCTAGGATTTTCAGGGACATTGTACTTCACCATCTTCAATTTTACAATTAAGAAAACTTAAAATGTGTTTATAACCTTAGGAATGTCAACATGTTTTCATTATCTGCTGTGTACATATTATTTTGAACCTACTTCAGAGTGCAGAATATATTAATGTATTTATCTAGATTCTGATAAAGTGGTCCTTCAGACACTTAAGGACTTAAAGCCTTCAAAAAAGTCTTGTACAGACAAGTATTTAAAAATACTGAAAAATCATTAAATGTTAAATAACTTGCATATATTTTCATTGGTTCATTACCATTTTTTGATTAAAAATGACATGCAAAATTTACAAAGAGAACATTAAGGGTCTAATATTCTCTGACACTTAACAGTTCATGAGGGCATGTTTTTGTACATCTCTTAAAAAAAAGAAGGAAAAGAATAGAAGGGAAATAAAAAGCTTAAAAAGAATCAGGGAGAATTAAATTTATTTTGTCTTGCTTTGAATATGATGGGCAGACAGCTCTTGTAAATTCATTGGTTTTGTCTGATAGGAGGGTCAGTGTCAACAAGTGACCTATGCAGGGATCCGAAAAGTGGACCTCTTGGACTCGTGCCTTTTTACATTATTTTGAAAGTGTCCAACACCTACTAACCAGTCTCTCCCCTCAGCTTTCAGAGGACTTCAAAGTTGATATGGCTGGCCCCAGGTGGGTACTCAGTGAGCCATGTCTGTAAAACTGCTTGAAAAGAAATTTTGTAAAAATACCATCTTGCTTACTCCTCATCTGCTTGCACTCAAAGCCACACTGTATACTTCTGAAACATTGCTTCTTTTCGATTTTTAATGTTTTTTTTTCATTAGCACACAAAGTAAAAAATGGGATTATATTGAACCTTAGCAATGGTATTATGTCAGACAGACACGAGGGTAACCACTGCTACTGTAATGCAGAGATCGGATATGCTATAGCACATGATGTGACCTTTATAATTGTTTCAGTTGTAAGTTCTGTCTGTCTTCCACAGTCAAATATTCAGATGCCGCCTGCTTCCAGGCCTACAAGGGATTTCAATCACATTGCCTTCCAACTCTTAATCCAAAAGGAGAGGAAGGAAATCACTGATTCATTGGGTCAACCTCTTTGCATCTCCTGGAAGGAGTAGAAAGCTGAGGACACTGGATATGAGAATGAGAAAACATGTCTCTACACAACAGCAAGCTCTTAAGTCCTGTATCACAATGTAGCTACTACATGACATATTTGTGATTTTAGATGCACAAAATCCAAAATATTGTCAAAATTTTCTGTAACAAAGTTCTGTAAATGTAAAGCCAAGTGAAGCACTATAAACGTAAATCCAAGTGAATAATCTCCTAGGAATAAGTTGTTGAATATATTTTTCAATTTGTTTGTTCAATAAAAACTTAAGTGTTTTTTTCCCTGAAATCCTTAACCAGATTTCTTTGCAAACAATTTTCTTTCTGTAGAGTGCAAAAATTGCAGATTCTTGTGCATTTAAACAGATATTTGTCAGATCCACATAAATAATAACACTTGTCAGTATTTGCCTACAGTAAGTAGCACAGTGGGAGATGAAGAAAAGCACAGAGGGAAAAGAGGGTGCTTACCTGATTCTTTTGATATTAGCTTTTACTTGGCAGAACCAACAGCAGTTGGTTCTATAAGGTCAATAGAAAATGTCTTTTTCCAATTAACTCAAGTGTCATAGATTTAAAAACTTCATTTTGAATATAGAACTGTACCCATGAAAACCCACAACTTGATGTTTTGTATTATTCTGAAGGTCCTGTTTTCTGTTTCTTATACATTTGAAATGAATTATGAACTTTCAAAGAATCATTTTTTATGCTGGCAAAGCTGAAGTATCTTCTGGAAATCTTAACAAATATTTCCTCAATGTAGGGTACTATGCAGGATGATACTTGATTCATACAAAACTTAAAGCCCATGAGTAATTCTGTTCAGTTCATGGTATTACTCATACCCTTTAATAAAGATACACATTTAAGTGACTTGACGACTCTTCAGAATATACAGGGTCAATTAAAGAATTAGGGACTTTTCATCCAGTCTGATCACCAACTTCCTCTGCTCCTCCCCTTCCCCAGAAGTCCATTTTTGAATCACTGAAGCCTCTTAGAATTCTAAACAACTCATATATTAAAAAAAAAAAAGAGTAAAATACAAGAAAGAGAGTGACTTGCAAACCCAAACCTCTCTATGTTGATGGACTATGCAGCAGACTATGGAGGATAATGTAACAGGGCGGAAAGAAAGCTGACTGACTTACATTTTTGTAAAAAATCTAATTCACCTTGCATCTGTGTGTGCCCAAGTCCCTCTGGAATTTTAAGAACGTGATGCATGACTAATTTTAAAACTAAACAAAATTACTGTGTCTTTTTCTGAATGTAATTTAAGTGTACCCTTGTGCAAGTTTGGGGCTGTTTATTTTAAATGGCAAATGGAAGATGGACCCATATTGACACCAAGAAACACCAAAGAAATCCCCTGGGAAAGGCCCAACATAGGTCATTACACCCACTGTCCCTCCATCTGGCTAAACAGAAGCAAGGAAGTTTTCTAGTCTGCCACCTAATTAATAAGAGCACAATTCCAGAATTCATTTGCAGCTCAGTACTAATGAGTATATATTGACAGCAAGAGTTTCTATTTTAGACATATTAGTGAATATAATTGTATTCCATTCCTAGTGATTGGCATTTTGAATCACACATCATAAAAGAGGGTGGAGATAAAGTTTTCCTCTCTGAAGAAATTCAGTGTTGGATACCAGGGTTCCACAGCAACAGCCAAATCAAATTGTTGGAATTTAACACTGTGAAGCACTTTTCTTTCAAATCACTTGATGATTTTGAAAACATGAATCCATCTCTTACTCTCTGTTTTTTAATCCATATGGAGCATCAGTCCACACTAAGATCTAGAATTAAAACTACTAAAGAGTATTGAAAAATCTTTGCACAAAAGGAACAGACAAGAATGAAAGTTAATTCTTTTTAAAAAGCAGTATCATTTTTCCTCTTTGTATTTATAGGAATTCAGATATATAAACAGTATTTTCCCATAGATCTCTAAATTTTTCCATTTTTTTATTAACCTGGGATGAATTTAGATCATGTAATTTCTGAAGTTGCTTCTAAATATAAAATAACATACAGTGTTTGACAATAATTATGTGCATTTTATATGAATAAATAATTTTTAAAAGTACAAACATTCTAGTACTTTCAAATACAGAATATTTACTGACTATCACAATAGTCCTCTAGTTCTGTGTGTTGTCTTCAGAGGTAAAAACACTAAAGGACAGGGAAATAGCACTGCAGCATGTGTGATGTTCAGCAACAAGAATTTTAAGTCCCTCACTTGTGTGATATTATAGAGAATTACATCACATTCCAGTGGAAAGTATGTTTAATGCAAGTATCAACACAACATCCAGAGGCCCATGTAAGAACCTGTCAGTGTATATTGTCAGTGAGGACAATACCGGGAATTTTGAAGGCAATGATTCCTTTCACACAAGTTTTCAGACTCCTTAAGAACCTAACCCTCTGATAAGCTTGCACTATTAACTGTGATGAAGCATATGTGTGTATCATTTCACAAATGGCAAAGTTGGACAAAATGACATACAAGACAGATGAATATTTTAAAGCATATTCATGAAGAAAGATTAGTTAGAGAAACAAAATATATATAAGTTATCAATAATAACATCCCATTCTCTGACAATCTACAAGCTTACATGTCAATATACACTGCCCATGATTAAAGTCTAAAACTGTGACTTAAAACTATTGCAATTCAAAGACCAAGATATTATCTCAGAATTTTCCTTACTTTTTTAAGGTTAACTACATATAAATTATGAATGTGAAGTACAGATGGGACTAGTCAGTTGAAGTTATAAAGCACAATTTGCAGAAATGCACCATTAACAGGAAGTTATACATGGTTTAAAATTATTCGTACTTACAGAGAATTCAGTCTGTGACTGAGATTTGAGAGGGTTGCATCCTCAATTGTACATGTGTGCAGCAAGAAAGCTTCTGATGAAATTCCAATTCAAACTCTAAGCATGTGAGAAAAATGTCCTTATCACTTACCATGGTGGCACAGAGAGATATATCTGCTTCCCCCGAGCATGGACACAGTGATGAATTGATTGGAGGAGCAGATTTCTATAGGACCTTCTGGTGAACATAAGGCCAGGACCTGTGCTGCTTACAGCAGAGTCTGACATGGGGCATCAGCAGCAGTCTGCAGCTGATGATCAGGAAGCTGGTACACCTCAGGCTGTGTCTAAAGTTTACTTTCAGCTACTCAGTGTATCTCAGATTCTCAAAATCTCAGAATCACAGAAACACAGAACATGCTGAGTTGGAAGGGACCCATAAGGATCATTGTGTTCAACCCTTAGCCCTGCACAGAACCATCCCCAAGAGTCACACCATGTGCCTGAGAGTATCCAAATGCTTCTTGAACTCTGTGAGGGTTTGTGCTGTGACCACTGCCCTGGGGAGCCTGTTCCAGTGCCCAACCACTCTCTGGGTGAAGAACTTTTTCTAATATCCAACCTGAACCTCCCCTGACACAACTTCAGGCCATTCCCTTGGATTCAGTCACTGGTCACCACACAGAAGAGAATAGTGCCTGCCCCTCCTCTTCCCCTCACAAGGAAGTTGTAACTGCAATAAGGTCTCCCCTCAGTCTCCTCTTCTCCAGGCTGAACAGATCAAGTGATTTCACTCGCTCCTCATATAGCTTCCCCTCAAAGCACTTCACCATCTTTGTGGCCCTCCTTTGGACACTTTCTAATGTCTTATATTGCAGTGTCCAAAACTGCACACAATATTCCAGGTGAGGCTACCCCAGAGCAGAGCTGGACAATCCCCTCCCTCGACTGGCTGGCGATGCTTTGCCTGATGCCCTCCCAGGACACGGCTGGCCCTCCTGGCTGCCAGGGCACTGCTGACTCATATTCAACTTGCTAACCACCAGCACCCCGAGGTCTCTTTCCACAGCATTGCTTTCCAGCATCTCATTCCTCAGCCTGTGCAAACATCCAGGATTGCCCCACTCCAGGTGCAAAGTCCAGCACTTCCCCTTGTTGAACTTCATATGGTTGATGATTGCCGCGTCCTTTTTTTTGTCCAGGTCTACCTGCAGGGTCTCCCTGTTTTCAAGGGAGTCAACAGCTCCTCGTAGTTTTGTGCCATCTGCAACCTTGCTTAGTTTATGAAGATGTTGAAGAGCAACGGAGCGCTGCAGTGAAAGTGCTGCACTAGTGACAGGTCACCAGTCTGATGTCACCCCATACACTATCACCCTCTGTACTCGACACATGAATCAAATGCTCACTTACCACATGATGTGTTTATCCAGCTGTGTGCTGGACATTTTGTCCAGAAGGATCCTGTGAGAGACTATTGAAAGTTTTACTGAAATCCAAAAAGATTACATCAGCTGGCTTCCCCTGATCAACTAGGTTGGTTACCTAGGAAAGGAAAATCAGGTTTGATAAGCAGGACTTCCCTCTCATGAAGCCATGCTGGCTGTGACCAATGACAGCATTGTTTTTCAGCTGTTCTTTCGTACCTCCCAGGATAATCTTCTCTACAACTTTACCAGGCAATGAAATGAGACTGGGAGGCCTGTAGTTTCCAGGATCCTCCTTCTTACCCTGGGACAATGTTTGCAAGCTTCCAGTCATCTGGGACCTCTCCAGACTCCCAAGACTGGTCAAAAATCATTGAGAAAGGTTGTTCAATGACATCAGCCAGTACTTCGAGGATTCTGGGATGAATCCCATCAGGCCCCATGGCTTTTTATAGACCTAGCTGGAGTAGCAGATCCTGAACAATTTCAAGGTCGACTGGGAGTTGATCATTCTCACAGCCATAGTCCTCCAGCTCAGGGCACTGAGACCCCCTCGGGCCCTCATCCATGTTGGAGAGGCAAAGAAAACACTGAACACTTCTGCCTTACCTCTGTCTCTTTTTTATGAGGTGACCATTCTCATCCTGTAATGGGCCAGTGATGTTTCTATAGTGCCTATTGCCACTAATGTTTTTGAAAAAAACTCTTCTGATTGTCCCCCATATTTCTGGTGAGTTTCAACTCCAGCTGAGCTTTGGCTACACGGATTTTCTCCCTACAGCAGCAAGCATCTCTGAATTCCTCCCATGTCCGTTGACCTTGCTTCCACTGGGTGTACACCTTCCTTTTTTGCCTTATTTCCAAAAGAATATCCCTGCTCAGCCAAGCTGGCCTTCTGCCTCACCTGCCTGACTTCTGACATTTGGGAACTGTCTGCTCCCATGCCCTTAGGCGGTGGTTTGAAAAGTGACCAGCACTGATGGACCCCAGCACCTGCATAAACATTTTCCCAATTGACCTTACTGAGCAGCCTGAAGTCTGCTCTCCTCATGTCCAGAGTTGATGTTTTGCTGGCACTTTTCCTCCTGTCAACAGAGATTTTAAACTCAATTGTCTCATGGTCGCTGTGGCCAAGAGGCCACCAATCTCCACTTTGGTCATAATAAGCAGCAGATCAAGGAGAGCACCTTTCTGAGTTGGCTCCCTTAGGACCTGTTCCATAAAGTTGTCATCAAGGTTTTTTAGGAATCTTCTGGCCTGGATTTTACCAGCTGTTTGATGTTCTCAGTTAATTTCTGTCAAGTTAAAGTCCCCTGGCAAGGGGGACAAGGACAAGGGCAGATGACTTGGATGTGTCTCTTAGTCCCTCATTAGCATCATTGTCCTGGCTGGAAGGTTTATAGTGGACTGCCGTGATGACATCTGCATTATCTGATTGCCCCTTGATTCTTACCCAGCTTCCAGTTTCTCATTTGTTCTTCATGCTGCATGCGCTAGTGTAGAGACATGCCAGGTGCAGTACATTATAACCAATACCTCATGAAGCAGACTGAGGGATCCCCTTAGTGCTCCTTTCTTCAAGTTTTGGCACACCACCCCATTGCTCATCACTGGCAAGCCTGGTTTTGTCCTCTTCTCTCTTCCAAGCTAGTTTAAAGCTGTCTCAATGAGACCTGCTAGCTCCTGTGGTGGAATTCTTTTTCTGCTCTAAGGTAGGTACATTCTATCAGATGTCAGTAGATCAGATGTTGAGTACACCATCCCATAGTCAAAAACCCCAAAATTTTTCCAATTACACCAACATTGGAGCCACTCATTGATCTGATGGATCTGCCTATTCTTATCAATATTATTCCTTGTTGCCAGAGGGATTGAGGAAACTGCTACCTGTGGTCCTGATATTTCTATCAGCGATCCCAGGGATCTGAAGTTTCTTTTGCTTGCCCTCGGACTACTCGTTTTTATTTTGTTGCTACCAGTTTGAACTGGTCCTTTGTAGCATGCCATGTTAACTTAGTCAGGTCTCTTAAAGCTGCGATTTTCTGAAGCAAGTGCTCGTGCTGTTTAGTATACCACAGTATGTGAAATCACAGCAGATAAAGCCACATAGATTTTTCATGAAGTTTAGGTCCTGATTCTGTCTGCTTCCTTTCCTGTGTCCATACCTAACTGGAACCTTGTGCAGTACACAGACATCTATGGTCTCAACAAAACACTACAGTCAAACATATTATTGGACCCCCTAAACTAAGCTTTTTCATAGGCCCCTAATACATGGTATCAAAATACCAATGCTTGTACATGTAAGTATGAGCATATTGCATATTTGAAGATTTCATGACATGTGTGCCAGCATGAAAATACACTAATCCACATGCGTCCAGGAGATGTTATGGTGAAGATAATCAAGGGTACAGACATGTGGATTCAACTAGCAATTCCACTTCAATGCAGGTATTTTTTATCAATATGAAGGCACGTTAGCAGATTAGAACTGATGTCCTGTGCTGAAGAGAATTTCAATCTATACAGTTAAAGAACAAACTTAATTTGTGTTTCCTAGGTCCAGGATTTGCTACCAAAGGAAACAATGATTATTTTTTTTTGATCTTTAAAGTAAAGGAAGAAGTCTTGACAGTCATAGAAAATATAGCACTTATCTTTTGTAATTTATAAAATAACTACGCATATAATTATTGATGTGAAATATTTAAAATATTTAAATTGTATTTGTGTAGGAAAAATGGATCCCTATGAACTCAGTATTTTTAAAAAGCATTTTATCTCACAGTAAAAATAGTAAAACATTTAGAAGAGAATACTGAAAGAAACAGCATTGGTGAAAGCTGTGGTTTGTAATTGCAAAGTTAATTATCTTTCCTAAACCATCAGTTGTCACTTAGATAGACCAGATTCTAGCAGGCTCTCAGGGGACTGACTTTATTTCATTCCTAATGGCTTGGGACCCACCATTTTGCTGTCTCTGAACATTTGGTCACTGAATGCACCATTTATGGAGTATTGTTTAATTAAGGGCAAATTAAGAGAACTGTGCATAGAATTTAATTTCATATCCTGTGTAAATTCTTTTAAAGAGGGTACTAACTATAGGCATTATAACTTTTCATTATCCACTGTTTCTACAAGGTATTGACAATTTACTGTTTGCAACAGTTAAGAGTTTTGTTTACCCGTTGGGGAATTCTGCTGGCACTGCAGTTTTTTGCCTCATCATTCCATTAACCCCTTATATGCCACTTTCACTATTTTGTGATAAGCAATTTATTTGAAAATGCACTTTTTTCCCCACATATATTCATGCTTCCATAACACAATAAAACAAGGCTAGAAGATAAAATGTACTATATGTATATGCATATGCATATAGTGCACATATGCAACAGGAATTTCTACAGGACTAGCATGGACTACATTGTAGGCAGTTAAAATTTACTGAAAATCCTTATGTTGATATCTCTGAACAGAAAGTAAGAATACACAAAGAGCTAGAGTATTCACGGTTGTGCAGAACCTCCTAGTCTCTTCTTGACAGAGACACTTGCACAGTTTGGATGTAGCTTCCATGAACTGGCTCTTCAGCTACTGCATGTGATCTGGGAAAATTTGCTTTTCCATCTTCCTCACTCTCAGCCAGTCCTTCTGCTTGAGTTTCACAATCCACTTGGACTGTGATGCAGCACAATGGCTGG
This sequence comes from Dendrocincla tyrannina, assembly GCA_035047865.1. NCBI lineage: Eukaryota > Metazoa > Chordata > Aves > Passeriformes > Dendrocolaptidae > Dendrocincla > Dendrocincla tyrannina. The sequence continues at coordinate 35,804,064 of JAWWMP010000081.1, read as the reverse complement.
AATTTCACCAACATAAAGAAATCCATGTTTACTGAAGTCAACTATACATTATATTTACTAACTATAAAATTTTTGCATCTGGAGTGAAGAGCCAATTCCATTTTATGATCATAAAAGCATATAGCTTGAAAGCAATTATTACTAGACTTTGAAAGCAACAATTTGTCTCCAAAGAAAACAAAAACATGTTTCTAGGATATTTTAACAATTATAGAGATGCACATTCTGGAACAAAGGTATTCCAAACAATACGAAGCACAGTTTATATATACCCTGAAAATCCAGTTCTAATTTATCTAGAGCACAAGTATGGAGCTCAAATAACTGTCAGACATATATGGTGCAATTTGCAGAATGAGCCGAAGCAAATAAAAATGAAGGCTCCTATCAGAAAAGAGTTCCTATATGTGAAATAGAAACAGTGTCAAAGACATCTACAGTCTCTTACATCAAACCAGCAGCAATACATGATTTGTTCAGGAAGGTTGTGTAAGAGTAATCAAAGAGGTTAATCCAGCAAGCACAGTTACAGCCATGCAGTAAGGAAGGCTCTTTTCCACCCACAGTAAGCAGCCTTTGCTTCACTTCAAGTTACCTGCTTCTCGGTCTTCAGGATGTGGCTGCTTTGCCTGAAGAACGTTGATATTTATCCCTTTTCTTTCCTCGGTACTTCTGTTACTTCCAAGAGGAGAACAGTACAGTCAATGATTGCAAAGTGACTGCAGGAAATACCAACCAGGCTAATCAGAAGACAAATCTTCCAGGTTAAATTGCTGTTATTTCCGTATTCCAAGTAAATTACTTAACCACTGGTCTAGGATTTGGATGTGGCAGAGGAGTCTGCTCTCTGTCTAATGTAATTAAACATGGCCTAGTCTTTCACTCACTCCCATAAAGATGTAAGATCCTTGATGTATATATACTGAAAGAAAATTAGTATAGAATCCTCATAAAAATAATGTTGTTTGCACATCTTTACTTCTCAACTTACTTTTTCTAATGGTGCCAAATCTGATACTGCAAGTGATTAGTATATATTTAAAAGCTAGAACATAAAGGATTGTAGTTGTTGTTTCTCTCCAGATATAGCTGCCTATTTCTGAGGAAACTGGATCTTCAAAACATGTCTTGCTGAAGAATGAAGCATTTAATTTTTTTTAAGGAAGCTCATTTATCTGCTTGGAAAAAAACATACGAAATTTCACCGCAAAAGCAATTATAAGACAGAATTAGTACTAAGAATAAAAGGACTATCTTAATGATGACTCTAGCATCACTGGCATGACATTATAATACTGTAAGAATTATACAGCATCCAAAATCTGTCAAATGAGATTTAGGTATATAGTTTAGAAGTTATCCCCCATTGAGTTACTGCCCATAATCCCGATACAAATCCTGTAAAATGTTCATGTGAGGTAGCCCGTGTGCTAAGGGTAGCATATCATTTCAAAGCTGTCAGTTTTAATTTCTGTTTTATTAATTTTCCCATAAGTCTACAGGCATACATTTCAGAGGATATATATCAAGTATATTGTATCTATACAAAGAAGCAATAAAACAATGGTTTATTCTGACATGCTTCACCATGAAGAGTTCACACATTGGAAGGAGGAAGCGTAAATGTTATGTTATGAGAAACATGCTGGAAAATTTTGAAAAGCTAGAGGACCAGAGATGAGGGACAAGGGCACGACACATGGATTCAAAAGGAAGATATGGATTTTTATGTGAGTGTAAAGGGAGAACCGAGGTGAGAACCTGCATTTGAATAACAGGTCTACTGCTGCTTCTGTTTCTCAGTCCTACCATCACATTCTCTCCCTTAAAGGAAAACTGTGACAAGAGTTACTTTAGCCCTTTGGCTAAAAAAGCAGGTATGACCACACTATCTGGCAACATAATGTCTAGATATCTTGTAAAATTCTGTCTGTGACTGACTGTGATTTGTTGAAAGAGGAATGATGTAGGAAAAGGTAAATGAAGAACTGGCCCCAACCTTGTCTTACAGCTCAAAGCAAACCAATAAATGTAAAAGTTTGCAGAAACTCATTTCCAGTTGTATTTCTAGTATGATGTTTTGCAGAGGTTGATTCTCTGCTGTGGCAAGGCTGTGAGAACCTGAAGCAACCCTTTTAACACAAAATCAGTTCTCTTTCTATTGCACTCCAATTTACACTGTGAACATAACACTAAGCCTTATGTCTAAACAGCATGACTATGAAGACTCTCTGAATCCTGAATTTCCATATATTCTTGAAAAAACAGCATGACAAAAAAACTGGGTCAGCGACTGATCCCATATAGACCATCTTTACCTTTATCATAGCTTTTTCATCTTTAATTCCCATGCCAAAGGCAAGGAAGCTCAGACATAAGCTCACTAGGTGTGTCTACACTGCTGAATAAAATAGGATGAGTGAATGAAAACTGGAATCTTGATTGTTCATACCGATTAACTTCTCTCTCGCCTTTGACCTAGCTCCAGGTATCATCCTGCATGTAGTTCATTCTCAGGAGAGCTTCCAAAAGGGATATGATGACACTACCAGGTATGCTTCTCTCTGCCCTACATTATAAGCCACTTTTCCAAATGTAGTTTTTTCAGCAAATCTGCCACATTCCAAAAAGTCAAAATCACCAAAAAGTCATATATAAGGCCTGATAACAGTGTAGGATACTATAAACTATAAAATTATAAGGCGAGCCCCTACTCTGATTGATGGGGTCTTTTCTATTTAAACTAACTCACAAAAACTGAAGAAAGGAATTTTTTCCAATAACATTGCTAGGCTTCTACTGAACATTTCTGATATGAAACATTGAAATAGCTCATGGTAGAATCAAACTCCTTTCTAGATATCTGTCAATATAATAGAAATTATTAAATCAGAGCTAATATAAGATTTAAAATTTGCTGGCATCATGGAACCAATTAATGCAAATGTTTAAGTTCATACTGTATGAACACTGCAGTACATACAATACCACTGTAAAATAAATTAATGCATTGAACACAATTAGGTTACAATGAAAATGACTTGATAATCTGTTAAAAATAACTGAGGTTAAATTTATTTTTGTCAAGAGTAAATTTGAAATCTAAGTTCTTTATTTTAATCTTTCCTGTCTTTCACTCTCCCTCTGATGATTCTTCTTTCGAATACCAGCAGCTATGTCTACATGTCAGTTCTCAGATTCCAGATGTGCCTTAAACCATCTCATGACCACAAACATAAATCTCAAATCTTTAATCCAGTGGTTTAGCTCTAGACTTGTAGAAACAGTGAGCCTGTGCTCAAGATCAAAGCACTGGCTCTCCATAAGATACCATCTGGACTCTGCAGCTAAGATTCAAATATTGGACATGGCACAATCATGTGAAAGTTAATCACACAAAGAGCTGCTGTCATGTTGTTTCTCCCAGGTATTGAGTTTGACTGCTTGCATACAGCACTACCCTATCACTGGCTCTGCATGTATTAAGACAAACACAACGAATGAAAGCAATAGCAATTAACACAATTTTCTTTCAAAAAAAAAAAACATTTTCTGTTTTCACTCATGCAAAATAATTTCTTTAAAGTTATCATTTTCAAATAATTTGTACACACTGGATTTTTCCATTTTCTAAAAGACCATCAGTAAGAACTTGTTGGCAATTTCCTGCAGTCATAGAGAGTTGGATTCTTAACATCAGAAATTATCTGCCATAACCATTTGGATTATTAATCCCACAGTTCTTGCCTCATCACTTCAAAAATATTTAAATAGATATAACCATTGTGAACAAGAGTACACTTACTAAACAGTGATAAGGGTACTTAATAAAAATGATGAAGATATTTCTCATAGGTTCTACTTCTCTGCTGCTCTTCTTCAGGATACAGGTTAGAATGACAAACTTGTGAGAAAAAAAAATGCACTCCCACAACTTCCTGGAAAAAGGTGACTTAAGATTCTAGGCTTAAGATTCACCAGTGAGAATCCCAAGTAAAATAAGTGAAATTCTGCTTCTCAGATATCTCTTCAATCTCTCCAGACATTCAGGCCTTGAAATTTCACTCTTGTGAAACACTTCTTGCTTACAAACTGAGGAGGTTTTTCATTCAGCACAAATGCTTCTACAGATCCCTGTCTATATCCTGGTCTCCTTTTTCAACAGATGAACTACATTCTCATATCTGTGTGGAAAGGCATCTCAGTTTAGCCATGATTATAAGAATCATTCTGAGACTGAAGTTTCTCAATTGTATCTCCACTTAAAGCTCATTAATAATAATTTTTTAAAAAGGATCATTTCTAATGTGATTTTTATACTTTTAGTATCTCTTTTACTGCAGAAACAGTTACAGTACAGCATTCTTTGAAACAAGGAGAGGTATGGAGGAATTTTAATCCAACTAAAACAACAGTTTACCTGACTGTGTTCTCAGCCACAAACCACGGGAATGCTTCCCTACAGGTTGGCAGGTGCGATTTGGAGATAATTGCAGCAAAGGGAGGGGGCCATCACTGGCTTGTAATTCTCCTAGAGAGACTGCAGGTCTTTTCCCTTCTGTGTAACCTTGTATGATAATTAGTCCAATTCCACCTGTCTGCTAAAGTAGCTCTTACAGTTGGGTGTCTGTGGTTAATTGATACTGTTCTGGATTACTGCATGTTCTTGTGCTAGTCACAAGGAACGGGTAGAAATATTTTTCAAAGTTGAAAACTAAACATGCATTCATTACAATGTCAGTATTTTGCTTCATAGATTCACTAAATGGTCAGTCTGATTCCTATCCTTTCCAAAAAGTTCATGTGTTGCGAGTTTTAAATTGAAAAGCACTTCTCATGAAGAAATACAGATTTACATACCACAAAATTTGAAATAGAACTGAAAAATGGAACAAAAATAGAACTGAAAAATGGAACAAAAATAATTTTCCAGTAATCTCTTAGTTATGATAAATAAAGATACGATAAAATAGTCAGGGTGACCTTGGCAGTTAAGTGTAAAAACTTGTTCTCAGCAAGTTCATGGATTTGGAAGTAAAGATCTATCATCAATAGCCTTAAATATGTCCATAGACTGAGAATGAAGTTGAATCGTAGATACAGATCCTGTAACTAACCATCTGGATATTAGTTCCCCAGTGTTGCAAGGAACTTTAGCAGGTGCTTAAATTTATATTTTAAGTATTCATGAACAAAAAGTTAAGAATGTTCATAGGAACCTTGGCTGAACTGCTGGCTGCATATCCAGACAATAAATCTATTTATAGACACATACATATATAGGCCATATGACACCAACAATCCATATTGTATATGCTAACTCAGCTGAAGGCTTCTCAGCAGTGTAGGCAGAATCAGTTTTATGGAAGCAGCAATATGGGTCACAGCAGATGGGAGAAAGAGGCTAAAAAGATTCAGTGGAGGCTTCAGCGGACAGAACAGATGGGTTGTGGGGGGAGAGAATAAGGTTTCTGGAGTAAGACTGGAGCTAGCAAATCAGAGGTCAGTGAAGGTCCATGATATTCTGGGTACAAAGTGATTGAGAAACCGAAAAACGCTGGAGAAGATAAGCAAGGTTTTAGTGGGGCTGTGTTATCAGGGTAGTGACAGCTCTTCTCTCCTTCTGCTCTTCTGAGAGCTTGACTCTTTCCATGGATAATCTTCCTCTTCCTCACTTTCCTGCAGCACAGGACTTTCATTATCCACCCTTTGCTTTTCACCCACCCATGGAAGCATCTTCATCTACTACCCTTTCCCCAATAGGAAGGCCTGCAGTATCCTGTTCTCCCACAGAGTCAAGGCCTGCTCTTACTGGGATAAGCAGCAGAACATTGAAAGGACTGCGTTTCAGAGAGGATTTCTCTCCTGCACATTCCTGAAGGAAAGACAGAGAAGTGACTATTCTTTCCCTTAGAAGCTGCACACCCCTGGGTTACATCCTGTGTGCTCAGTATTAGCAACAGCAGGAGAGGAAGCTGGCTGTATAAAGCAGGAAACAAAGACCTGCTGTTCAGCCTGGAAAGCCAGGCCCTGTCTTTGGCAGAGATGAAGCTCACAGTCTGCTGCCATAAGCTGCTGCCTACCTTGTCTTTTGGATTAATACAACTCCGTATGTGAGTGAGTGTTGGGTATATATACATATGTGTGTATGTATATAGTTTAATCCAAGAAATAATGATAAAAACACCATAATGAGCTTCCAAGTATTATCAAGCCTATTAAGCTACAAATAGTTCATTGAGGACCAATTTCTAAGTGCTAAATAGTACAGCTAGATTTTGCTTTTATGCAAAAATCAATGCAAACACATGAATCATTGAGAAGCATGCTGCAGCCTTCCAAAGTCAGTTTCTAATTAGCAATCCATTGATCCAAATAGCTAGTACTACAAGTAACACACACACACACAAAAGTGTTCTACCAAATATACGGAAAAAAGAGTCAATTTTTCTGCCCTTTCCAATTAATTTCAATTCTTCCCAGAAGTAAGGAAAGTTCCAGTTTTGCATCCTTAACAATATTTCCTACTCTCAGCAATGCTTCCTTCTTTCATTCTGTACCATCAGTTAGAAAACTGACTCAGATTCTGCATGAGAATTAAAAAAAATACAGAAAATAAAAGAGGTAAAACTAGGATTTGCAGGAATATTTTTCTTACTGCAAGAGTCCCCCCATCTTGGAACAGGGAAAATGACCTAGCCTTATTATCCCACTACAACAATGTACATTTTCCTGGAGTTTTGACAGATATTTAGGATGGTGTCATCAGACTGGAATAAAAACTAGCAAAATCTTACACTTAAAAAGGTTTTATTCATTTTGTACTCAGAATAAAACATGTTAATATGAGTAAATCCACACATATAGTGTCCATTACTTGCAGAAATGTTTATCTGTGTCCTACAGGAAGATAGGATTCTCTGCAGCTAAAAGTCACAGGAACTACTTTCAGACGTAAAAGAGAACACAGATTTCATCATGGATATTATTTCAATAAGAGCAAGAAAATTCTAAGAACTTCTCTAGTTAAGATCCCCTTTTCAGATTTTCTGCCTTTTCTGTGGGGGGAAAAGAAGAAAAAAAGAGGATATTTTAAGGCTGAACTGAATCTTACAAAACAGCTGAAGACAGTAACATAAATTTAAATATTGCATAGTAGCAGCTCTACGCCTTGCACTTTTTCTGGTTAAAGGATGAGCGGTCCGATATTGGTTAAAGTTCAGTTCTGCTGCAAAAGAAGCATTATTTAGTCTGTCTTTAGTGATCTATGGGGTCACCATCAGCCTTCATTTGGTAGTATGTATCTGTTATTTTCCAACCCTCTCGACCTTTACTCACCTTCAATTTTCAAATACTGTAAAGGCTTAAGACTAATTGCCACATCTCAGGGTAAACTGAACTATTTTAAAAATGTGTTAAAAGTGTGGGTTTCATTCTGTATGGAAAACCAGTCTTCAGTATTCACAGGAAAACATATAATGGTGCTTTCTGAATAGCAGCAGTTATTCCAAAACTCAGTGAAATGCACCATTTAAATGAAAGCTTATGATATATTTTTAATTCATGAGTTTAATATGTGAAAAAAACCCCACAAAAACATTGGGATTGCCATCTTTATTAGTATCTGCACATTCAGCTATTTGTTTAGAAAGAAACAGCTTATTTGAAAATCTTGGTGGAGTATTTCCATCCAAGCACTGAGCTCATTTAAACCAAAATCTTCATCATTAAACAACCTTTTTATTACCTAAAAGTTATATGGCTGCTCAAGGAATTTAGAAAATTATTTTTAAAGCAATATTTTCTGAAAATTTTAAATGTTAAATATCTCTTTTTTGACATGGCTCCATGTGTCTGATCAAAAAAAAATTCCAAATCATTGCTGGACAGAACCTTGCATAGAAGTGATTGTAACTCTAAGGAAACTGATGAAACAATTAACAAGAATGCATAGCTAAAATTATGGGTCAGCCCTGAAGCTTAGTAGAAAATACTAAATCCCATCCCTAAATCTTTATTAACACTGTTTATCTAGTGTAGATGTAGTGCAGTTCTATCCTGAACCTAGAGATAATTGCATAGATTGAAAATGGAGTCAGTTTGATAGAAGAATGTACAGCCTGACAAAAGGGATCTTAGTTTGCTGTCAAGACTACTTGCTGTAAATTAAGTCAGACTGATGAAAAGCCACTTCTTTCTTCCTATGTTGCATCTTGCAGCACAGCTCTTAGACATCGAACATACAAAATAGGGTCCACAAAGCATATTTGTGATTTGAAATTTGACAAAACCCACAGAAATCCTCAGAAAAAACATGATTTTCTAGTAAATTCCAATTTACTAGAAACAAAATTTCTGTACATCCTGGCATTCCTCTTTTGCTTTGCATAACTTTTCTTACGATGAAACTAATTACTGTATGAAAGCAGTTTTTATTTTCTGTTGTCAAACATCATGATTTTAAGCATTTTATAACACATATTTATTAAATTATTATTGCTCTGAAAAATCTTTGTTTATGTGGTAGGCAATAAATGAAAAAGAGATGTGCCCCTCCATTTTACCTTCAACTTATACATCCTCGAATACAGAAAAATGAGGTGCAATGGAAGAAGAAAAAGAGCGGTGTCATCAGCTCAAGAACAGGTAGGACACTAGAATGATAATCAGTATATATTATCTTGCAAATATTCCAGCAGTCTGATCTCAGCAGTGATGGAAACACATCCTATTTCTGTATTTAGGTGTCATTAGAAAAACCATCAGCCCTACTAATGCATATAATTCTCTATTGTCACATTTCTTCCTATGTTTACCTTCCACTCAATGACGATATAGAAAATTTTTCTGTTTCTTATAAAATCTATCAAGGCAATACACTTCAGTTTTCAGTTTACTTCCTTCAGTTATTTTGATATAACATCATCTAACCTTTGGATGTGCCTGCAGGATTCATGTATGCTTTCTAGTATTCAGGAAGGCAAAGCAGAAACTGTTTAAGAAGCAGCCTGTCGGTCTAATGAGATATTTCAAAACAGGATGCTTCCAAATCAAATAATGCGTTGACATTTCTGTTGAAACACATAATTTGTGTTTGATTTCCTCAACTGTGAACTTTAAATTGAGGTACAAATGTAATTAACCCTGAAAATCTACCTATTGAGTAGCATTCGTCTTAATAATAATTCCTATTAATTTGAACTCCTAATAATAAAAATAATAATAACAGTCCTATTCCTCTAGCATTTAGCGGTGTCTTCTGATAGCAGAATTGCAGTGGTCACTTTTCAAAGCTCAGCATTTGCCCAAAATTGCCAGGCAATTATCTGCAATGAAGTGATGAAAGCAACACGAATCAAAAGCTTTTAATTCCTGAAAATGTGAAGAAAAAAATTTCAAATCTCTAAACGAATGCCTATTCCTTGCTTTAAACACACAGAGAAGAGTGAGAGTCACAAGTGCAAAACAAATTGTCAGTGTAATCATGTTCAACAGTGAAAATACTTGGTTACTTATAGAACATTGTGCCTTTAAGTGTTATGCATGTGCCTCCTCTTCCAAGTTCTCAAAAAACCTGATTCTGGGCAAGATTTTGAACAGAGATTTAGAGGCGGCAGCTGGAAGCCAGTGATAGCTGGTCCATGTGAAGTCAAATGAACTTGTTGTGTGCCTTGGATGTTATTTTAGCAGTAATACAGGAAAACAATCTGTAGTTTCTTCAGCTGCATTTAAAACCTATGTCTCCTGGTTGTCAGGCAACAGTTCTAGTCTTAAGGCTACTACACAAAATGTGAGTATAATATTACTATTGTTTGGAAAGACACAGAGCCATAATGAAAGCACAGAGCATATCATTGACATTTAAGTCCAAGGGACAGTGCTGCAAACCCTGAACTTACATAGTGACTGACTGCAGCAGAGCAGGGAGAGGATTCTCAGAGTACAGCATTGTTTCAGACACACTTGTTCTCTAAACGTTCATTCCACACTGGTTTAGCTGACTGCACTTTGGTGTGCAGGGTATTCTGATGCCACTTCTGGGTCAACTAAAACCCTGTTTGCTGTAAAAAGTTATGTTGAATTCTGCTCCTGGAAACCTCAACTTTATTTCATTTTCTAAATTTCTTTATGGATTGGGCTTTAGTATTTATGAATGTCCTAAAATTCACTGAATTTAGATTATTTGATGCTTACATATATATCTGTCTCCCCACTGAACATAAGCAATGAGTGATATTAATCCAATTGGAGACTATGTCTTGCAGGAATAGTCTTTTAAACAAGGAAAAACAAGTTTTTTTTAAACAAGGAAAAGTTCTTGTTTAAAAAGTAAAAAATAAATAAATAAATTCCATTAATAAATAATGCCAGGCCAAATAAATGCACACGTGCCTGATCCAAAGCACATTAATTTCCTATTGAACATTTAACAGGAAAACAAAGAAAATTACTTCAGGTGTAAATGGGAAAAAAATAATGCTAAACAAAGTTTTCTTTAGAGACATTTAAACATTAAGATCAAAGAAACTGCCTGATATTCTTGCTAAATTACAGGCAGCCAAGACTCACTCACAAGCACAATATTCACAATGGAATTTCCAATACTTTTTTGCCCTGATTCAATGCTCTAAGAAGCTCATTATTTCAAGTCCTAGCAAGCTGCAGAGAAGTTATCTGAGAGTTAGGCTGGCATTGATAATACATTAAAAAAGCTTAGAAGCACATTGCTACAGCACCTACTTACAGTAAGATATTTGTAACATGAAACAAATAAAACTATAAAGTATTCCTGCCTTTGACATCTTTAGCTACCCAAAGCTGCAAGAAAAAGGAAAACAGAAAATCTTGTCATGAAAATAATGTTTTAAAATGTCTCCTGAAGAAGAGACTTTGCATTATACCTTCCCTTTGCTGCTGCAGTCACAAAGAAGTAGAAGCAGTCAGTTCAGAAGTGAGGAAATGCAAGTTATAGTATATGATTTATTTCCCAAATCTAAGGAAGCATCATAGCACTTGTAGGGAAAGTTAATATTCATTCTCCAGCTCGGGCAATGAGTGAAGAAATGGTGTTGTCTTTTAATAGAAACATTAGCCAAAAGTCCTCAAAGTGTAAGAGAGTTTTTAATGATTGCATGCTCTGCACAGTATGATCTTTCTTGAATTTGGATCGCTGATGTATCTGGAAAAACTACTTCTGTCCTTCTGATAAGTATATACATCTTTTAACATATACTTTTGGGATTTGATTGAGTAGCAATACTCAACAAGATGTTGCAAGTACACAGAAAAGAAGAAAGATCCAAGAATTTTCCATAATTCAGTTTAACACATACGTTTTTCAAAATGTTTAAAGATCATCATATAAAGACTTGCGTGAGCCTCTTCCCACAAAGTACTAACATTTGATCAGTGAAAGCAGGTGCAGTGGCAACATTTTCTTCTGTTTTTGTAAAATTTCAGTGGACAAAATGCCTAGGACTCTGTAAAAGCCAAGTATTTCCTGGTCTCATTTCTTTTATGGTTTGATTAGGCAATTATCAATGTATTTTACATGAACCTATCAAGACACTAATTCTTTGCCTTCACAGTACATATACGCAGAGCACATACCATTGTATGCTTATGTCTGCAGCATGCTCAGCCTTACATGGGTAATCCAGGTACCATTTGGAAGATTTTCTTTAGAGCCATGCATTTATCTGAAGTTACAGTGTCATTAGAAGCTGATAACAGGGTAACAGCAGTTGTGCTCAGTCCTCAGATGTGCCAGTAGAATTAGTGTCACTAGTCACATCTGAACTGTACTCAGGTAGTCAATCAGTATTTCAAGGAGGCCAGGATGACCATGTGGTGTGCTGCAAGACACAAGTCTCCTGGAGCTTACATAGAGCCATTGTGATGCAGCAAAGAAAAGATAAATTCAAGCAATCAAGGTAAATACGCTACAGTCAAGGTTTTTTCCAGAAGAGGCAGGCAAGTGACTATATATTGGTAAGATCTGATGTGGAATACCAGAAATATAAAGTTATGCCCACTAAGACAAAGAAGAGGAAATTCAGACTACAAAAGATAGATAACAGCTATGTGATAAATAAGAAATATGTGAGAATGCTAGAAAGGGTTTCTTTGCTTATCCTAATTGAACAAAAGCTGAGATAAGGTATATGCTGCAATCAGTAAAGACAGCAGTGGTAAACACTAAGAATGAATGTTAAATTGAGGTTGTCTGAAGAATAAACTGGTATGTTCTGGTCAAGAGTAAAATTCTTTTGACAATGACAAGGTATTTCACAGGGTTATGGCAATGAGCATCTGGAACCATCTTTCAAGGAGAGCAATGACAATAAAAATATACTTGATAGATCTCGGTACTTTTATTAAGCCATTATATGACCCTCATATGGCAGGGGAGTTGTCCAACTGCTCAACCTTCCTTCTTTTCTGCCACCACCTTTCCTTCTTAATTTCATTCAGCTGAAATATACACCAAAAACCCAAATGACAGCTGCACAGTTGTGCTTGCCACTGCCTCTTCAGCATTGTCTTGTATATATAGGGTGAAACAGAAATAGTAGAGACAGTTATTGCAACACAAAAATTAAAATAAATATAGTGTGGTTCTGCTATTAACAAGCCTAACTGAGAAAAAAACTATAGCAAATGACAGCCAAGAGGTATTTGACCTTTATATAGCTGTATTTCTTAAAAGTGATATTGAGAGAGGATAGATAGATAGATAGATAGATAGATAGATAGATAGATAGATAGATAGATAGATAGATAGATA
>JAWWMP010000081.1:35758012-35791177 GCA_035047865.1 Dendrocincla tyrannina | reverse complement strand
GATATTGAGAGAGGATAGATAGATAGATAGATAGATAGATAGATAGATAGATAGATAGATAGATAGATAGATAGATAGATATGCACACAAGATTTTAGTAAGCATCAGCTGGCACATCTATTTAGCTATTCAAATGTATTTTATCTGACAATGTTGATTTCTCACATTTATTTCTACTCACTGGGCATAGAATTGACTGTGTTATGCCAATGTTTGCCATGTTAACTAGTTCTAAAGGTTACCAACTACGTAATCATATATGACATGAAAAAGTAGTTGAATTTCACTCCCCAACAAACTGAATTCTGAGTCATTGGCACTTCTTTCTGCTGTAAGCTGTAAGTAAACCACCCTCCCACCCTACCCCCAGTGTACATGTTAGAGAAATAAAAACAGTCAAGTAGATATGCCATTCTCATTCATTTGTATATGAAAGAACTCTGAAGATGTTACTCCCTTTTGGTTGCAAGACAGTGTTCATATGCCCTCCTGCAAAAACTTCACAGAAATATCCTGACCTCTTCAGATGCTTTTTGTTCAAATATTTTCAGTTGAATAATAAAAGCCAAAGGCTTGTGATGCATCTCCTAATTAAGACAAACAGCATTCATTTCCATTTTTTAAATGCCATGTATTATTTTGCCTCCATCTTTCTTCTTTTTCGCTTTTCACTGTATCCCAACCATCAAATATAAGACTTCTGATTCTCCTGCAAACAAAGGCCTGCACAGCTGTTACTTTGCAACAAGCACATTGTGGGCCCCATCCAAAGCTCATTGAAGTCGGAGTCTTTCAATTGACTTCAAAAGGCTTTGGATAGACTCCTTTTTTAAGCTATATCTTAATCTGTGATGCATTTTTAAAGCTGTAAAATCTTTAATGCACTGACGTTTCTGCAGTTTATTATAACAGAAGGTACAAGAAACATGTGCAAACAAAAAAAAAATGAACTAAGTTAACTGTGCAGAAAGTGTTAATATGAAATGTACTCTTATAATACTGCTGCCAACTACTTTTAATATCCTAATAATGTATTGTTACTCTGTGACAATACAGAATAATTTTAAATCCCCATTCATAAGGACTCCAATTATAATCTAATTCAGCTCAGATTAACCATGCTTTGATGGCAATTTCCTTATACAAAAAAAAAATTAGTCTAAGATAATGTGCTGCAAATATAGTTTCAATGCTAATAAGAGGCAGTTTAACAGCCTAGAGAAGTTTATTCTGACTACCTTTTCACTGCAGTGATAAACAGTACATAAAGCGCTTCAATTATATATTTAATATAAAAAATGAAGTTGTAACATACAATTTAGTCAAACTACTGTTAACTTCATTTTAGGTATCCAAATTCTTCAATAAGCAAAATTGTAATCTTGCTACTTCTACACAATTGTGACAGAGTTGAGATTGGTGTTAGCAGTGTCACTACAGATGCATCTGTTTCATATAATAATTTCATTGCTATGAAAAACTGCAGCAGCTTTCACTGTTTAAAACTCAAGCAGCTGTAAGTGGGACACTTCAGTTCATTGCTGCTTCAGCCAAGCTTTGCACTAAAAATTATTCAGTAAACTTTCATGACAGCTTTTGATTTTTCCTATATCTTACAACACTCTTTTACTGCCATAAATTGCTTTTTTGCAATAAATGTAAAATGATATGGAGCTACATTGCTTATGCCAGCTGAAGATTTGATCCAAAAGCTGATTCTGACATCAAGACCCTGGCAGAAGGGCAAAACAAAAAACTAAATGAAAAATCAGAATAAAGGTATCTGCTGAAGGCTTTAATCTTAGTAAAATACTGAGTAATTCCTTTCACTGGAGCATGAGGATTACAGTGCCTATAACATTTAATATTGACTTCTAATTAACATAATTTTCATTCATCTAAACCCCAGTAATTATACTCCAACCTTTCTCTGTTTTTTTTTCTTTAACTAATATTCAAGAGGGAACTTATACATTGATAAATCTTCTGACTGATACATAGCAGAGGCAACCATAATTTAATTTCATGAAAAATTCTGTCACTTTGGATTTTGTATTCCAGAGCAAACAAGAAAGGGGTAAAAGGGAATTCCTCCAAAACTCTTTTACGCCAACATAAAAGAGTCAACAAGACTGGCCAGAAAGCAGCCTAGTTGTGTCTGACAGTTTTGATTAAAGGGACCTGCATGGAAGTTTGTTATGTTTTATATCAAGCAGCCTAGTGTATTGGTCTCCATTGTCCCTGAATAGCGTAGATAACTAATTACAGGGACAAAATCTCCTCTAAGAAGCTGTTCTGTTCATTTTCTGAAACAAATATTGCTTATACTAGATTAATTCTATAATGGTTGTAAAGCTGGTCTGAAAATTGCCCACAGAAGACCTAGATCTGAATTCCCATTTAGAATCAGAGAAATAGAACAGGATTTTCAACATTTATCTTCTCTGAAAAGCATCTTAACCATTCAAATTAAGACAAATGGGTTCTTTCTACTACCACAAATATTGCCACTGGCAGAGGAAATCTATTTAAACATACCTAGATATAATACTTTTTGCTTTTGATGACCCAAACCAAACACAAACAGAACTCTTGAAGCTGAAAGACTCTCAGTTGTGTCTCGCAATGAACCTATGATAGGGTCAAGACATGTATACACATCTTTTCTTATTAATGGCTCAATCTAATCCCTTAATCTGCACAAATCACTCTCCTGAAATTATAACATTTTGAATAAACATTGGGTTTGATTAATCTTTTTGAATTGTTGATTACCCCTCTTTCTTTTTGAACACTTTCTTTTCTTAATGATCTTACTGAAACGAAGTGTTGCAATTTTCTACAAATATGAATTGAATTGGTGACTTTCATTGGTTTTTTTCCCCCAATGGTCTAAATCTAATCCATTCTGAGAGGAAAATGGGGATGCTAACAAACCAGATTTTAAAGTAACGAAATAAAAAGATTTATTTATGCTGTAAACTATGGAGCGCATCCCTTTGGTTACTGTCATTTTCAAAGTCCTTTTAGTATCGGAAATGAGATTCTTCAAACTAATTACCCACTGACGACAAAAGAGAGAACAAAAGCCTTCTGGGCTTTGGTTACTACACCCCAGCTCCTGGAAGGCAGAGGGTTATACCATTGACCAGCAGATGGAGACACAGTATTCTTCTTGGATGTTAAGTTCCATATTAATAGAGTCACATCTTCCAAGCTCTCTCTTGCTCATGTTTTTCAATGTAAGTTTCATAAATTCAAATACTTGGGTGTGGGATTTTTTGGTTGGTTTGGGTTTTTTGATCATCTGGACACCACCAAATGGTTTTATTTGTAAATCCCAAATGAATGTTTGGAACGGCATTCAGTGTGAGAAAATCCACATTCTCCAGTTCAAAATTCAACTGCCCTCAATATTCCTTAACAATAAAATGTTTTCCCACAAATATTCCCATCTGTAAATCAATAACTTTAATCTTAATTGAAAACATGAGCTTAAAAATTGATTAATTGAAACATTTTTTTCAAAAAGAGTAGTGAAAAAATAGATTTTCCATGAGTTACAAGGATAAAGAATCTTGAAATGATTCAACAGGCTCTGAACCCTGTGCCTCCAGATACTCAGCATAGAGTTTTATCAGTAGTATCAAATCGCACCAGCATTTCCCCTGATTTTTCCCTTGACTCCAGAGAAACCCACAGGCTAGTCATTCTCTCAAAAGAGAAAAACCAAATAAAGACTGGCATATTTATTCTAAAGAAAAATAGTAAGTAATGTATCAATTTTTCTAGTCTCTTGTGTCTGTAATGTCTAGAACACTAGAGCATTTTACCATTTTTATTACAAATTGCCATATGAAACTTCTGAGTTAACTTATATGCTAAATTCTGAGAATAGCAAGAACGTTTTCTCAAGCATGATACTAATCTGAATTAAATAACCAAGACTGAAGGGAAGTGAAATAAAAGCACAAATTACTGTTGTGCAATGAATCTAGCAATGACTGTTCCTCTTATGGTTGAAGCAAAACTGCTTAGCCAAGAGGAGGTTTGACAGAAGTCAGAAAACATCTAGAAACCTGCAGGATCAATAACAAGTAGGGCTTTACAAGGTGATCACACTGAAATTCCAGATTTCAGAGGCTTGATTCAGCTTTAGGGCACCAGAACTCAAATCATGCATCACTAGGTAGATCATACTGGTAGGAACTGACAGGGGTGAGAGAGTAGGGTTTGCAGTTACGGACATAAGGGGGGGAAACCATGCAGATCACATGCTTCTAAGCATGTGGTATAAATGTTAACTTTCTGTAATATATTAATTTATTTCATGACACAATAGAAAAAGGAGCAAAGGTCAAATAGAAAAAGTAATATTTTCCCAAAACTGGAAAAATCAAGCTCTCATCAAGAAATGGCATGTGGAATCTGGTTGCAGCTGATTTCCTAAAGCAGTACATATTATCCATCATGTTTCCATGACTCAGCATAACGTAAAATAAAAAACTCAGTGGGATTCAATATTGTTAACTCTTATGGAGTTCTCTCGTAGCACATTGCCTAGGAGCAGAAAATGTAATCACAATGAGCTTATGAGTTAATAATAACTTTGGGTAGCCTGAACTGTTCTTTCTTTGAAGGAATGACATGTGCATAGTATTTCCTTTATGTTGGAGAAATAAAGGATTCAAAGGTGAAACCTTGCTAATAATAATAATAATACCAACTTTTTAGAAGTCCTTACTAAGTGAAAAAATAATATGCATTAGTGGATACATTTGTTTCCAAAATGAACACAGGTAGAGTTTTTTCTAATAAAATTGAAAACATTATTTCATTCAAATCATCATCAGTCATTGAATTACTTCAGTTTATGTCCTGATAAATCATAACAACAGACATTCCTCTTTTAGAACCATCATATCCTGTGACATTATTAATATTATCCTCCTAATTGAAAAAATTAGGACCATTGCCAACTAACACAGCATTTTGGCTCTTCAATAGATACTGAGAAGTGCTAAAGTGTAATAAGAACTGTGCTATTTGTGTACTGTATATTTACTTTTTATCTTCAGTCCTAAAACTTCATCTGCATTCTGATTTCAAGTTATCTATGCCAACAATTGCTTTTCCATTAAATTCTCTATACATATGAAGAGAAAAAAAAGAAGGCATAAGAGCTATGACAGTGTTCAGGTCATCCATGAATTCTCTAATGGTAGGGAAACCTCAAAAAACTAGCTGTTGTTGGAGTGGAACGAATCAGACTTAAAGGGATGGTGAATCTGATTTTCTGTTTGCTGCATTTTGCCTTCAGCAAATACTACTGAACAAATCCTTTTTCCCCCAAAAGGGATGGCTAGAGCTGGTTTTGGTTTGGATCTGTCAATATTTTTACTTCAGGCAAATAAAACTGATTAAGCTATGGTATGAATAAGTTTGTCAAATCAGTCTTAAATAACAAAATTAATTCTGAGTTATTCAAGCAAACACATGAAAATAGAGACAGCAATAACTTCTCGCTTTCCTAACATTTCAAGTATCATTTTAGCTTTCTGAAAATAAAAGGAAAATGAGCTTTGCTGCAGCAGTGTGTGGGGTACACACATATCTACATTTTAACTCTTCAGAAAGGGTTAAGGATGAACATTATAAGCAGTGATGTTTAAGAAAGTGGTATAAGTTAATCTTTACAACTGTCAACGCAGAGGCATTTTTTGTTCTGTGGTCACACTTCAGTTACAATAAAACATGCTTATGGAACGCATAGACAAAACTTGTTGTCAATTATTTAGTATTCCCATAAACCATTAGATGGTCAAAAATATCTTTAATTGATTCCATCTCTACCTACACTACTTATTATTTATTAGTATAACAAACTTCTCCATGGGAACAGCTAATTGTACCTCCCCAGTGGCCACTTCAAGTGGAATAAGCATTGCACAGTGCTGCCTAAGATACTGCTGAAAGGTCTTCAGCATTTGGGATTTGATTAAAACTGTATTACATGTACACATCAGCAACCATTGCTAAAACAAAACACTAACTTAAAAAAATCCTTCTACTATACTGCTTAACACAACTGAAAAGCCTGGCATATATGGAAAGAGGAGGGTTGAAGAGTCTGCTGTCTCTTCCCCCTCACCCTCAACAATCATTTTGTAATAGAAATAATAAAGCATTCTTTTGTACAGTGAGAAGGGAAAGTGAGCCCTACCAGCTGCACTATGGGAGACCTTTTCCTCTGACACACATGTAGCACAGCTAGCTACTGCTGTCTAATCTGCATGTTTTTGTTTCCTTTTTTTCTTTTTTTTTTTTTAAGACACAATTTTTAATCTGTTCTATAGTAAAAAAAAAGACAGATGTTATGGAAATAGTAAGCTACACTGTATTTAGATTGTTCCATGACAGGACATTCCACAAGCAACGTTTCACAAAGGAAGATTTAGTCATTGAGACATGCAGGTGAGTTGTAAATACTACTGAGCAATATTAACATAAGAGCACCTAGGGTATAGGAATATATACCAATATAAACCAAGGTCTTACAAGTAGCTATTACACTGACTACAGGATTAAAATGTAACAAAAAATGAGCAGGTATCCTTTTCAGTTAAATTAATTTCTGGTCTTTCATCACACTTAGAGATCCTTTGTTGAAATGAGCAATCTCTGAAAATCTTCAAACATGCAATTCAAAACATACTTGATTGATTCCGATTACTCTTACCCATTTTTTTTTTTTTAGTTTCTAGTTTTTATTTGTTTGCTTTAAGCCAAATGGCATATCTGGAAGTGACATTTCATTCAGCTGTTAAGAGACATAGTTCAAAAACTGATTTCCAACCCTGCAGAGAGGATACCCAGGCTATTTATCTGAAAGTGGATCTACACTGTAAGTGTAGCACTGGGCTTAGGTCATTAGGAAGAGCAAAACAAGAAAATCATCTCATCTAGAAGGGTGTGG
Source organism: Dendrocincla tyrannina (assembly GCA_035047865.1). Lineage (NCBI taxonomy): Eukaryota > Metazoa > Chordata > Aves > Passeriformes > Dendrocolaptidae > Dendrocincla > Dendrocincla tyrannina. Next base: position 35,784,201 of record JAWWMP010000081.1, on the reverse strand, counting down.
GTTTTTTTTTTCAGACTAGTCATGGGTAGCACAGTTCAAATGACTTCAAATTAGCTTAGAGTGTCAGTAGACCTAAAGGTAAAAATAAACTCTGGCAAAATAGTGATGAACCTGCAAACAAAAACACCATGGTTTGTAATTGGAGGTGCCATGCCCCAAGCCAGGTGTTGATCACCAACCAGGGAACTTTATGGCCGATACAGTCTTTTATTAATTAATTTTATTATTAATTCAAATTGTCTTCCTTTTGAATTTTCCTACCTAAAAAGTAAGAATGACTTTTTGCTTTCCTTTCTCTACATTTTCTTTTTACAGTGTTTAACAGGAAAAATAAAATACAGATACCTTTTATTAATCTCCAAAGACAAAAACACAAAAATGCAAATTTTTGATAAATATTCTGTTGTGAAATTAAGGATTTTGTGATTGCTCTCTTTTCTTCAGCAGTAAACTAGAATTAAAACTGCCAGACATTAAAAGTAAGCAATGTGGAGCAAGGAAGAGATTAAAAATGAACAAAAATTCAAGTTAGAGGCACTAACAGACAAAGCAGGTGAGTTACCAGATGTGGTGGACAAACATTACTGAAGCAGAAGTAAAGCACAGCATTAACTTTTAGACAGAGAAGATGTAAACAAAAGCTTTTTAGCAGTCATCAGCATAAAGTGACAAGAGTAATGAAGCATTATTTTGAGAAAGAAATGTCTTACTTTCTGCACATGCACTTAAATGCAGTGTTTTTGTGCAAACATTTGTTCCATATGTTAGGTCAATGGTCTGTATTTCAAATATATAGTCAAGACCTGTAAAATTGGAGAGTTAGGGTCTCAGCTGTTAGACGCTGACACTGCTTCACTGGCATCAGTGGTCCTTGCCTGTTGGAGGGTGTGGCGCTTATTATTCACAGCACAAGTGCTCGCCCAGACTGCAGCAGGTACCTAATGTGCAACACTTGCCTCTCAGTCGTGATTGCATTAACTATCTTCTAAGTACAGGAAGGATCATGGAGTGGCAAATGTTGAGACCATGATGGTTTGCACAGTTAAGAGAGCTAAAACCTGCTACACGTGGAATCCTTGCTAATACCAGTGGAATAAAACTGAAATGAAATGTGATGCTACCAGTTCTCCTTGTAGTGGCCCTCTCAGACTCAGTAAGCTGGTGTGCCTGGGTTGTGGTGACTGATATTTTAACTACCTACACATCCAGGTAGGTTTTCTGCTTATGTGCAGGTCAGCCTCAGTGGACGTAGTCCGTAGAGTTGCTCTGCACATGCATAATGCTTCCACACAAAGCACCAGCAGTGGGCTGTCCTGACATAGTATCAAACTTTCTGCACTGGCCACAGAAATTGTCAAATTAAGTGCTCCAGCCACATCAGATCACATTTTGAGGTGGCAGAGAGGCCAATACTCACTGTAGCAAACAGATCCTAAGGGATGTTATAAACAGAAAAGGCTCTTAGTACTCCTAACACAGCTTTAAATGTAACTTTAGGACTAATATTCCGCTTTATGCCTTTAATCATTTTTAAAAGGGTATCAGTCACTTAGATAACTCTATTAGCCTGTTTTCTATAGGAAAGATGCATAAGATGTACCTTAAGGTATTTTTACTCACTGTAATGGGTAGATAGCTTGTGTCAATACAAATCTGAAATAATTTTCTGATACTTTAGGTTTCACCAAGAATTAATAAACTAAGGTAAGCTTAGAAGCATCCCTGCTTCTTAATTTCTCCTCTTTGTGGGCTTTATCTCCAGGAAACAATTCTTCAATTAGCTTCCAAAAATGTGTGAGATATATAAAAACCTTTTAACAGAATTGGTCTTGAATGACAGACGGTGTTTTTCAAAATTTTACTCACTATTTTATTTCAAAATCTGTTAAAATATGCTGGTTTATTTTTTGTTTTAATTTTTCTCTTGAGAGAAGGAGGAGCTAAAACACCAGTTTGTAATTAATCCCACTATTATTGTTAAGAACATTGTTTTGACAACAGCAGACTGACTCCACCAATACTTACTGGATGATCTTTGCCATATCTTTCTGTTGCCATATGACTAAGGCAATAAAAGTAGTATATTAATATATGCCTCCACTAGAGATGTTTTATGAGGTATAATTTTATTAGCTTGTTGTAAAAGTACAACTAATTAAAAAGATCAGAATATTCAGCCTATAAAACTCCAGTATCTCAATGTATATTTTAACTCTGTAGATATGACAAAACTACAAACACACAAGCATTTTATGAAAACAGACAATTTAACACATTCAAGATACTCATAAACCAATGTGCTTTCCACTGAGAATGGAACAAAAATCATTGAAAGGGATGGTCTTTAGAGCAAGGGAGAATATATTCCCTTCCTTTGACTAGAAATATAAAAATACAAATTCCTACAGATTATTCCTTCACCAAACAAACTTGTTTCCTTGACCCATCACTTCAAAATTTTCCCATCTAGCATGAAAAATGCAACCTTGTGTGTTCTAAATACCTAATAATAGGGGAAAGTCTCTATAAAACCCAGGCAAACCACTTGATTGTGTACAGATTAACATATCTGGCTCAGTCATAATGGTAGAAATATGGAAACCTAGGGGGAATTATTCTGCTGTTATTAGGAATTGCTATAAATAAAATATGAAGCATATATTCCAAGAACAAATCTCCATTATGGTTACAAAGAAGTATCTAAATGAAGAGAGAATTCTCTTGCTTACAGAGCATACTGAAACAGAAAATCATTGTAAACAAAAAAATTTACCAATATAACTTTTTTCTTCTGAAAATGTTAATGAATTTTACAATAGAATATTGTGTTCAGTCTTGACAGGCCCACACCAAATCGCTAATTTGCGCTAATAAGTGTTTTAATAAGGTCCATAACACCAAAAGGAAGCACAAATATACGCTGGGTGAAGAGTGGATTGAGAGCAGACCTGAGGAGAAGAACTTGGTTGACAAGAAGCTGGACATGACCTGGCAATGGGCACTCACAGCCCAGAATGTCACCTGTGTCCTGGGCTGCACCAAAAAGAGAACAGGAAGCAGGTCAAGGCAGGGGATTCTGCCTCTCTACTCTGTTCTGGTGAGTCCCCACTTGGAGTGCTGCACCCAGCTCTGGGGACCCAAGTGTGAAAAGGATGTGGACCTGCTGGAACCAGTCCAGAGGAGGGCCACAAAGGTGACAAGAGGGATGGACCACCTCTCCTACGAAGAGAGACTGAGCTGGACTTTTTCCACCTTGAGAAGAGAAGGCTCCAGGGGAGAACTCTGAGGAGCCTCCAGTACCTGAAGGCAGCCTACAAGAAAGATGGAGAAGGACTTTTTACAAGAGCATCTAATGACAGAAGGGGGAATGGCTTCAGCAATTAGGGTAGGTTTAGATCAGATACTGTGAAGAAATTCTTTACTGTGAGTGTGATGAAGTACTGAAACAGGTTGCTCAGAAAAGTTGTGGATGCCTCGTGCCTGGAAGTGTTCAAGGCCAGGTTGAATGAGGCTCTGAGCAACCTGGTCTAGTGGAAGTTGTCCCTGCCCATGGCAGTGGTGTTGGAACTGGATGATGAAGAACTGATTTCTTTTTTCTTTTTTTTCAAACAAGCATGGGGGAAGGGGATTGGGAAGGGAGGGTGAAGGGGAACACAAACCAGAAGTGAGGAAGACTAAAGGGCAGAAAAGCAAGCAAATGTGGTTTTCAAAATACTCATAAAATCTGCTTAAAAGCTGCAGCTGAAAGTCCTTCTTAGGTTTTAAAGACTTGTTACCAACCCAACATACTGAAAATATTGCAGGAGGTAACCAGTATGTTCATGAGTAACAAACTAGCTAAAGACAGAGTAAATGATATTTTAAAAAAAAAATAGGGATTTTTTTTGAAACAAAAAACTGATATTTTTTAACATAGAAATATTTCTATTTCCATTTGCTGTACTGTACTAGGAATAATGTAAAACAAATTGTAATCTATTTTTATATAACTTTTTAGGTATTCCTCAATAATAATAATACCAAAATCAAAACCTCATTAGGAAAACTTTCCAAAAAAAACCCCACAAACAAAACAGATTTCCCACAGTTTTCAGCTTTCTCTACCCAGTGACCTATAATGTCTGAGCAATAAAATATTGTGCCTTATCAAATTAGAGATCTAGTTTTGACCAGGAAAAATCAGATATGCCTGTACAGAAAGCCCCTTGAAACTAGCGCACTTACTTCAACCTATTCTTGCTCTCAGTGGCAGCAAAGCCTCCAAGGATCTTCAACTCTCTACCAACAACCTTTCCCTTCTCTGGGCAACTTCAGAGCAGTTAACACTTTCTTTTCCATGTTTTATGGAGCATGAAAAAGTGTTGATCTTACATTTTTTTCCTAACCCCAAATTTCTTATTTAATTAATTTTGAGCTTCCTAGCCTAGCCTGGGGTCAGACTACTAATCCATTTAATCTCTAAACCAGTTTTTATTTGCCAGAGATTTGTCATTTTTCCCTCATCATAACAGTGCATCTCCACAGCTTCTTTTATCACCTGGAAATTGAATACAGCAGGGCTTAAATATTCTCATTCACATGACAGGAGAAATCAACAATTTTTTTTTCCCCCCTACAAAAGTGCCCTTTTGTAATGACACCTCAAAATCCCCTACAAAGAGAGAAAACAGAGATGAGGTGGCCTTAGATGAAGAACACCACAAGAGAGACAGGAGCTGTCTATCTTTCCACTTTGTCCATGGCACAGCAAAGAGATACATTCATCCGTATGGGTTCGTTGAACAATAATAATTGCTGATAGTAATTAAAGTAAACAAGATATTGCATGGGCTAGGTTGAAAAGTGCTCATCATTAAAATCAGAAAAAAAATTAGTGCAGCATACTTTTTATAAATATATATATATTAAATGTACAAATAAGTCTATAAAGATGTAGTGATGACTACCATATTGTGAGGTTTTTTATGATTTCAGAGTTCTATTATTTTGTTTGAATGTTTGATTAAGAGTTTACTTAATTCTTATTCACTTTAAAATATCCTTTCCTTTGGAGAGAAAAAAAGTGTGAGATCACCATTATTTTGATTTATTTGTACAAGTTCTCTAAAATATTTTACATTTAGTCTTTGATACTATTATTTACATGAAAAGCCAATCAGTGAAGTTCTGCTTTCTTGTGTTTTTCAATTGTTTTGGGAAGAAGTTATTCTTGGATGGTAAGCTGTTATACATCCATTACAGTTTTTGATGACAAAGTTACAAAACACTGGCCAACAGAAAGGACTTCCCTTTTTTTTTTAGCCTTCAATTCTGAAAGATAACGTCCAAAAGGATTTCACAGATATGTCTCATACTTACCCTGAGGCATCAGTTCATATTTCAGAAATTATCTACTTTAGAAAATTCAGTTATCCCACTGTTCTGGTGCAGAATGTAAAAAGAAATATCAAAAATTTTCCATTTTGGGAAATTTTATACTTTTAAAACAATGCTTATTAAAGAACATTAAAAATGTACTCATATAAAAATGTTTATGCATGTCTATATACATATATAATTGTATATACACTCTCATGCTGTGTATATACACACGTATTCCTGTTGAATACTAAAGTTTACAGTCCACATCTTCTCCTTAATTATGATTTACAATGAGAATGTTTTCATTCTGACTGTCTCATTTCATTGACTTACAGGCATCTCAGCTGGCTCAATAGCTGCAGAGAAACAGTGTGTGGACATTTCAGTGCCCATTATTTCTTTGCAAATTCAGCTGTGGGGAGTGGCAAGAACAAATTTTCTCCCACTGAAAACAAGCCACATTTCTGTAGATAACTTGTCTCACTGATGGTTTCTAGAGGGTATAAAAAAATTGCAGTAAAAAGACTGAATTGAAGTAAAGAGAGCACTGGGAAAAGTGGGTTGAGATCTACCCCTTGATGGTAACAAGTCTCACATCCATTCATCCATACACACAGATGATATGGCTCACACATACTTTAGTTGCTTAAACAGATTTTGGTAGATAATATCATTATCAGTCAGACTTGGAGCCAAAGGGTCTTCTCTGTTTAAAGGAATGCTATACAAATAATGTTGCAAAAAAATATTAACCAAATAATGCACAGAAGTAGTAAGAGGTCAAAAACTACCCTTTCACCTACTTCTAGAAATACTACTGGGTTTTAGGTGCCCAAAATATGTCAAGGAACATGCTTGAGAAGACTTCCACACTAACCATGAAAAAGATATCTCTGTTGTAAAATAATACCAGTAATATTCTGTCTGTTCTATACATGCATTGACCTCTATGCCTGCCATGAGGAGAATAAAGAATAAAACAAAAACTTATGGGAGAAAAAACAAAAAGGCATAATAGATTACTAGAAACAACTTCCGACCTGCTCAGCTCCGAGTAGTTTTAGACTGCAAGATCTTCCCAATACTGAAAGAGGGAATTGTTATTATTCTTCTATAAATAAAGCAATTACTATCTTTTCTTTAAAAGGATCTGAGATCAGTGATTATCCAGCTAAGCGCATTTATTAACTAGTCTGATGTGATTTCCTCCCCAGGTAGCAGTGGGGTCCAACTAGAGAAAAGCTGACAAAGTCAATTTTTGACCACCTGACCCACAATATTCACCAGTTACAATAACTTACAGAGACACTCTGCTTTCTTCTGGTTTATTTGAGCATATTTTCTAGAAGCTGTGTTTTCATTGTTTTCTTGTTTTATACCCATCTACCACCTTGATCGCAATGTCAGGGACAGATCCAGCTGTGACAGGGAGCAGCAACACAGAAATTCAGGTGCAATCAAAGCAGAGGGCACAAACAATAGCATCAGTGCTAATGGGAGGGACCATAACTGGCTTATCCACCCCAAGTAAATCCACTCCTGGGTAATCCTTTATTTTATGCCTGGCAGAGAGGATCCTGTGCAATAACTTTCAAGAGAAACCCAAGAGTGTGGGGTATTTATTATCATCAAACACTTGCACTCCTGGCCCCACTGCCTTCAGGAAGGACTTTTTATTGTGTAATGCTTTACTCATTTGAGTATAAGTGGCAGAATCTGATCCAAAGGGATTTAAGCAAACTTGTGGGTTTTCTTGTTGTTTGAGTCATGTTTTTACTGCTTTCCCTTTTAACACTACTTTTAAATTCAAGTGTCATTTCCAAAGAAACAGCTATGATAATCTGTGGTGAGCTGATTAATAGCACTTACGCAAATTTCAGTGACCACAAAGTTGTGAACGTGTCTGTGTGAGATCTACTTCTTATAAAGTAAATGAGTCTTCTTTCACATATTTAATAATACTCAGAATTCTCTTCTCCTCCTCTTCCCCTCTGCATTCACTCTGAAGTCCTCTCCTTCACTCATTTGTTGTTGTTGTGGCACAGTTATTTTTTTCTACGCTATTTCCATTCACCCACAGTTAATCATTTACGGCCTTTTCCACTGCAAACATGCAGAAAACACGTAAAAAGGAAGTCTGTTATCACAAAATCAGCAACTCCGATTATAGCTTGATCAGAAGTGACATCACAGTGGTTTCATTAGTGATATTAGATAAGTGCAAACTATTTTCAATCTCTTTTTTCTTTTGCAATGTCACCCTGGCCCAACTGGTTCTGTTTGACAGTGACAGGACTGCATAAAAGAGTCCTTTCACTTACCACCTCAAGACCACTTCACATTCCAAAAAAATCAAATCTACACATCTCTCACCATCTTTATCAACCTGCCCAGGCAAACGGTCAGAAGCATTACAACCTTTGACTTGTTAACTTATTTTTCTCTCTTTACAGCCTTAAGCAACTCTTAAAATGTAGAGGATGTACGTGCAAAAATGTAAGTTTTGCAATATAAGTACTGGGACAGAGAAATTCTCCCACTGACAAGATCTGCCAATGCAGATAAAATTCTCCCCTTGTGTTTCATGTTACACATTCTATTCTAGGTTTGGCAGACATACCTAAGGCAATCTCTGCAGTAAAAATACAGTAAGTACTTATCCCTGGAGATTTTTATTTTATTCTTTTTTGTTGTTGTTATATTTACAATACCAATAAGTGAATGAGAAAAAGTGCTCTCAAGTGGGGAATCTGGGACCCCTTAGAAAAATAGCTTTTTGCCTAAAAAACTCAGCATTATTAATTTTATGTTATCTATTTTTCATTCTATAGTGCTCCACAGCTCTGTCAAAAAGAAATTGGCCAGACCCTGGCCACAAATATGATTCTTCAAATTTGTCTTTCTGTAAAAAGCTTTTTCTGCTGTTGACATTTGTGAAAACCAACACCATCCCGAGTTTCAGTAAGAGCCTGTTTTTAGATCAGATGTTTCCAGCTAGATTGAATCAGGAACAAACTTTCACAGAATCACAAGAAACAAGGCATTCTATTGGAGATGAACCTGAGAAAATCCAGAGACCCTGACAAAGGAAGATGCAACTTCATGGTCTTCTTAGAGCAGGACCTGGGGGAAGTCATTTGAAGCTGTGTGGGTATTCAAAAGTGCACCTACAGGAATGTTTGGATAGTGAATGTAACAGTTCAATATTTGATGGCTAAATCAAGCTATTGTTTGCTGTGAGCTGGGAAGATCTAAACATTCTGTACCTTGACTGGCTTCCCATCTCTATCCTGGATACTTCTTATTGTCCCTGTCAGAGACAGCATATGGGATTAGATGGAGCAGGCATAAACTAGTGTGGTAGCTATTCTGGTCTTAGTCCACTTGGACTCCAAAGTACAACATCACAAGGAAGGATATTTGTAACATTGCAAGACTGTACCCTGAAGTCATACCTTAGAGACTCAGAAGAGTAATGGATGTTCCTGTACCAAACTGTCTGGGAAGTGAGTGGGATCCCAAGACAGGTCCAATTTAAATATGCAAGTGGTCATGCACTAGGCAGTCAGCCTCATCTATGCTACTTCTATCAGTAATAATTACACTGTTAAGAGAAGAGACTTTGGAAAGAGGACAGACTGGATGTAAGGTAACATTAAGTTTTCATATGTATTATTTGGTGTAATATTCACAGTGAAATGTTTATGTTAAATCTTTCATAGAAGCTGTATTCATTCTACAAAGAGAGGGACAGAAAGTTCCTTCTTTCCATAAAAGGAAGGAAAGGAATTTAGAGAAGATGAAACACTGATTCTGGATAAATATAGAATTCAGTCCCATATGGAAATTATTTAGAGATAGACAAATAGTCAGTCTGGATAGGTAGCAGCATGCAGGAAAGAAGCCCTCCTCCACAACAGCTCTAAAGCAAAACAACCAAACACAGTCCAGCTCGTCCTGCCCTGACAAGGAGGAAGACCATCTGGAGATTTCCCATGGGAACATCCTTTTCTTCAAAACAAGGGACTTGAAATACCAGGAGAGACAAAGAAAGGAAGTAGAGAATCCAAAAGGCAAGGTGGAATCTAGTAATGGCAAACGCTGCAGCCCCCAACAAGCACTGGTGAAAGTCAAGACAGCAATACCAAGACCTCTGCATGGAGGCAAAATGAGCGCACTTCAGTACTCCCATTAACTTTAAATTCTCAGCTGGATATACCACCTGTGCAGACACTGCATCTCTTCCTTACTCATGTCTCTCCATAATCACCTTCTTTCATTTACCTATAACCTTCTATTCTCATACAGACACACCTATCCTTTGATCTTTATTCAGGTCTTTCCCCTGCTCACATACACTTCTCATTAGCACAGAGGAGATGCATCTGACAAGGAGAAGGGTTTCTGTCTGAAATGGGAGCTCAGCTATGTTAAGGGAAAGACTGGGTCTTTGGAAGAGGAGGAGATTAAAATTTTTTTAACAATGCAGTAGCTTTGGGAAACAGATACATGTCTGAGTGGGAGAGGAGGTGGGAACAGTTAAATGGGGAGAGCCACAAAGATATTTTCATACAGGTGAAGATAAACACAGTAAAACCATTAAAGTCTAATTTTGGAAAAACTTCTTAGAAGCCATTCCCGGCTAATTATTCTCCAGTAATAAATGAATAGCATAGTAAATGTTATTAGAATAATTTACTATTCATCAAGAATAATAAATGAATAGAATAATTCATTATTCCCACATCCTTGTTCTTTGCAAGCTCTGGCAAGCTAACTAGGGCACTAGGAGGAGTGTCTCAGGAAGAACAGGGAAACAATGCGCTCAAAACTTGGAAAAGAGGCTTTACTTTTAGGTGAAAAGTTCACATATCTATCAGCATTTTGTAACTGCACTACTGACATGAACTATCACATTTGAACCATATGCATCTTGCCATACTGTGTAAAACCTACCAAGCTAGTTATTGGATAGAGAGCCAGAATTATGGAATATGATCTTTTCAAATGGACAGCATTTTTTTGTTTCAAAGTGATTTCTTTATTTCCTGGTCATACTTTTGTTGGCATAAACAGGTTAAGCAAACTGATATGGCATTTGCACAAGTAAAAGAAATTATAATTAATATAGCCTACATTTGATTTTCTTCCCCAGTTTCCTGGCTCCCCATATTTTATACATATATATATATAATGTATGTATTCTGTATTTTCATATATACAATAAACCAAAATACTTTATTTCATCAAATAACATACAAATGCTTTCTTCTCTCATGCTCCCCACACAGCTTTCTTTGCATCACAGGCCCAGTTATCTCCACAGGCTCTTCAGGTGCTGTTTCCCAAAGCTCCAGTTGCTTCATGCTCCATTTGCTAAGCATGCTACTCTCCACAAGCACTGAAAGGTCACAATGTAATCATATCGACTCAATTTGTCTAAAACAGCCATGTAATATAGATTCACAATAATAAGTATGATGTTTCTATTCTTTTCATTCAGAAATAGTTTATTGGTAAGAGATTCATGAAAGTGCTCTTCTTAAGGCTTATATTCTGCTTTTTATGGGTTCTAGGGGTTTTGTATCAGTAGACACTTTTCCTGTCAGACCCCATTTATTTGACATGTTTCTAGAGTTTCTCAAGGGGTGAAACTAACACCATTCAGAAACAATTTAGGCCAGAAACATTTTCCTGATATGGGAAAAAAACCTTTGATGCTAGGTTAATATTGTGTATTACAGAAGAGTAAAACAAACTGAGGGTTGATCAGCTTAGGGTATGGCACTAAGCATCCTTATAACCTTGGGGAAGTTAATTAATCTTTCTATGACTCAGCTTCTAACATGTAAAATGGAAAAAAGTCTTTCTTAATCTTACTGCCCATCTTCCTTTTTTGCCCTCAGTTTAAACTCTGAAGTTCAGAGAGTTCAAGACTATCTCCTAACATGCATCTTGTATATGGACAACCTTGTTAGAGTTCTGCATTGAGCACAGCTCACCCCCGTCCCAGGATGTGCCTGTGTTTTGCAATCTGTTTTACATACCAGGTAAGCATCAGCCTTGTTCCATTCTCAGACCTCACTAGTCTATAGGGAGAGATAATAAGCAAGCCTAAGATAATCCGTACGCATCTTCTTTAAAAGATGATCAACATGTATTTATAATAAGAAAGAAAGAGAGAAAGAAAGAGAGAAAGAGAAAGAGAGAAAGAAAGAGAGAAAGAGAGAGAGAAAGAGAGAGAGAAAGAGAGAGAGAAAGGAGAGAGAAAGAAAGAGAGAAAGTTAACATAGAAGTTAACATTTTTACTTAAAAATGCAATTTTATTTCTATCTCCTTAATAACTTTGTGTTTTTCAAATGTAAAAATATGGGATGTTTCAGTATTTTATTCTTTAAAAATTTTGAATCAGGGAAGTTTCAGGACCATTTTGTAGTTTGTTTTTGTAAATCATCACCTCTTGGTAAAAACAAAATTGGTAGAAAAATTTACTACGAATTGAACTGTTTAGTTAACTTTTCTTATCTTTCTACACTGTCTGACCTATATTTTTATTCTGTGCTTCACTTCTGCTTAAGTGTAGACTAATAATCTACTTGATGTTATCCCTGATTTTCTCACTATGGGGATATCAAATTTCAGGATACTTCCTCTTAGAGGGCAAGGAGGCTGAAGAGACACTTCCTGTAGAATTACTGCTAGTCTTGGCATGTTATATAACAGTTTTTAGTACTCTCCTAACATGAACAAGGTAGGGACTATAAAATAAGGCCAAAAACTAAGGAACATCTCATGGATTTAAGTTGATCTCATCTAGATCAAGATTCTCTCAGCTAAAAAAAAGAACTCCTGATATGAACTTAATAATTAACCAACACCAGAAAGCATGAGAAAATGAAAGTTTCTCCCCCTATCCCTGAGGGGAGATGACAGACAAAAAGAGGTTTGAAGTGTGCCATAGGTGTGGTATGCTTGCAGGTGCACTTCATATAGCCATTACACCTGGGAAGGCAATTCTCATAATTTTCTTCTTGGAATGCTTCTCAATAAATTTGGGATTAAAAGTACCCACAAAGTGTGTGTGAGAGAGTGGGAAATTCCAGCTTTGGCAGCTGATGGTCAGTCGCTACAAACTCAGTATGTTGCACATTTCTTAATGGGTATCTGAAATCTGAATTCAAAAACTGAGGCTTGGTGCTGACTGCTGCTTTTGTGAATTCAAGTTCCAGTACCAAAAATGACACTTCTTACTGTTTTATGAGTTTGGTTCTGATCATGCAGGGATCAAGTGTACTTTTTTTGTTGTCATTTAAGTAAAACATGCCATTTCTACTTTTCTTTCTTCTGTTTTTTACATTTTAATAGAAATATATTTTGCAATCGTCAAATCTGAAAGCAGCAAAAAAAATAAGCACTACACCAACTTGTTTATCACAGTTATCAGTGCACTTGTTTGTGTGAGATTTCCTGTGTTAACAGAAACGAAACATACTAATAATAGATGGCAAATACATGTTTTTAAATTTGTGCAACTGGGATTACTAATTATATTTTGTACGATTTCAGTTACTGTGCACTTGGAAAGGAAAAGGTGAGGAATCCAAATCTAAAGTAAAACAATGTACATGTCAATATAGCCAACTTTTCACCACAACTACATTTCATTAAGGACAAAGAGAACACACTTAGACACCTACAACTACAAGATAAAAATCCATTAGCTTTAAGAAACGGTCAAAGATGTTCTTCAATAACTTCCGAGGACAATGTCTTAAAATAAACTTGCAGTTTAACAGCAACAACAACAAAATACGTACACTAACTTCAAGAATTATTTCAAGCTGCTCTTTGGGAATAAGTTTTCAAGCAGTGTTTTTTTTCTTCTTTAATATCTTTGTATAATGACCAAAAAACCTCGCATATTTCCCCTCCCTCTTAAATGGTTTCAATAAATATTTTGTTTCTTAATTGACATAGATTTATTTAAGTGATTATAAACATTTTTCAATTACATGTTCTCTAAAAGTGATCAAGTCTAATAATTTTTATGAGGAATTGTTTATCATCACACCTATATTGCTTTCAGTACATAGCAGGACACTTTCCACTTGAAAGTCACTTTGATCAGAATGTTTGCAGCCCCCCGCCCCATCCCTCAGATATTATTTAACAATGCCTTCACAATCCTTTGCCACTTATCTTTTTGCTCCCATTACCAAATTCCTTTAAGTTTACCTGGACATGTTTGATCTTCCACATTGAGAAAAAAACTGTTCTAATACAGGCTGGAAAAGTGCTGTTATTCACCTCCAGTTAGTCATACAAGGATTTTATTACCTTCAAGGGAGAATTCAGGAGTAAAATAATCCTTCTTAACTGATCACTTCTAAACAAACACTTCCTAAGCTAAATCAATGACAGACAACAAAGGCAAAAGTCACTGTGAGTCTCTACAATAATTATCTGAGAAATAAATAAATAAAATTTTCTCAGACTGAAAAAATACCTTAAGCCAGATTTTCTGTTTTAGACATGAATGCCTCATACATTCTTGCAAATGTATGATATATGCATGCAAATCAGATCTTTACATCTGCCTACTTCAGGGTGTAGATATTTGTCTATATATGTGCAAATAAGCAAGTACCTATGACTATAATTGAAAAACAAGCAAATTAGAAAGATGTCCACATCCTAAAATCTGAAATTAATTATTTTATATGTGTTATCTCCTGTATTTTGACCAATATTAAAAAGCTGATTTGCAGATTTTAACCTGTTAACTGTATCAAATTCTGGCTAGAATGATTTCCTGAAAATCATGAGGAAATCATATGTAGCCATTATAAAAATGGTCAGTCAGGGCACTCAGCAAATACAGTTTAATTTTTTCATAAATATTTGGGTTTGCAGAATTTTTGGAGAGAAGACAAGCCTTTTTGCAAAATCTTAATGAAAATTATGACAGAAATTATACCGTAAAACAGGAATAGAAAAAGCATCCACAGGTTAGTGGACAAGTCTGCAGGCAAGGCTATGAAATCTGTCTTTCATTTTTCCCAATAATTATTTTTACTAGGTATATCACCTGTTAAGGGTAACTAAATTGCTGTCCAGCAGAAACCTCTTTGTAAGGTATTTTCAAGAGACAATTTCTGCTTTCTTTGAGGTTTTCATTGCCAATTAAAACATCACCAGAATGTTCTCCCATCAAATTTCTGAGAAAAAGGAACAAGATAACTCTGTTTTCCCTTTAAAAAATGAAATCTGGAGAGTGGAAATAGCAAAGATTATTTCTGGACAACTTTGTAGCCTTTCATGCCAAGATAGTCTTGTCCTATTGCCCTGTACTTCTTCATCCCTGTTAGTAGTCCCTTAGCCCAGAAGAAATGACAGTGAAAAGGTAATAGAAATTAAAATCAATTCTCAAAACATTTGAATAGTAAAAATGGCATTCGAACAGCAATACACATAGAAAAATGCTTCTGAGATCTATCTAATTGTGGTAAAGGCTTTTTAATGAGAAATGGTGTGTCTCTGTGCTGTTTCATAATTCACTGTGCCATTCTAGATGCCTCTATAGTTTAAATACAATAAAATTTTAGTAGGATTTTGAACACTCCCTAAGTTAACAGGTAAGTCAATTTAATGCCATAAAAATAGATGTAACTCTAGAGATTTTAAATAGTTTAATCAGGTGTAGCCATTTCCTCTAAAGTTCTGTGATATTTTCCATCATGCTCAAAAGCACTACAGCATAGCCAAATGTGTAGCTACAGGCAGCTGCAATGACTGATTGCATTTCATGTGCCTGTTGCTGAGCAGTGAAGTCATATTGCATGAGCCAATACAGGTTTGGGAAAATCTACAGAAAGCTCTGCACTGATGGAAAAAACTGATCAGATTTGGCTTTTATGAATCTGCTATGCCAAAATCACATTCTGCTTTAGGTAAATTTTAGACTACTTCTAGGAAAAATAATTATTGTTTATACTCTCATGCCTACAGCTGAAAGGTTGCCATTGATTTAACAACATTAATACCCACAATAAAACATACCTATTAATCCTTTGATTTGGAGGGGAAAGAAAATGGATCAGATTCAACCTGCCCACCTTCAATGAAACTACCATAAGTCCCTTTATCAGCTGCCTGCCTTTGGTGATGGACAATAGACAAATAAGACTCTGAGACTGTGTTTCCCTTTGCTCTGCAATATGTTCTAAAGTATGCAAGAGTTATTACCAGTGCTTCTCTAGTCCTCAGGCCATACTCATTTTTCAAGGCTCACTAAATACAGATCAGTTTAGGGCTTCTTTTCTCCCTCAAATTAAATGACTCCGTGTTTGTTTTGTAGTCTGTTGTGCACCCTCCTACACTCCCACCCACTACTTACCCCATGTGGTAAAACAGCAGAAAAACAAGGTTTGCTCTTGTCCTGGGAATTTATTTTATGTTATCACTAGTTTGCATTTTATTAACTGGGGCCTGAGGGAGATATGACATTGACAATATTAGTGATTTTATTGTAAGTTTCACAATAATTAACCCTCTTATTTTGTGAAGGAAAAAGAAAGCAAAAAGACCGAAAAAGGGGGGGGGGGGGGGGGAAGAGCTTGAAAATGACAACATCCCAAATGGTGGAAGGTTAATCTAAAAGAATACACAGGCAGTCATACAAATGTAGATATATTGCTTTTAAAAATCATGCATTTTTTTAAGCTAATCCCATATTTAAAAGCCTGATTTGTGACTTGTGATTGAAAGTATGGGGTAGTATAGCAGAAATTGCCTGAGTTTTATTTCCTTCCAGTGGTGGTAGAGTAAAAGGATACCTGCAGTTAAGTTAATCTGATTCCTTTTAGAAGCCTATTTTTCCCTTGTTTTCCTTCTTATTCATTGTTTACCCCTGTTCTAATAGATTCTTGCCTTTTATTTGCAGCCTAAATGAAAAAAGGATATTAAAGTAATCTTCCCAGAAACCAAATCCATGAAAACAATTGTACTGCATGTTTTGAGTTGCTCCAACTTTCTTGTTCGTATTCAAGCTTAGAAAACCAAAGTCTCCTACGTTTACTGGGCCCTAAAAAATATCTATACTGAATTAAAGTTAACCTGCTTTTAAAAGATTACTGTACAAAATGGTGGATAGCCATATTTTACTCATACTGTTATCCTTTCAGTTTCACATTTAGAGTTTTTTGCCTTTACCTCAACATGTTACCTTAATTACCTTCGATGAAACAATTTTCCAGCTGAAGATGCTTTGCTTCTTTAAAGAAAGGGGTTTTGATTGGCATTTGTAAAGGAACGTAGATTTCAAACAATATTTAAAGGGAGAAAATGTCTGTTATGTAACTAAAAAATCTAAAAATGGAAATAGTTTTTAGTTATTAATATGGAATTTTTAGAGCATGAAACAAATGGATCCTATCATGCATGAATCAGTATGAACTACTGAACATACCTTTTTATTCATTGCTGCATAAATATTCTGTGACTGTTTATGATGTATAGAGAATTAAAGAAAAATATTAAATTACCGTAGAAATAGAAAAGGATACCTGGACTTATTGGTAAGTATTATTTGTATTCTCATGACATGCCTTGATTGCAATGAGATGAGAGGAAGGGGAACAGATACTGATTCAGTGGACTGATAAAAAACTACAAATTTGACAGAACGCCTAGAAAGTACTGTTTATCCCTTCTAAAAGACTTTCCTGTGTCTCTTTCAATTCTGTTTACTCACACCCACATTTCTAAGTTTTGTCCTGAATGCTGAAGTAAAGAGAAAGTAAATGAAAAATTAAGTCTATAGAGATAAGCCCAAAGCACTCAATACCAGCTGCACAGAGCATAAGTGTAACACATCCACTGAGTATATCTATGGGACCTGTCTACACTGTTCTGTCAACTTTCTCTTGAGAGCCAAGATTATCTTTAGGCATAAGCAAAGTGAAAGTGCCCTGAGGTGAAGGGACCCTGTCTGTGTTTATGCTGCTTGACCCAGGCACGGGTTGCTTCAGACATGCTGATTATTCTCCAAGCCTCTCTAGCAGTCCTGAGAAATCTCAGGTAGCCCTTGAGTTGTGCCCCACTTGTGAATCCCTCAGGCTGTTTGCCGTAAGCAATTGTCTGCCTCTCACCATTATCAGCCAGCTCTTCTGATTATCAGGAAAATGTGGGAAGGAAGGAGAGAACATGAATCCAGACCCCTAGGCTATTAGCCTTCTCCAGTTTCTAAAGAGCTGTCTATACCTGTATCTGGCAGCATGCAATAAAACAGGATAACAAGTACCTGCCTCACAGGCTTAGCCTGCCTGAATCCTTGATGAAACATGATGGCCTTACCCACTGGAGATGGGACAATCAACATATCCCACAGTCACCCTCCATCAGTCCCTACCAGAACATACTCTGGAAGAAAGCTTTGCAGTTTGGCCTTAAAATAGCAGAGCCCACAAGAGTTCTCAGGGGAGAGATGGAAAACCCTCATGGAGCTTTTCTGTGGAGGAAAAAAGTATGAATTTGTAAGCAAGGTACCTGCAAGAGCACCAAATCAGAAGAAAAGCCGACAGTTGTGAGAAATGTTGCCAGTATGGCCACTCAGAGCTGTACAAGGGGGAGGGAGAGGGAAGTGGTTTGGATGATAGGGGGCAAGGTGACAAGCAGGGGGCATGTGGCCTTGTATCCCAACTGTTAATAGCTGCACTTCTCTCTCAGCTCATCCCTACCCTTGCATGTAGGATACAGCCAGGCCTCCTACCAGTTCCAGAGCATCCCTTTGCTGGGTTTTGGGAAAGGCTCAGTGTCAGGCTCAGGCTGACTCCCCACACCATAGACCCATTTGGATCAGCCACCACCAAGTGAGGAAATGCCCACTGGCCGGGCTGCTGAGTGGAGACCTGCCATGGGCTGGTGCCAGCATCAGCCAGGGAAGGCATTGCCAGGCAGAACAGGGTCATGTGGCAGCATGGGGCAGGTGAGGGTGAAGAGAGCCCACCACCCCTTGTGGCCAAAGGACAGGAGTCTGTCTGTATGGATGCCCCTTCCTGGATCTGGCTGTCATACTTGTCGACTGCTCTCAGGGACCACCAGGAGAGACTCCCAACAGTGGAGATGTAGGCTACCTTGCCTAGCGTATAGGATGGCAATACCAACAGATGGATAAATTTCCAATGTAAGCATTTTTATGAGGCAGTGTATACTCTCAGGGCCATGGAATAACCCACATTGCTCTGTGGGGCAGGGATTTGACCAAAGAAAGAGAGGAGGGTGCTTCTCTAAAGCACCTCAGCCACACGGCTCTGGAAATGTCCCTCAGGACCACACGAGAGTGAGGGGAAGGACAGCCTGGACCAAGGGGAGGTGGGCAGCCAGGCAGCCTGGCCTCAACAGGCTGGCTGTGGCTTAATCTACACAACATAGAGGTAACCACAGAAATGAAGATATTAGGACTGGAAATCTGGAGGTGTTCATGTTTTGTGAGTATGCACAGACATTGTGAGAAAATAACTTCTCTTTCAATGTGTGTAAATAGCAATGCAGCAGATACCATAGAACAGTATGGTTTCCTTATTCCTTTACCCACTGACAACTTTACATATGTAGCATAATATGGTGTATGCTTGCAAAACATATATTTACATCATTAGTCATTCACAGAATAATGAATTAATTAGCATCAGAATATTTCTGATTTCAAGATGAAGCAGTCCCTTTTGCGTTTTTTTGTTTAAAGGGAAATGCATAGGTCAGACTATGCATTTAATGGTTATCTGGGATTACCATTAGTCTCTTAGTTTCACACATAGATTAAAATTTTAATACTTTGTGGCTAAATCTCACTACCTCAAAAGAAAGGTATAGAAATTCACTTTATCCAGTTTTATTTCTCCTTTGCCATTTTTTTCATGAGTATTGTGATGTTATCTGCAGAGCACCTAGCATCACCAACAAAATTCAGACCGAGGACTGCCTACTGTGATTCCTCTGTTAAAAAATATAAAAGGAAAAGTGGAAGAGGAAAATATGAAGAAGAGCAGCAAAGAGGAGCTTTCCACTGGTAGTTCTATGAAACACTCCTTTGAAAAGCTATGCCAGGGTTCAAAAGAGACGTTCCCACTTTTCTACTACTATCAGTGAGGAGAAGCACCCATCATCTGTGTATTTCTACAGGAAAAAAAGTGCGCACACTCACAACTGCATATTGCTCCATGCAAATATTCCTATACTGTCAACCGCTCTAGCTATGACACCATGCCATTGTTTGTGTTTTTTCAAACATTCTGTAGGGAGAGATAGCTATCTTTAGTGCAACATATTAACATGGTTACAGTAGCAACTCATGAAAAATAAAACCCTGACAAAGAAAGAAATCCAGCCGCATACTTAACAAAATGCAGTAGAACTTTTGTGCAAATCAAAGAAAAGCAATTCCTAATAAAACCCTAGAAGGAAGGCTTTTAGAGCAGCAGGCAGAACAACCCTCAAAAAGGAAGCAGACAGGAAATGAGCAGAAGAGTTCGTTTCTCTTGGTTTATGATCAGCGTATTTAAAGAAATGGGGTTTTTCCTTAATGTCAAGATGGAGAAAAAATACGGAGACAAACTATAGGCAGTTCAGACAAGACTTTCAGAGCATCTTTTGCTCTGGAAGCATATGAGACATTAGGCTGTTGCTATCTTGAAACAGCTAGATGAACCAAACACGTTTTCCCCCCCTACCTAGTGGTTATTTCAGCTGGACACTTTTTTTAAGCACAATGTAGCTCAATATTCTATATGTGAATGGTGTGAGTCTTCATATCTGTGTCTAGCTGGATTTAGAACACTAGTAGAAGGTTAAGCAAAAGGTTAGGAAAAATAAGCTTAGTTTTGCTTCCAAGTCTATGCTGCACCACCTGTTTCTGAAACAAAAATCTTTAACTCACTTAAATAAAATCAAGGTTTTAAAATCCCATTCTAAACTAAGTGTTAAACATTTTCCAAATTTGAATTATTTTAAGTGTTCATATGAGGAATTAGTTGGAAAACTTCAGGAGAAATATATTTTGCTACATCTTCTTATTAGAAGTCTATTATACAATAAAACCTACTTATTCTTTTCCGGCACAAAAGATGATACTGCCTTATGATGTATTTTCCATTAGATTCCATGTATTTATCTTCTTCAACTTCAAACCTGAATTCATTAATACTGTTAAGGAAAAAGTTACAGATTTATTAATTTCCCTGAATCAGTTTTTTCACCATTCCCAAGTATATGCATTCTATTTGTCATCTCTTCAAATTATTACTGTTAGCTTGGTAATATTTATTAAGGGTCTTTGTTTTCACACCAAGTATCATATATTTGGGGGCTTTTTTTCAGAATCAAGGCATAGGTGCTACGTGCTTCTCTCAGCTGAGAGTTCGGTAACCTCCTGAAGTTCCCAGTTCTGACTTCCCTGTCTTTATTCGAACCATTAATCTTGCTTGTAGTCCTGATGGTTAAAGTCATCTCCTAACTTAAGACAAAGCACTGTTAGAGCCAAATCTAGAGTATCGACTGTCTTTAACCCCAATTCCTGACCTTGCAGCCCACCTTTTCTTTCCCTGCTCTCGTCTCTGCATTGTATAACCTGAAGATCTCTTTTTGCCTAAAGATCCTGCCTTTGAGGCAAAGATCCAAACCACTGCATAAAGCTTTGTAATGAATGCCCGCACCTTGAACTACACTCAGGAACTAATTAGCAGTTGATGTAGTAACAAGTCAAGAAGCTGTTAATTCACACTAAAAAAAAAAAAGTCAAGTTTACTTGGGTAATTCATTGTCAACACACTAATTTAGACAGAACTGGCACACATACATAGTACATATGTACACACATGTCTGTCATGGACTGTATACCTACCCATGCTTAAGTTTACAGATGATACTATCTCACTAAAGTACAACAAAGTAAAATTTTTTGAGTAGAACTTTTCCTGGTTTAAGAAAGCAACACTTTCTTATGGGAAAGATGTACAGACAATGGACCCATTCATTGCTAGGATCCTGCAGGGATGACTGCTTGTATGTCATTGAGGAATACACATACTGTAGATCACAGAACTTGTTTATGTGATGTCTTTATTCCCAGCAACCAAAGGGAGTCAGTATTCCCTCACATCTCCTTGATAAGAGATCCTCTCCATGAGCAATGCATGCCAAATTATAGGGAGATAATACATAAAATATTTGCTGCATTAGTATAAAAAATTGAGATCGGTCATGTCTTCTCATGACACTCCCATAGATTATGCAGGTTCACTGTGCTGTAGCATTTCATTTATAGCATTGTTCCTACTTATACTTTCAGCAATGCTTTTTGATAAGTCCTGGGCACCATAGTTGGTCGCCCCAAGGCATCCTCTGCCCCCATGCTCTCTGCTGCTCCACAGACCCTGGGGGTTTCTGTGAACAGCACTCCAATTTCCATTCAGAAAGTAGTGCAATCGCATGGCTTAGGATCAAGACTGATATTTCCCATGGTTCATTTTACTTCAGCTACACTAGCCTGATTTTCAAAGAGTAGCTAAGTAGAGTGGAGAGAACAACAGTGAATGTCGCAGTCTCCCTGAATAAATATAAACAAATCGCCACCAGCAAATCTATAGTCATATGATGGCCTGTACAACAGGGCACCGAAGATTTACAAGATCACTGAAAACACATTCCTCCTCCTACATTTTTTCTTCAAATAAAAATATTGGTATATTGCTTTCAGATTCAGCTGGCAAAATGTGACTAGTGCTGCAGGTCATCAGTCCCAGATCTTAAGAATGTCAAAAGCCAATTTGTGCTTGGAGTGGAAGCAACAGGCAACAGAAATCTGTGTATGAGTTCCCCTCAGCATGAAGAATCGCATGGAAAGCTCTCAAGAGATATTTTGCTGCTTATTGGTAGGTAGTCTGGTGCTGAGTTTGGTGAGGGCAGATAAATCATCACATTTTTTTAGTGACAAACACAGCTAGACACTTAAAGATTTAGATACCTATTAGCTATTCTGTGATGAATACATAGCCCTTTAAACTGTCATGGGTTTTGCTTAAACCACCACATACACTTTGCACCAAGTCAGCCTAACCCACATCTCAGTACACCTGATGTGTAAACTTTAAGATTTGCAAACTTTAGTATCTTGCATTAAACTCTAATAGAATTTGCAACAAATAAGAACTCAATGTGAAGAGAAAGCGTTTTAACATTTGAGGACTAAAGCTAACTTGCCACAAATATGAATTGTACAGTCTTGCCACAAATATCAAGTGTAGAGTGGATCTTGCAAACCACAACTTAATTATTCTGTTTTGCTCCCATTGAGAATCTGACACATAAATGTTTTGTAAAAACAAGTAGATAGGTCTGTGGCTTTCATCCCTGCTAAAGAGTAATTCTCTTTCACTCCAAAAATTAAAAAATCAAAAGTAGTATATGTAGAAGGGCATATTTGTCTGTATGGCTACCTGTGTACTGGGTCAATACAATATTCCCTTTGTACATGTTAGCATCATTTGTTTCCTTTGTTGATACAATGATTTTATTATTGTTGCTACAATGATTTTATTATTGTTGCTGTCAGTAGCAAGGGTGATAATGGATTTATTATTCATGGAATTATCTATCTATGACTGGGAAGCAGACCTGACTGAAGCACTTATATTCCTATAATATATCTGTAATTATGCATTCAGGAAATTTGACAGCAAAATGTCAAAACAAAAGCAGATTTGCTCTGTTGAAGGTGCTTGAAGACAAACAGTGTTACATCAGAAGCTTGTATCTGGTTCAGACAGGCTATTTACTACAACAAAAAAAATAGCCTTTTGAATTACTTTCAGCCTTCCATATCTCATGTTAAAAGGCTACTGTGGTGCCCTCTCTTATTTATCAGCAGTGCAGGGACAAAGATGAACAGGAGTCACAAAAAAGAGCAAAAGGAAATGATCACTTAAGAAGAATGATTTTCTGTAGCTTTGAAAAGTGAGGGTTTCCTTCAGTAGCATTTAATAGTTATGATTGAGTACCTCTCTTACTTTACAGGCACTGCTAATACCTGTGTGAGGCATTATTGATTTTCACACAAGAGAATGTCTGCTTGCTTGTTGGAGCTAGAGTAGTGCTCACAAGGGGTTGTACCGACCTCCAAAAAGAAGCAGTAATAAATTCCCTCATTCTATGTGAAGGGCAATATATTCCTTTCTCTTACCCTCCAGTATCTACAGTCTGACAGCTTCATTCGGTGGTGCTTATGAATCACCGAACAGGCAGTGGCAGTCAATTCTATGAAAAAAATTAAGTGATACATTTCAGATTATGGTTGAAGGTGGAGTTTAATTGTCTACCTAAGAGGAAGTCCACACCAAAAGAATTTTGCTCACCAAAAGACTTAATGCATTCCATTTTTCAAAACTATACAATTTCATTGCTGTCATTTCCAATGAGTATAACAAAATTGTAATTAGCACTAATATTAGGCTGAATTTTTTCTCAAACCATTTACACAAATGGTAAGAAAAGACTGTCAAGGAAATTAGGGTTTCTTGCTACAAACGCAGGTGTGATTTCTGTACCTGCATTGAAGGTTTCCAGCAGACCCATATGTAGACCCATCTGAGCATTCAGTCTGGAAAATCTATGGTGGCTGTCACGCAGCACTCTCTCTCTTCACCTTCTTAATTCTTATTTTGCTTTTGACAGTTGGTAAGTCATCTTTTTAATGGCTCACCACAGTTTTAATGCACAACTTCAGACCAAATTGTTTGAAACCATGACTTAATTCATGGAATCTATTAAAAAATGTGTTGACAGCCTTCATTCCAGGAAGAAAATGTTAATTACTTGTATCACAGTAGCACTCAAGATTCAGGCCATATTGCCCTAGATTATAGATATGCATAGTTTTTGTATCTGTTTTTTGCTCAAAATGGAACTGACTGATGTGAAATACTGCCACACTTATTTTGTACAATATAGAGCTTTCTGTAATTATTGTATGGGTGAGGAATGTTGACAAAGGCATGTTAAGAGAACTGTCTAAGGTTGCAAGAGGTCTGTGGCAGAACAGTCACTCCCTTTCTCTGACATAATAAGAAAGAATCACTTTTCCAGGGGACATAATGTCCCCGTGATACCAAAGGAAGTATATGATGGAGAAAGGCGACTTTTAAAAACTGGCATTTCCTACACAACAGTTTTTATTCTGAAGCTCAATTTTGAGATATCCCTGGCTTTGGGTCTCAAAAAATTACTCTACAGGTCCACCAAACACAAAATGCTTCCAACTGGGCATTTAAAATCTGGGCCAGATCAGTGGCTGTTTGTGAACATTTGCTCTTACAACTGTGATCTGACCTATATAAGAGAGTAATTCAGAAAATGTCTGGAGTCTTATTTTGTTCAACAGATCTGTAACTGATATAGGCTAATGAAATATCATTCACCATAGTTCCTAGCCAGATTCACAACAACTTCTTGGTCCATCTGTTCACTGAAGACACGGCATTTTACATATCTCTTTGTACACATATTTGTAAAGTCTGTATTTAACTTGCTCTAACATATTTATGATACTTTCTCAGTCAGAAATACAGAAGCAAGTGGATTCAAAAAATAGAGAATAATACAGGTTGGATACAATAAGAACATAAACCCTCCAGCTGGGAGGGGGGAAAAAAGCAGAAAACAAACCTCAACATGCTTGAATCTTTACTGAATAATCTTTTGCTATTCAAAAATACATATTTATGTGAATTAACTTCAGAGTTCTTGCTCTTTTACCAATAATGAACCACAAATAGCTAAAGTGAACAGCACATTAATAATGAATAGGCTAAATATTAATCATTCAAAATATTCACTAAGTACATAGAAATTTTAACTACTTTAAAAAGAATAACAAGTCAGAATTTTATTTTATGCAACTTCTGTGGATGGTTATTACCAAGCTTTTGCATACATATTTTTCTTATCCATATTGGTTTCATGTTGGAAAAATAATAATATTCTTAAATAGGCTGTTCCCTCACTCATGAGAATTTCTGATTAATAAGTTGTGTTTCTTTGTTTATAAGATGTAAAAGCAAAGGCTCTATAAATTACTCTTTTTTTTTCCCTCCTTTTTCTCCAACAATACCTTCTAGTGTATACATAAAAGAAGCCACAATATTTAATAAAAAGTGCCATGTCATAAACATTAAAGATTTTTATTGGTTGAAAGGATCTTCATGATCCTTTAAGAGTTAAGTTTGTCTTCAGTACTGTGGTTGTTTTCTTTTATTGTCTTAACTGCCAGGAAATGAACCCTGATCATAGGTGACTGATGAAAAAAATAAGTTAAAGGAGCCCACATTACATTTATGAATTTTTAAAGGGAGATATGCACAGGTAACTCTCTATAAAGACTGTCTAGGTAAAAACAAGAAAGTGTATAAATATATTTACTTGCAATAAACAAAAATTTGAATCCCCAGAGTTGTAGTGTCCCACTGATAAGCTTTTTGCTCTTTTTTTGAGTAAAAGGCTGTTGGTGAAAAGGGGTTAAATACAGTTTCTAAATGAAAAAGGGTTTTATTGTGTCAAGTGTCAGGAAGTGAGTAGAGGTGCAAAGGAAAGACAGTGCGAGAGAATAAGATCGTTAGAGTTGATACTATGAAGTGTAACACAAATTCTGAGATGACAGAGCAGGTGAGGTCTTTGAAATGCAGCCATCACAATAATGTCACCTACAGCTGCGAATCCACAGAAAAAGAAAAAGAAAGGAGAAGGGAGAAAAAAGAAAAAGAAAAAAAGAAAAAAAGCAG
>JAWWMP010000081.1:35608315-35757912 GCA_035047865.1 Dendrocincla tyrannina | reverse complement strand
GAAAAAAAGCAGGGGGGCAGAGGGGCGGGGGAAGAGGAGAAAAAGCATAACCACAATCCAAATGTGATCTAAATACAGAGCAACTGACTTTACTATATGGAGCCTAGTGAAGAAAAAAAAAAAAAGTCCTTTCTAGTAAGCCTTGAGTAAAGCAGTAATAATATCATGCAGACCTTCCATAGTAAGTATGTCATCTCTCTTTAGCAAGTAAGTTGCTTGCAGTGCCAGATTTTGTCTTATAGAATCAAATTAGAAACATAAATTGCATGAACATTTGGCCCTACACATATTGTTACTTTGACTGTTCCTTTTATCTTGTCAGATACCACAAACTTTGACAAGTTTATTTGTACTCACTGTGATAAATTCTCTACTTTTGCACATAAGTGTCCGTATTTGCCCCAACAGAGAATGTTATCTTATGCCAGATGTGTTTTTTGTTTTCATGTGAAACTACTTCATGGCTATCCAAGGAAACAATCTCAGGAAATTTTCCTTCTATTCTTTTTCCTAATGCCACATTATTTCACCTCCTAGGCAATATGTTTCTCTTCTTCTTAACTCTCTGAGCTATATGTATCCCATTGGTTTTGTTGCCTGAGGGCAAAATCCTTCAATCAGAATAACTCAAAGATCACAGTGAAATGAACAGGACTGTCACTCACATAAGGCTAGAAGCCCCTTGTCTGGTTATGCAAAGAACCAATATATAAGGTGGGTCAAGGTTTCAATCAGTATAAATCAGTGTAGCTCCACTGCAACGGAACAGAATAGCATGTTTAAGCCAAGGAATTGGTGCTACATGTGCCACACTTTCATACTATAGAGGAGACGTGTTCCATCAAGAAACAGGGTTGATTACAGCAGCCCTGTCAATTGGGGAAAAAAAATCTTAAAGAAAAAAACTACGCTTACTTAGGACTCCTTCAGTCCAAATGTTGCATCTCGTTATGATAAGAGAACATATAACAAACCATATTTCATCAAAGAGCAAAATTTGCGGGCTCATACAAGATTCATTTGTGTTTACATTACATGTCAGATTCCTAGCAATTTCTTTTACTGTGAATTTACTAGGAGTTGCATTGCATTTCATGAAATCTATTTAAGTTTCAGAATTGGGAAGAGGACTACGAACTTTTCACAGAAAGGATTGGAAAGAAAGGCACTAGAAGTCAGTGTGAAAAATGTGCACTATCTAGGATAACGGAGAGCATATCAGACTAGTAAAAAAGAGAAGCAAGGCACCCTGACGAACTCAAAAAGGAAAAGAAAAATAAAGACTTTTCAAATTCAAACATCTGTGTGCTACAAAGCATTCTGAAACTAAAACAGTTTTAAAGGCTTGCCAAAATAGGAAGTTAATTGTCAAGCCTCAGTGATTTATTTGACATTTGCTTAGATGAGAAAGTCAATATGGGACAATGCTCTAATAATTAACATTTAACTTGTCATGTGTAAGCAATTATTTCACTATCACCTTTTTCAATGCCACAAACATATGTCTTATGCTTACCTATAATAGAAAACAAGGACAAAGGAGTAAAAAAAAGTTTACAAAATACAGATATTTTCTAAAGTGGAGCATTTTACCCAACTGACTGGCTTTTTAAAAAAAGATATTATGAACACAAGAGTCTGTTTAATTGTTTTATAAGATCAAATTGAAGCTGACTACTGCAGAAGAAATTGGTATAAGGCTTCAAAGCAGGTCGGTGCAGTAAATTCCGGTTTGTTTCCATTGATGGCAACTTATGACAAAGTATCCTAATTTGGGAAAGTTTCTTTGCAGAATGAGCTCCTTTATCCTGAAATCTATGCGCCCTGATGAACTGATTGGCTGTGTAATGTTTCAAAAAGCTTTTTAAAGCAGATATACCAACTGATGATATTTTAGACCTTCTCTCTGCCCACTACTCACCCAATATTTATGATATAGTGCTTTTCACAGCTATTAACAGATAAATTTGGCTGCTTTGAGCAGGAGAGGCTGGACTAAATGACCTGTAGAACTCTTCACCAACTTCAACCATTCTGTAATTTTCAGATCTTTTCAAAGAAATATTTCTGTTCTTTGTGATGTGCTCTGTTTCAAGCAAAGGTTCTGCTCAGATTTAAGTAGTCTAAACTCCACCTTTGCTCTTACATACACTGTCTTTTTGATAGCAAGCTGTCTTTAACAACATGGAGCTACGTTGTGAGCTTTTCCTTTTTGTAGTACTTGCACTACTGCGTTGTCTCGGCAGGATACTAGAATAACTGTGGGTGATCCTTCATCTTGAAATCCACGCCCTGATTATTTCTGTTGTTCTAAACTGTATTTCTCTTGTATTCAATTTCTACCTGCATTCTTATTTGTATCCTGCTATTTTTAGTCTCTGACTTCTGTAGTAAATAACACTATTCCCATGCTGTATTTCCATCTCCTTGGGCAAGAGTACATCCAATGAATCTGCAGGTAACTTCTCAAATTCTAGTAGAACAATAGCAAAAAAGGTTCTCAGTCTTCCTAATTCCCCAGCTAAATATGTGTGCAGCATATCACCAGACTGCACCTTTTCCATTGATCTTTCCTGTGACAGATTTTTGTAATATATAGCTTTTAGATCTGATGTATGGCAGAAGCGGCCATATCGGTTCTCTAGTGGCGAGGGACTACTTAGTGCTAATAGACTGCATTAAATACACAGAGGAAGCAAAGGCTTGAACCCAGATTAAAAGGATAACAAGACAGATTAGTTTAAGAAGTTTTATTTCATAGATAGGGTGCTGGAGTTTATGCAGGATATAAAGCATGTCTCACAGCAAGGAAGCACTACTCTACGTAACAGATTTGCCCTCAGTACTCAGGCCTCTGAGTAGAACTACCTTCTGTGGAGCTGTATGAAAAGAAGCCCAGCGGCTCTTGCAGTTTCATGATTTCTCACCAGAATTGAGCAACAGTGCTTATTTCCTAGTGTCCACTGAGGTCATCATCTGCCTGCCCCTCTCCATGACCTTATTTGTAGCCAATCTTAGCTAAATCAAAGAGCACTCTTATGCAGTCCAGGGAGCCTCATGGAGCAGAATGTTACACAGGCAACAGCCATTGCTGGCTATCCATAAGCACATCTTCCTCTTTCCAAAGGCACTGGATGTTGCACTGCTGGGTACCAATGACAGGTTTCAGCTTCAATCACACAGATAAAACAATGGAGTATCCACAGAACTAGTTAAATATTTTCAGTAATGACAGAAATGGATAAAACACTGAATAAGAAGAAATAGAGTCTAGTTTTATAACTAGACTAAAGGTATCATGAATAGCAGGGACTTTACAGGCTGTCAGCATTAACATTAGCAGTTTTTAACCATGACCTGAGCTCTGACAAGCTGTTTCCACACTGTCAGTCTCTCTGCTTGAGCTGGCAAGTCATATATACTAAAACGGTCCAGACTTTATCTGTGCAGTTACTTAAAAAGCCTATCTGGTACATTTGCCTGTCCCACCAGTACGAAGAGAGCCTGGAAAAGTCTGAGTGACCTGTTAATCTGAGCAATCTTATTGGATAGTTAGAAACAAAACATCAACATTTATCATCAGGTTGGCTTGAGTATCCTCACTGCCTTTCTATTTTACCAGATTTTTTAGAAAATACGTCGCTTGTACTTAGTGTAGGCACTGAGTAAAATACTACTTATTAAATATTTAGAAGAAATTTTCCCACCTAGGCACTAAAATGTTCGTTCAAAAAAAAATTCTTGTGTAGAGTGACTAATGATTTAGAGGTATGTGTGCTCTCAGTAGCTGTACGTTAGCTGATTCAAAAGAAACCCGACATTTTCTTTCTAAATCCATATGTTACTATTATTCTCAAACAGAGCTCTTTATATTGTATACAAATGTTTCCTGCATATAAAAGCACCCTTCCTTTTATCTTGCTGCTCCATAACTCCTTGGCATGCAGGCCTCTCTCTCCACCTGAACAACTGATGCATTAAGCCATTACCCTCTCAGACAGGTTAGTGGTAAAGAAGAACCACAAGGCACTAAGACAGGGATGGTTTCTCACCTTCTTCATTTAAATGAGCAAATCCAATATATATGACTAAGTAGATAGACTGTGCCTGCCTGTAGGACACTGAAAGCAAACCTGAAGCTCTTATATCTGTAGATGACAATAATGAGAATCTTACTTTCTTGAAATCTGCAAACAAAATATGTGTGTGAGTGTAAACCTAATGCTAAGAACAATGTATATGAACTTCTACATATCAGGCACTGGAGTATGTTGCCCAGAGAAGTTGTGGATATCCCATCCCTGGAACTGTTCAAGGTTAGGTGGAATGGGGCTTTGAACAACATGGTCTAGTGGAAGGTATCCCTGTCCAAGGTAGGGGGATTGGAAGTAGATGCTCTTTAAGGTCCCTTCCAACCCAAAATATTCTATGATTACTACAAACACAGACTGATTAGTAGAGAGAAAACTTTGGAACACAGAATTTTGTAAGAAGAAATAGTCACAATGTCCTTTTGAATTAAATGCTTCAAGCAGAATTTGCTTTCTAGGACACTTTATCAACAGAAAAACTCTCCTGCAGTGGCTTTACGTGAAGCCTCCACTACAAAAAAACAACCAAAAAAACAACAAAAAATACATTGAGAAATAAGAAGCAGAAGATTATAGCAGGGAAATCTTATGCAAATATCTTTTGAGAGGAGCCTGTGCACCTGTAAGATTCTACTGCCTTCAATAATGGTTTAGAGACCCTTATCTGGATGTCTGGAGACCTTTATCTACCCAAATACCCTAACAAGAAGGAAGTGTCAGATAACCCTCACTGTTGTTAAAATTTTGAATATTAGGTAAACTGCACAGAAATTTCCTTCCTCTGTAATACTGGTGTGGGAATGTGAGGTCACATCTTTTGTGGTAGTATATATTTTCATGTTTTATAGAGAAAATAATATATTTTGCTTTGTATACCTCCCAAGTACACATCCTAGTCCATCTCACAATGGAAGATTTGGAAACTTTGTGTTTTATTAAGGCACAAAGAAAAGAATCTTGGAATTGATGTCTAAGTTTTAAGGCCCTTTTCCTACAATCCCAAATCTGTCCAAAGAAATCTAAAATAAAAGCCAAATAAGCTGCTAGTGACATTTCAATTGCAAATATAAAGAGACAGAATTTGATCCTCCACCTATAAAAACCTGAATGGTCCTTACTGAACTTAATTGAAGTCATGGATTAAATGCAATGTATTAAATTAAAAAAGGCTTCATTCTTGTTTTAACAATGTTATTGAGTTGTGAATGTGAAAGCAATTTATGTTCTCTCATATCTAGTGGATTCATGGTATTGCTTGATAAGATCTTTTGTTTTGTCCAAATGATCAATGTGCACCATCAGATCATAAGCCCACATCTTCCAATGGATCTAATATGCTGAAACACAAGTTGTCAACTGTCCTCACACCTGAATTTCCCCTGCAAAACAGGTGAATTCTAGTTGTTATATTTTGATAATATTATCTGAAATGTAATGCTTTGAAAACTATTTGAAAGTACAAATGGAAAGTATTATAGAACTGCCAAATCAAAACCCTCTAATTATTATCTAATAGCAAAGTTGCACAACAGTGTCACCAAATCTAAAAGCACTAGCCCAAAATATTGGATCTTGATTTTCAGTTCCAAAATCTAAGTAAAAGTTAACAGTTAGGAATTATGTTTGTCTGTGGACTGGAAGACTACATCAAGTCGTCCATGAAGCAAAACATCCTGAAATGCAATTCTGCAGACTTCAGGGTTCCCTTTTAATTTGAAAATCTAATGTTGAACTCTGTATGTGTGTACAGTGGAATGCAACAAAAGAAACAAACTGAAGCAACGATGCAGAAACAGGCTAGAGCACATATTCAGACTTGTCTTCAAGTACATTCTTAGGCGTGTGCGACATTACCCCTGAAAGGTAAGCTACTAATTATTGTAAAGGTCTTTCTGCCCTCAACCATCCAAACAGCAAAGCAAGCAATTGATAAATAACTAAGGCCATGTCTCTGCCCAGGGAGAATGGTTAGTAGGGAAGGTAAGACATACAAGGTCTGTTTTGTTTGCTCTTTCTATTTTTTGTAGTTTATGTGTAAATGTAGTCAGATCAAGAAGCAACTTTTTATTAGTTTTATTCTGCTTTTACTTAGTCTTTTTTGTTCGTTTGTTTCTAGAATTACTCTTGTATGTGTACTTTTCTACTGTGCACTCTCAAAGAAAAGAAGTCAGTGATCCTGAAAGGAAAGCACCTGAGGGGAAGTTTTTTGGTTCCTTCTCAGTATCATTCCATGAAGAGGTCCCTTTTTGGAGTGGGTTGTTCAGCCATCAGACTTCTGTGAGGCAGGAAAGTCAAAAGATGACAGATAAAACAACAGCTGCTACTGGAACTGGTCACAGCAAACTCTGTGCAAGGCAGGTCATTGTTCTGAAAAGTAGCAACCTACAAACACTTTGAAAACTGTATTTGCAGCTTTGCAGAAAATTTCTTCACAAAATGTCCTTTGTCAGAGTGAAGAGGATGAACAAAATTCTTAAGAGGCCAACTTCATCAACTTGTAAATAAAATGGCAGCAACAGGCCAGAAAATCAATGTACCCTGAATACTGCTTTTCATGTGAAGGACAGCTATTTGCTGAAAAATGCAAGGTTGCTGAGCTGTTCTTTAACATTTCTAAATTTATTTATAGGGAAGAAGAGTGTGTTCTAAATCTCAGTAGTGACTTGTATTAATGAGAGTTCCTCTAATCTTTTCTATGCTGAAAATAAGGTGTTAATAGTTCTAAAATGAAATAGTACCTAAAACACAACTCAGTCATTTTCTTCATAGTTCAGAGTTATTTGCATAAGATACATCACCCTTTGCAAATATTTACTTTGCTATAGCCAAAGACACTGCAAATTATATGTGATGGGTTTGAACTCCTGTCTTTCACACTTGTCTTTGAGTCTGTGTCTTTCACTCTTGCTGGGTTTCAGAACAATGAAGGGAAAGAAATTATTTTTTCTCAAATAAGATCCAACGTGGTCTTCAAAGTGAAAGACCTGGAATCTACCTGTAAAATTTGATTACAGCTTGATTAAAAAGATGGAAGGGAGGAGGGGCGAAGAGTTGTATTCATGGGCTCATTACAGGCACAAAAAGGGGATGCTCATACAGACCATAGAGAATTTAAAAGATTTATTTATGATGTATTACTGTAATTTTTAATTTAGACATGCAAATTTTTTAATTTGCACTGACTGCTTTGCCTTAATGGTTTTGATTAATATTTGGAGGTAGTGTTTGTGAAAGAGATTTATACTGTGATTCATCTGCAAAATAATCAAATCATTACCAGCTAATGACAAAGCTGTGAAAAATGATATAGATATTGTGTAACTCCCAGCTATTGCAGAGCATGTGAAGGTGCCCAATTCTTTCAGTAAATGTGGACTTGTGTTAATAACTGTTCTGAAGTTTGCTCTAGGTCTCTTCTAATTTGGTAACAAAAAACACTGATCTTAATAAAGCTGTCTTATAAAAGTAGTACTGATTACCATCACTGAACTCTCCATTCCACGAACATGCCAAGGTTGGAGACACTCCTATTAACCCAGAAAGGACACTCCAGAGAAATTTCTACCTGTCTGTGTATCTCCAGTACTAAAAAACCATGAGGTCCTGTCATAGACAGTAAAGTCCTCAACAACAACAAGAGTAGGTAACGTTCGTGGTTTTCATTATTAATAAATAAAAAAAAAATAAAATTATTGCCCATAGCTTTCTAAGTATTTTGCAATTATAAGTTTCTTGCTTCCTATCATCAAATTCCCACTTCATCTTCTTTACTGGGAAATATGTAACTGTATGACTAATGAAATAATCACTTATCTGCTAATATATGGTATTTTTTTTGCAACACTTGTGCATGTACACAGATATACATGCATACACACACATAAATGAAATGTCCAAAGTCCTAGAACTGTCTCTGGATAGAGACAGCTGCAAAATAACCCCATAAAATTAGCTAGCAAGATATTCTTTTGCTTGACTTCAAGCTTTTTATGGATTTACAGTAGAATTTCCTTTTTGTTGTTGTTGTTTTGTTTTTCTTTAAAGGGGTTTCTTAAAGAGCAGATAAATCAGAGCTTTCTGCTAAACAAGAGGAAAACAGGAAAAGAAATTAGTTGCTTACCAGCTTGTGAATTTAGACCTCTAAACCAATCTAGATCAACAAATGTAAACTAGAATAGATCTATTAAAAGCAGTAAAGCTTTATGGCTTTGAACCAGCTGCCAATCTGGTCCCATTGATTCCGTAGTTCTAAGAACACAGTTCTACTTCAGGACTTAAATTCAATTTAAGTGCACATTGCTGCACATTGCCTTGCCAAAGCCTACCTTACTGATATTTCACTTGTATTCAGTGCTGATTCAGTTCAGTTCACTGATCTGACAGAAAACTAACAAAAAGAAATACAGTTAATTTATTGATGTGACTCATTCATCAGCTGTGCAAGTTCTGTAGTTGAGTCAAGGGAAGTACAGGGAGCTGGGGGGGCGGGAGGGTGTGTGTTGCTGGGAGGGCAGCCTGCCCTTTGGATAACAACCTTGTTAAGTCAGGTCAGGCAATAAAATCCCCTTTGTTGCTCCACAGTGCATTGTGGGATCTCAAGCCAAATGCAAGTCCCACAGAATACACCAACCTTCTCTTAAGCTCTCATTTTCTAAGCAGAGCCACTGTCAGATCTCTTCAAGATCATAAATCTATTCTTTGATTTTTCTTGCTGCATGATTCATACTTTCTGTCTGCCTTTCCACAACAGCCTCTAAAACTTCAACAGCCTGCTTATGGATTAACAGTAACATCATCTCTTCTGCCAAGCTC
This sequence comes from Dendrocincla tyrannina, assembly GCA_035047865.1. Classification (NCBI taxonomy): domain Eukaryota; kingdom Metazoa; phylum Chordata; class Aves; order Passeriformes; family Dendrocolaptidae; genus Dendrocincla; species Dendrocincla tyrannina. Next base: position 35,749,009 of record JAWWMP010000081.1, on the reverse strand, counting down.
CCCTATAGAAGTGCTTGATTATCTGATAGAGTGACTCGGCTATTATCACTTGAGTATCAAAACCTAGCCAACTCCCTACCTTGGAGGTACACCAGTCTGGTGCACACACTCAGTTTTTGGATCACATAAGTCTGTACAACCTATGCACCCTTTTCTGATCCCAAATTTCAAGTGTATGAGTTCACATACCAACCTAGACAACTCACCAGTGAGCAAACTCAAGTCTGAGCTACTGCCTGGCAAACAAATTCTTTCTTCATGGGCCCAGTTCAAACCAAAGACAGTCCTGCACCACAGATGACTTTCCCATCTAGAGAAGCAGCCTAGAGGGTGAGTCAAATTCTAACCATGCCAGGAAAGCTGAGCTTAGATGTAAACTTCAATGTAAATTATTGTGATACAACATCTACTGACTACCTAAATCCTGTCTGTTGAACTAGAACTATGCCACACTCAAGAGTACTTCTCTCTAAAGCACATTCTCAATTGCAAAGAGCAAGTCTGTCCACTCTGCCATTGAGTTCAAAATTTCACAGCACACTCTTCTTTTCTCAATGCCCTTTGCAGTCCCTCAGCTGCTTATTCATTCTGCCTTACTTTTGCATTACTGTAGTTGCTCCTACTCTGTCACTGCTCTGGGTAAGAAGAATTCTACAGAAACAGACACCTGTGGGTAAAATGGGGCAAATGAACACAGGAGGCAACCTGAGGTTTAAAAAATATTTACACAACATGTCAAGGAAAAATCATGCTTTTTCTACACAGAGTGACACAATCTGAGTTACTTTAGGAACTGTTGTGTGTTGACTAACTGGCTGTATGTTCCTGTGTCTGCTCAACTCCTGTTCTGAGAATATCTTGGAGTGGAAATTTGTTAATAGCATAGTTCACCTCTCTTTCTGTATTACTTATCTGTGCTACCAAATGATTAATTAGGTCTAATTTTAAGTATCCATCACACTGGTGATTAACACTTCCATTGAGGCCAGTGTAATGTCCTGCAATCACTGAAAAAAGGGTTGTGAGTTCATCAAACCCCACTAACTTATTTGGTCCAGAGGAGTGCAGCCACTGATATTTTCAGTCCATCAAACCTGCAATAATAAGCAACATTTCCATGCAAATTCATACAGAACTGGGGCTAGATCTGCAAAGTTATTTGACAAATGCTAAATGTTGCAAATATTCCAATACCTAACTTTTAGACACTGTGTTAGAAAGTTATGCAGCCTGGCTCATCTTGTTTGCATAGAGAGAATTTGGCACTCTGAACAGGATTCAAAGAAGACAACAAGCTAAGAACAGAACTGCTGAAATAAATGCTGACAGAAAGAAGAATTTGGGCTGCACCACAGAAAACAGAATGAAATTCTACCTGGTCTAGTTCCCTGACTCTTCTGGAGATAAAGGGCTAAGCAAAGTGGATTTACACACTTAACTCAGGCCAAATTGGGTGAAATTATAAATTCAGTAGCTCAAAGTGAGTTGACTAGTAAATCCAGACACTTTCAGGATTGAGAAGCACCTGTGTTCTAAGTTTTAAAAGTCTCAGTCTATGTCAGTTTTGAAGTTATTCTCAGTTACATCCACAAACAAACTCCTGCAGTCTGACCTAATTCAAAGTCCAGAGAAAAGAGTGGAGTTCTTAAATGCAGCCACTACTTTATTATTCAAGCAAAACTATGATTTAAACCATATATCGTAATATATACATTTTAATAATTAACAATGTGCATTTGTGGTTTCTTTTGCCAAACTTTTTACACCATTTGGGTCTGTAAACATTTCTTGGAAGATATTTCTACTGGTAAATATTTCATATGTCAGGAAATCTTAAAACTAATTTAATTTTCATCTTTAACACAGTGATCTCCATCATGCATTCACCATTAAAAATAAAGATAAGAGAATTCAGTAATATATTAGTAGGATACAGCCTCAGGTTAAGACACTTGTAAAGTTTTAAAGAGAGCATAAGATTATTGATTTAAGGTGGTCAAATCTAGTAAATCTTAGAAGATTTTTCAGGAAAAAAATACTTTTTATCTTCAAACACAGCCACTTCCATTAATCTCTTTCTGCATGACAATTTGACTTTTTGTTACTGATTTCTTATTTACAAGATTTATGTTTTGGTTTCCTATCACACAGCTGGACACACACACATATATATGTACAACAGTACTATTATCCTTGATACAGGTTAATTAAATGGAGTTTCTAGGTTTTTGAAGATAGTGTATTTGTGTCTAGTGTGCTTTATACATTAAAAAAACCCTAACCATTACAAAACACAACCTTCAATACTTAGAACCAGTAAAACATTCAACTTGTGCAAGTCTTGAGGACAGCTATACTGCTGTATACAGTACAGTACTGTATACAGTATACAGCTATACTTAAGAGAGAACTACTGAAGACAGTAAGAGTTTCAAGTTTCCAGTGGAGTCCATTAGACAAGGCACTTACAAGACATGGATATAGAATTTATGAGTCAAGGTCATAGTGGTAAGGCACCAGAAATGAATTGTGTCTTCTTTAATATAATCATATAGATATAAATAACTCATTCCATACTAGTGCAGCTCCAGAGTAGAGCTTCAGTCCATCTAAAGCCTCCATTTTTGTTAGTGTGATGTCATTTTAGAATCTGAAAAAGTGATTTCAAACATTTCTGCTCAATATGACCAGGCAGATCATAATGTACCATAGCTACATAAAATCCACTGATTTCAGTCTAAAAGTGAATGAGTGAATCTGTGTGGCAGATTTTTTTCTCATAGCTCTCAAATCTCCTTTTGAGTCTACAAGAAGCTAAAATTCGGTTTGCAAATTAGAATTTTCTCAGTCCCATTGTAAAACCACTAATTAACAAATGATTCACTCAGAGAATAGCCAGTTCTGAGCTGTGAAAGTCTAACTGTCTTCAGGTAAAAATTACGTTGGAAATCAGAGACAGAAAAAAAAAGTACCATGAAAAGTTTGCATATACCTTTAGTGGTTTTTCCAGCATGTGTGAAACCCCAATCACTTTAGTTTCGGTTTTCACTACCTAAAGAAAAAAAAAAAGCTAACGACATTGTACAATTTCCATTTAAAGCTGAAGGAAAAGTTTATAATAAATTAACAAACATTTTTTCAAGCCTCTTTCTTTACTTTCCAGAAGTACATATCCTATATTACTGTAGCTGGTGTGAATCTGTTCGGAGAAGCAACGGCATGTGATTGGTACTTTGTTACATGTGTTCTGAAGAAAACTTCAACAGAGCAGGTCACCAGCAGCACCAGCTCAACTTCAGCATCAAAGTACAAAGACGGTGGCAAGCACATGAAATCTGAAGTACCCCCCGCCCCTTATTGTAGAAATCCAGTAGATAGACAAAACCTCACAGTCCAGGCTTCATTTGGAAGATTTCACAAAACCTCTGTGCCAGAGGTCATCAGGCTACATAAGCCACCAAAAACTTCTTTGCATGTTCTAACAAACTTGAACCTCTGTAAACCAGTTTACGGAGATGTGCAGTCCCATAAGAAGACAGGAAAAGCTCTCTCCAGCAGCAGATTGCCAAGGTTTAATAAATTACCCCAGTGAACTTAGCAAGCAAATCACAGCCAAACTTCATAGATAGGCAACCTGACTATGCTGGTGGGGAGGGGAGAGGGGACTAGTTCTTCCTAGGCAGGGAGGAAGCAAGGAATTTGCTTCCTAGCAGCTTTGAGAAACCAATAGGAATCCTGAAATATGATCCGCAATATGAGGAAGATTCATAGAAACTGCTCTTCAATCTTATGTCAGTTAGTTACACCACCTTGCTGGATATCAAAAAACTTGTATCACAGTTTGCCTGTTCTGGAAATTCACCATAAGTTATCACATTCAAGCAATTCCAGTTCTTTACATTGCTCTTATATCGGAAAAAATAACTCCAAGAGTAGTGAGAAACCTTCTGCTAATATCCACTCAGTATTTACTCGTGATAATTTTAGAACCATAGCTCTTATGTCACTTAGACCTTTTCAATTAAACAGCTGTTCTATCTTTAACACTTACTCCTGAATATATTTCTGAAGAATCGCCCTATCCCCTCTCAACCTTTGTTTGTCTAAGCTTAACAACCCATCTCATTTAATCTCTCTTCAAAAGATTAATTCTCTATTCCTATAAACATACCAGTAATCTTTCTCTGCTTATGTTTTAAGGTCATCTTTCATGAACACAAGTGACCAGAACTTTACATAAATCAACACCTTGTCAACAACCATGCACAAAGAAATAACATGAAAATGCCTTAGACAATAGCGTATCTTAAACTTATAAGGGACTAAGCAATTACAACAGACCTTCAAAGTTGTTCTCTATGGCAACTGTTAGTCATGATCCAGAAAATATTTCATTTCCACTATCTTCAACTGATAAATACATATTATATTCAAGAGAAAAAAAAAATCTAGTTATTGGTCCTTAAATTTGTGTCTTTGCAAATGGTACTATAAAATTTCATCTCATCACTCACATTAACAAAATCATCTGGTTCTCCTTGCCTGATGGTCCAATTCTTTGTTAAGATGATGTTATTTATACACCTCACAAATACACATGGACTTTTTACTCTTGTACCTCCTATATTACTAAACAATATGTTAAATGGTATTGTTCCCAAGACCAAGCAGGAAAACACTTGTAATAGTCAATTCACTAATGCTCTGATAGTTGTCCTATAAAAAACCATTACCATCATAAAGAATCAAGTTAAACCCATTGTCATTGACTATGAAAGCTAATCTAATCTTTGCACAGAACTTATAAGTACGCATACTAAAAAATTCTTGGTCCCAGGCTTGTAGATTGTCAGCATAAACACTGGATGTTGTCCAAATTCTGCAATTCTGAAGTACAGAAAACTAATTTTTGCTTTTGCTTGGGTATAATTTTTATTGCTCTATCCTCATTTCCTTTACATGCCTATTTTTGTAGATTGAAATTATTCAAAACAATCATGCAGTTCTGGAAAGTCTTCAATTTCAAAAGGCTTTTGAAATGTATCATTGAGTTTTTTACATATATTATAATGAAAAAACTTAATGCCACTGAACTTATTGCTACTTATGTTGAAAGAGATTGGGAAATGTGAAAACCTTAAAACCATCACTTAAGGAGGCAATACAAAATGTGACCTCCAGAACTGGGTCTACTGTAATACAAAGACATATTAAAAAAAGTAAATCAAATGATGGAACACCTCCTAATCTGCCTGGCCTCAGAAGAATCACCAAACAAGTATCTAGGAAACGCAACAGCCTGAACCTGTGACTTAATTTGGAAAGAAAGGCACAGAGAAGAGAAGCAATCTATTATTATCCTCTTTAGTTATCACCTTTACTGAAAACTGATCAATGCTTGATCCAGTCTCTGGTTAGCCTCACTCCCTTCCTTGACACGCCACCATCAGTGCATAGAAGAGCCAGCTTCTCCCAGTTTTTGTTTATATGATTAACAAACTTCAGCCATTTATTTTCTGCACTAATTCAGAAAGACTTGAGAATTATTTGATTTCTATAGAGACTATCAGTTTGAAAATGAGAAAACATCTTAAAGAGTTTAGAAACAGTAAGCTATTGGTATATCCTAATAACTCCATACATGTCCTTCCGGTTTTTCCACTTATCTTTAACATCACTGCCCCTTTGAAATAAAATAATTCCATGACTGATAATGATCCCCAGTATTTAAATTCTCAAGCCCTGAATCCACCTTTTCAATTTATTAACTAACTTTCCCATGTATTCCAAACTTGCCTTTCTAAAACTCCAAGCTTTGATTACAGCCTTTATTATTGCAGTAGTTAAACATCTCACAACCACTGATAAAGCTACCTTTTAAATTTCTCTGTAATGAAATTTAATTTTTCTGTGTCCTCTCTGTAAGACAAAAATAGTTTCACTGTTTTTACAGAAAGACAAGGTAAAATTAGTGGTTTGCCTACAGGATACATGGTTGAAATAAGACCCAAACCCCATTCCTCAAAGCATCATACATGTGATGATTCCCATTTAAATTTAATATAAATATGGAACAAAATTAGGCATTGGGCAGGGCATAACAATCATCACCTAAATACAAAACATAAACCTTAACCTACTAAGTTTCCCTTAATTGTACTCCATCCATTAGTTCAAGTTACTTCTTATTTTCTTGATTCTCTGTGTCTTTTTAACAAATATAATTCTTACCTGATTACGTAATCTCAAGCAACTGGAGACTTCTGGGTGCATGCCAAGTGCTTCAAAAAGCACGTATGTTCAAATCAGAATGTGGTACAAATGAAAGCATGCTGATACAGTTGCTGATGTATTTCTGTTTCTATTTCTTGCATAATATCAGTTTTTGGGCTCCCCTCAGTTCTTTGGAAGGTATAGTCCCTTGGGGCCATGGAGATAATAACAGCAAACCCAAACTACCTGGAGACAGTATTTAGTAGATGATTAACCCAATGGTGAATCAGAATATTTGAAACAGTAACAAGAAAACAGCAGGAAATAACTTGCAGTGGGCAATAGGAGTGAAATCCCAGCCCCATCCAAGTTAATGCTTAATGCAGAAATTCATTCTTGATATTTATGACCTTTCCTGAATAGTTCTAATGTCATTTATTTCATTTATGACAAAGTTGGAGTTGAAAAAACGATATGGGACAATGTATCAGTTAACATAATAGTCATGCACATACCTGTTCGCTTCTGTGTACTTGGGTTTGTTGGAAATTCATAAAGATTCTTCTTTGTGATAATACGAATAAGAAACCTGTACAAACTTACCTCTTCTTCCTTTAATGCTGATTTGAGGGTTTTGTTGTGTTTTGGGGGTTTTTGTTTTGTTTTTTCTTGGAATAGCTACACAAACTGAACAACTGATGTGGGGTAACAATAAAATTACCCATTGTGACTTTATTTATGGCAAAAGCACCAAACAAGAAAGCAGTGTCAATCAAGTCTTAATATCTGTTGCTAGGAGATAAATTAGGAGAAGCTTGCAGCAAACTCCGAGGATGTTCCCCTGGTGTGGACAGAGAGAGCCTGCTCAGTGGAATCCACTTGGCTTCATCAGAGCTGGCAATCTTCCACAGCACCATCAGGGAGTCATTTGAATCCAGGTTTCTGCTATTTGAGCTGAGATGGGGTGGAAGGTCAGAACCTGAGTGGGCTTGTAAATCATGGCTAAATAGCCTCAATGGGTTCCAACTTTAAAGTGACCTGAAGAGCCTTCAGGGACAACATCCATGGAGTTGCAGTCTCTGCTAAGCAGAGTCCCAGATAATTTTTGGTTTGTGTATTTGCAATATTTCCTTATCTGTATTTGATCTTATTCAGATGAGTAAAGTTATGCATTTAAAGGAGACACGAGATTTGGGGAGAAGGGGGCATGCCTGAAATTTTTTTGGCCGAGACAAATACATAGCATCCATATGAAGAATTCTGTAAGGGGGAGGAGAGCAAGAGGAAGCAACATAGGAACTTCTAGTATTTTCTATTTTCTATCTTGATGATATGGGCTTTTTCAAGTCTGAAGTCAAGAATTCACCAGGCTCTCTCTGAGTACAGCCTTAAATTGAAGCACAATTGTACTTCACTGTAAAGTCACTGGGCCTCCTCATGATGATCCACATAAATAACACATATGTCTAAATGCAATGCAGGACTATGAAAATTCCATTTAAAAAATACCAGGAGGTTTTGGAGGATGTTAATAAGTGAAATCTTTGGGCACTTAATTTTTTTTTTCATTATTTTTTTTTAAATGAAAACACTGTGCTACTTTTGTAACATTTTGTAACATCCGCCTTCTGGATTGGAGGTCTCTGGCAAAACACTGTGGAAAAAAAAAATGCTTCCAGGCAGCAGCATACTAGGTAATGTCAAATTACAAATAAACAAACAAAAAGCTTCAGTAACAAAACAAACAAAAAAACAAAAGCGAACAAAAAAAACCAACAAAAGCCAACCAAACAAAAAAAAGAAAGAAAACCCCATACCAAACCACATTTCTCCCTGTTTCAAGGAAGAATTTTTTTTTTTTTCACTGAAACCAATAAATAAATATGCTTGTATTTTACAAGTGTGCTTGCTGCAAAAAGTGCAATCTATTTGTACAGCAGAGAGAATGAAGGACTTACTGCTTAAAGGCACAAAAAGGGTGTGTAATAGAATTCTGGCATCTTCCCAGACAGCTTGCAGACAAATTCAGAGACGAACAGAGAAGTATCCTTTTTGAAGTATATTTGGCCAAGGTCTCATTCACAAACAGATAAAACCAACACATTTCTGCATGATAAGGGTCAACAGAATAGCGTATTAGTTTGAGAAGAGAACCCATCTGCAATTTTCTTATATAAAAATATACGAGGACACAACAGGAAAGCTGTCAGCATGACAGTTGGAGGATTCTGCCAAGGAGCCAGATGCTAGTGTCAGAAGAACATGTTCCACAGCTTGGCATCTGGGTTCTCTCATTGCCCTCCAAGAAGGAAGAAAAGGAAGAGTGATAAGATATGCCTAAATGAATAAAACTACAAGCAATTCCACCACCACCCCCAACATGCTCAAATCACTACTTCTTTTAGAAAATCCTCAGCTACATGTTCTCCTACATCTTTTAAATTAAAATGGAAGGTGATAAATTTAACCCACTTGTGTTTTAGAATGTTGAGAAAGCATTTGCAGTTCTGAATACATAAGTCTCACATGAATTTAACTGCTCATGTGTGTAGCTGTGCAATTTATTTTATTATTTTTGTTAGTTTCCACAATTTTGCTACAGAATATATTTCGAGATCAATTTCTACCCCATGTCATTCTTGGGGAAGGCAGGATACAATACCACATTTATTATTTACAGCTAAGAATAATTAGAATTTTATCCTTTGTCTGAATAGTTACTGAGAAAACTCAGAAATATCTAGGGCAAAATGCTAAGGGTCAGTTTAAGACTCAACAAGCTGATGAAGTATCAGAAGGAATCACCTCATTATGTGTGTAGGGAAGAAAAGACTTCTGAAGATAGCTTTAAGAAAGCCATAGATGCTGCACAGCCCCTTAGAGTAGCAAGGCTACGGCTGTGTTCATAGTCCCAGGTTCTTTAGTCATGTCCCCTTGCTATGGGCAATTAAGTAAGCCTCCATTTTTTATCCACATTCCTTCCCTGAGTCTATCCCCATGATGTCTGAAAGTGTCAGCTTTGATTTGACTCTCGGGTGGTGCTGGATGTCTGCCTTTATCTTCTGCTGACCAGCTCTGACTGGGAATGATGGAGTGGTCCCCTCCACCAAGTTGGTTGGATCCCATATGTAAAGATTTAAAAATTAAGACCAACCTCCTGATATTTCTGGGATCTGTGTATAAAGAAACCAGAAGGCAAGGATCACGTACTTTCACCTGTCTTGCAAAATAAACTGGCTGCTCTCTTCTGACCTGGCAGAAGCTTTCAAGGTTAACTATTTCAGAATTGCAAGCAGCATTTGCCCCCATACCTTACTCTGGATAGACATGTAAGAGCCACATAGCACTGATATTCTAGAAGACATGGAACTGTTTCCACCTAGAAGTATTCTTAATTCAGACAAAACAGCACGTGATTGAACTCCCCCTGCACTTATTTAAATGCACTTTAAGTCACCTCCAATACCAACCAATCTTCAAGCAGAGGGAATGAAGTAGGAGTGCTATAATTTACAAGAAGTTTTATTCCCTCTCCATGCAGTAATGTCTTGCTTGGTTGCTGGTATTTTTTTGCAATATCAATGATTGAGCCCTTTCAGGTATTGTTCCTACTTCTCTTTAAACGCAACACCTGCAAAAACAAGAGGAGAATTCAGAGAACAGTAGTGCAAGCTCCATACCAAGTTGTCTTGTTTGTTTTCTGTTGTTAACAAACTGCCAGAAGAATCTGTTACCATTCACTGTAAGGACAGAAGGAGAAGGAAAGGAAACTATCACAGCTACTGTAATACCTTACTCTTTGGATTCTGGAAAAAATATGCACTTAGGATAAAAACTTATGCTCTTTGACCCCCAAATTAAGAAAGTGCTATCCATACAAACAAAGACAAAGAAGTCTTTAAAATCAAAGCCTATCTCTGAAAACCGAATCTCTGTATTTGTTCAGGAACAAATTTGCTCAGTTCAGAAATCAAAAGGTGATTTTAGTTAGTGTCTTTAACTGTCTTTACTTTTAGTCACAGTCTATACTTTAAAATCTGTTTAGTATCTGAAAATCAAACTGTTCTTGTTGCTTCTTCCATCAGCACTGGCAGTCAAGCATCTGCTGTTAGAACGACTCTAACAATGAGGTCATGAAGTGCAAGAGATCTCAAGTTCAGTCTTCTACAACTATCACAGCTTCCACAGAGCTCACAGTACTGTAGGGAACTTTACTTTCAATCAAGTGGCTGTAGTGTAAAGGTGTATATGGGAACCAGATGAGAAAAAGGTCCATTTCTATAATAACATTTTCCTATTTTAATTTAATTTTCTGGTACAAATTTTGGATAAATTATGTTTTTAGTCTTACTGACAGATATAGAACTGAGTTAACTCATTTCTACACAAAGTGTACTTCCTAATCTCCTGTAACTCTAAAGAAAAAAAAAATGCAAAATTTCAATCAGTCACGCTGACCCCAAAATTAACCTTTTCCTGATGAAAGCAGAAATAATCTGATCAAGAAAGGAGGAAAATCTTGGTCACTCATTGCTTCCATTGTCATTGTCATTGTCATTTGACCGAACAGGGTATATTAAAAAATGTTACCAAGTCCATTTTTTATTTTAATATCCTTTTCTGTTTTATGAAATGAAAAAAATATCTGACCTTGTCAAGCCAAGGCTGTTTAATTCTATTTTAGTTTACTGCTAGGACAGGAAAAATGCTGATCTTGACACCTCTTGGAAAGACATCAATAAGAAGTCTAGATCCATCAACTTTTATTATTATATGACCACTAGAACAACCTTGTGAAAGAAAACATTTTCACTCAGAGTATGCAGTAGAAAGATGTGTGTAAACGACAAAACAGCAAGAGGCTGGAAATGCAAAAGAAGTGTTTCTAGGCTGATTGATTTGAGAACATTTGCCATTATAAGATTCATCTGACATGGAGAACTCTGTGTGACCTGAAATATTAACAAGGCGTCAAACAAAAGCAGAACAAAGCAGGAATAGGATGACCTAGCGGAAGTTAATAATCAGGTACAGTTTTCTTGAATCCTGGTTATATAATTCCAAAATTTCTTCTCAAAATCCCTGGGAAAACAATCTGACCTGTGGCCCAAGCAGAACCCTAAGGGACTGTGCAAGTGTCATGGTGGTGCTGCTGGACATGAAACGCTGCTCTGGGGAGTCAGGGAGCTGGACTATTGGCTCCAAGTGCATGCTAGGGCACAGGCAAGAGGTCTGATGGCAGGTGCAGGATTATGAATATGCTCTCCTCAGGCCTTTGGAGCAAAACGGTCCTGAGATAAGCAGCTCTGCCCGTAAAGGGCTACAGTATCCCTAAGCTGGGATACTTTTCAGTCTGAGGTCTGATCCTGGAATGACAGCATTCTGAAATAGCCTAAAATGACATTTTTCTCAAGACTGTTTGTGCTAAAACAAAAATCAGAAGTATTGAAAAATCTCACAGGACTTCCAAACCATCCAGTAGTTCCAAAGAGTTCTGCTGACACACAAAAAAGTTGATAGCATACCACACTGGCTTTTCCAGTGTTTCACTCAAATTTCAAAGTCTTCCCAAGGTCTGTCCATGGCATACATGATTTATTTGTTTCTACCTGCAGCAGCATTGTATATTTTATGTGATAAGTTATGGGGAAATCCATTCAAAAAGAAAGTTTTAAATTCCAGTACAGTTTCTTTGTTTCAAATTGCCAAGAAATAAACAAGGAGAAAAAGGGAGTATGAGTGCTGTGCCTGTTTCATGCTTTTTTATGTCACTTTGATTCACGAGAGGCAAACTTCATCGTATGTTTAAAGTCTTTAAAGATATATATTATTAACAAAACAAGGATTTTTACAATCAGTGAACATTTGTTTGGTTTCCTCCTCGCCTCCTCCCTCCCTACCCGACCCCCCAGCCATCACACACAATTTTAGGAGAATATTTTGTTGGCTATAATTAAACTATGTGTGTTAATTAGGATTAGATTTTAAATGCACTGCTTGGGAAGTAGAAAAAATAGGGGATCTGAATGAGCCCAAATTGAGATGACACTTGAATTTTCACAGATGTTTCCATAATCCTAATTTCAAATTGATTGTACTTCCTGAACACTGAGAAGCCATTTTCAGTTATTTATTCAGATATGAACTACTTTTTTCAGTGGGTAGAAAATATCCAGTCCTACAGTTAACTTCTTAAAATAAATGCACACCAAAGAAGATTATGACTAGCAGTTAGTAAGTGGTTCCACAAAACCAAAGTATCCATATCAGAAGGAAGACATCTCTAAGGATATGCAGAATCTCTGGTTCATAGAGATTATTGCTGTTGTTATTGGAGGACACAGGCACTTGGTCCATCATGCCACCATACATTTACACTCCTGTGCTCACAGTGGAGATTTGCAGAATCTATCATACAAAGCCAATGCAACCTGGCTCTGCACCAGGAAAGCCTAAATTATTCATCATGAAACCAAGTAGAGCCTGAGGGCTACTTTGACTTAATGGCAGCTGGCAATGGCCCCAAGGGACTAAAATAGCAGCCATTAACCCATGGGCTCAGTTGATATTTTTTCCTTCTCTTTTATCACAATGTCTAAACCAGTGTCAGAGAGGGTTGTCATCTTGCTCTCTACAGACACAATCTCCTCTTCCCTAGCAGCTGATGGAGTCTACTGGAGGAATGGCATGGCCCAAGAACAGCATGCTACATGAACAAATCCAGCACAATAACTTTATTCACAACAGTACTATTGGCTTGGTAACACTGGGCTCAGATTTACAATCTGGCTGCAGAAAGGGGCTTATCACTATTATTAATGTATGTCCTTCTGGTCTGGCCAAGCCTTAGAATTCCTTCTGAAGGAATTCATGTAATTTAGAGCCCAATTCAACCTGATCTGGGAATAGTCCTAAATGATGTAACTCCTAGTTTGTTTCTGGCCACATCTGTGGTACAGATTGTTCCAAAAACATCAGAAAAGATATGTCTGAGCAAGTTATTAATTTTCTTTCTAAAAATTTCAAGAAGAATTAATAACTTTTAGCAATGTATTGGGCTGGGCTTGCACAGACAGTTTTCATACAAGCTTCTCCATACTCCTGTGCCAGTGATCTGTAACATAACACCAAGTAAGTGAAAATTAATCTCTTTTCGCAGAAAAAAAAAAATCTGTTCATTTTTTCATGTTGAAATCTTTATTCCAATTTCTTTCTCCCACTTCATCATCAATTATACAGCAATGCTAGATCAAATGTGACTAACTGGGATGAATTCCACCAGCTTGCAAATAAAGAACATGATAAGAGAAGAGCATGACTTTGACTGCAGCACAACTACTTATTCTTACGTATGGTGTATTTATGTTTTCATACTATAGTATGAACTTCTTTTTTCTAAATTTAGGTAATATTCCATTTTTGGCTCTTGTCAAAGATTCCCTAGTCTATGTTTATGTATCTTGAGTGTAAAATCAGAATGGCATTACTAAAATTTGTAAAAAAAATCAACAGTACTTTCGTGCAGTGTGGGGCATTGGAACTACATTCTACAAATAACACATTGCACAAAAGTATTGTCAAGAAGAATGGACAGAAGGAAAGTCCTATGTGGAACCATTGGCCCTTGAGGCAACTATTTACTTCATCTGCAAAATCAAGGAGGCCTAATATGAGTCATAGATCAATATTGTCTTTGGATTTGCATTTACAGAACCAAACATCCTGAGTCAGTTGCATCCATACTGCCTTCAAGTCAAACCAGCCCTAAATCTATACCTGAATTGCCTGGGGAACTTCTGCCTCTCTCCTGACTCAAATGAGATTGGGAGGCAAAAGCAGATGCTGGGAACAGGCATCGAGTCTGAACTTCAGGTTAATGTAAAGCCAAACTGCAACCCTACCTGTAGTAAGGTTCCAAATCAGGATCCTGTAACGCAGACATACACTTAGTGCTAACAAGTAGCTGCAATAAAGAATTACATGGATTTGTTTTTCATAATCTCATAGCTTCTTAAGAACATGAACAGCTCTTCCCCGTTTGCCTAGGAGCAATTATTCAATCTAGAATAATGAAGACAAGAAACTCTTTAGCAAATGCCATCATGCACTGTTCACCATCAGCAAAAATGGCAACTTTGACTCCTATTCAATTGATTAAAGTTTAAGTCCATAAAAGCTGCCCTCACTTCATGTTTAGTGTTACTTATTTCATTAAATGTCAGATTAACTGGTAATTAGTTCAATAGAACTACTAAATATTATTACTTCATATAAAATGCTCCATAACCTTTCTGCACATCAAAGCATGTGATTTACACCAAAATCATTACATGCCAGTGCTTCTGCACATCAGTATAAAATCAAGATGCCATACAGTGCATTCAGCTAAAATGAAGCCCCTTTTGGTGATTCCTCTTCTTCAGTTTTTCTGTGTATGCCCTTCAGTATTTCTGAGAATTTTAGGCTAACCGTAATCTGTGGTCTGAACATTGCCTAAAATAGACATCTTCAGATGGAGTTCTAGCACTACAAGCAGTAATAACAACAAAATACCTTTCAGTGTTCTTAAAATTGCAAACATTAAGGCTCTACCTTAATGTGCCTTAAACAGCCAACCTATATTGACTGTAGTAGGAGTCACATGAAACCGAGGTCAGAATTTGGCCTACAGTTAAGGAAGTAGTGCCAGCAAACTGTTTCCACTGAAAAGTCAAAACAAGTTTATCAACTAAACAAAGTGGATTTCCTGAAAATGACAACAGGTATAGGTGTAATTTCAAGAACAACTTGAGGGTTTCACCAGCCCCCTCTTTTTTCTCTGTCTTTTGAGAAACAACTCATTTTATCAGAAACTGCATGTGTGTGCTTGTACGTGTGAACACAGAGTCACTACAAAAGTAAAGTGGTAACCAAACTGAGGTTTTTCTCTTTTGCTTCCTGGCTGTGTAAGCATTTTCTTTTTTTCTTCTATTACTGTAATTATAAAATTATGGGAGTGGTATGTTGACCATCACATGCAGGCTTTTTACCACAAAACTTTATCGGTAGTTTTTCATGTACGTGAGTGCATATGGCTATAAATGCTCAGCACACACAGATTATAGTGCTGTGGTGTATCTATATGTCTGTGTATGCACGCACACACACACAGAGAAATATGCACACATACTTACAAATACATTGTGGTCCAGCTGTGGTAACTGCAAATAGCTTGATGTAGTTGTACAGCTATTTGAGATAGGTTGTATTAAACAATATTCCATAAACACATGTCAAAAGAAAACTAAAGTTTTACATACATGAGTCTGTATGTATGTCTGTAAAGTTAGTGGCTTTATCAGAAAATGCAGTCCAGTGTTTGATAGGTTATAAATACTGTAAAAATATTAACCTTATAGAGCACTTTTAAATCTTTTGGTAGAAGACAGCCTTTACAAGTACCACTTCTAACCTCTTCATTTACTGAACCACCTCTGAGGTTAAAAACCACTCAATCCATGCCTTAATCCATGCTCATATCTGTTATTGCTTAACAGCACAGTAAAATGCATACTTACACTGCAGATTAATCTAATAGATTGATACCTTAAAGGAAGGGCTTTGGTTGGTCTGTCACATCTATGTCTGCCTGACAAACAGTTCCAGGAAGGTTACTTGTATTTAAGACATCTTACTAAGAAGTTGTTCTTGGCACCATAACTTTCTTCTTTTAGCAAAAGTAGATTTTTTTTCCTAAAATTAACAAATCAGGAAGTTGCTGACTTTCCGGAAACTTCAGTTGAAAATAATAAATCCACAGAAGGAAAAACTGTAGCTTAATTTGAAAAAAAAAAAAAAAGTTTGGTTTCACAGAAAAGGGAGATTTGGCAGATACTGCCCTTCTGTAGTGAAGGTAAAGTCACAGTCTAACACCTGACCTAAATACCTTGTTTACATATTAAATAAGTGGAGGAACAAGTCTCATGATACCTTGCATAATTTCACAGACAGTGATATGATGGAAGAAACCCCACTCAAATCCTTATCACTGGCTTCTTGGAGCACAAGCAAAACTGCTTTTCAGCAGTCAGCTCTGCTCCCCCTCCTATCCAACATCTGCCCCCCAGCCCCTTCTTCCACAGCCACCTCCCTGCCTAAGAAAGCTGAACAGCTTCTGCTCCCTAAGGTTGCTCGATGAACAAAGATGTCTGATGGAGTTTTATCCCTCGGACTACATGGCAGAACCACACTGTCAAATCTGTGTTTTGGTTTTATCACGGAAAATCAGAGTGCTGAACCTTTGCATCTCCTTTTCTCTAAAGCCAGACTACACACAAGCATTGTAGGGCTTGTGTTTGCATCCATCAGGTGGCATCCTCTCATAGTCAGTCCTCTTCAATCGCTGGTCACAGCATTGTGGGGTAACAGTCCAGTTTCCAGCATGCACTTTTGGCTGCCTGTCTTCAGAGAGCTGAAGTCAGATTCCTTAAGTTAATCATGGCTTCCTGGAAAAATGTAGCATTAATTTTGAATGCAAATTATTGAAATGTACAACTAGTAATTCATATTTTCTAATTAATAAATACTCTGTGCATGATGCATTAGTAACGCTATTAAATATTTATCTATAGATGGAGATATTGTGAATTATAATAAACTGTAAAGGAGTTCTATTAGCTCTTTTTAAAGATAAACAAAACTGAAATTGTGATCAATATAATGAATACATGATGTTAAAATTCCTCTTGCCTCACAAAACCATATCTGTTTATGTGTTTTATGAAAAAAATCTCATAAAAATGTTAGCAACATTTAAAAACAAAATACATTAAATAAAAATAAAATCTACTATGGAAAGTAAATTTAAATATTTAATGATATAATTAAGTCTTATTAATGTAATGTTCTTTATTTTTTTAGATTAAAAATTCACAGGAATTGTCATCCTCTTTCATCTTAATCAGATGGTATGTTTGTCATAATTATTTGTTATGTATTTTCATTAACATTTGATGAATATTAACTTTTCAAAATAGAACAATCTGGTTCCTGAACAAATCAGCTGGAGCAACGTAAGGCCAACCACTCTCTGCCTCTGCTGCAGCGCCACTGAGAAGGCAGCAGAGTGACAGGAGGATTCTCACCAGCTTTGAGGCCTTTTCCATCCAGCCCATTGCCAGGTGCTCCTTCATGCAAGAAGACAAGTATGCTTAGTTTGGGTTCTCATGTCTGATTTGCATTTCTGGCCATCTGGGTAATGCTTTCAGCTATGGAAAACAGATGCAACTTCATAATTACCCCAGTTCAGAGAGGGTGAAACTCCACAAAGTCTCTCCTCAGTCATCATCTCCTGTTGCTGCCCCTCCCTGTGTGCCTCTTCATCAAGCCTCTAGTTACACCTCCAACAAGAAGAGGGCAGGTTTGGAGGAAGCTACGTGAGACCTTCAAAAACACTCAAAGCCTAACTTCCCCTACCTTCCAAGTCTGCTAAGCCTTACTCCTCTGGAAGATGAATACATACAGGTAATGTCCAGCCCTTAGCTGGGCACACTGTCTGCAGTAGTGAGGATGCCCACAGACAGTAAAGGCAGTGGAAAATCAGAGCCTCTCTGCTGAGGGCTCTATTTATCTTCTGGGTCTTTTATCTTGCACATGCGTATCATTGGGATCACATGTCCAGTAATGTACGACTCACCATGGGGAAGAGTTTTGATGAAAAGGTGGCCTTTTGCAATGTTTCAATATGTTATTTCAAGAGTTCTGAAACATTTACAGATCTGCACACGAGCTTTTTACTTACCTTAGCAAAGCCACTGTAAGATCACCCCATGACTATTAACGTGCATCTCTAAGACAACACAAAAATGCTTTGAGTTGAATAAAGAGAAAGCTAAAATATTATTAGAGACTAGGGAATATAGACAGCAAGTCCCACATTCCACCAGTACAGTTTACACAAAACTGTGGCATCAGATCATTTCTAAAGACTTGATTTCGTCTCCTTTTTAATTATGGATAAAATAAAATTGAGTGACTGAAAGGAATACATAGATAATGAAGTAACAGGAATTTCTTATATAGAAGCTCCTTATTAAAATGACTGTTTCCTTCAACAATTTAATTTCTCTTAAGCAGGTTTTTACTTGTCCTGCTCATACTAATGTACAGGTATCAGACGTGTTAGTACGACACCTCATGGGTCACACCCTCTGCTTGAAGAACCACTTTAACCTCTTCATTGCCCTGTGGACATAGCTTGTATCTCCTCCCATGGGGCTTCTCACCCTTACCTGCAGAGGTGTGACCTGCTGTAAAAGGATACATCTGTAGTCAGGAGCCATCACAGGGTTCATCTGTCCTCTTTACCCTCTGCACCACTCCATGGGATACTTCTTCACTGCTCTGACTGCTGCACAAGCAAAGGAGGTGATCACAAGCCAAAACTACAGCATGACTTTATTATCTGTTGCCATTGGTTTGTGTGTAGTCCATTGAAGCTAACAGATTAGACATTGCACAAGAACTTTTATAAGACATAAAAAATACTCATTTCCCCTGCAATAAATCTCTCTCTGATAGAAACACAAATTGATAGATTGATAGATACATAAATTCACAATATTTTCATGAACTCACAAAGCCCGGAAATTGCCTTTATCTTAAAGAAAGAGCCAATTATCTGAGGTCTTATTTTATAGTACGATTAAGGATGGAAACCAGTTTCACCTGACAACTTGAAAAAAACAGAGGCAGAGGGAATAAGGAGTCAGAAGTGTGAGGGGGTCACAGAGGGTATAGCTACTAGAAAGCACAGGAAAGGGCTGAACAGCAGTCAGGAAGCAGGTGAGAGACAGTATCAGAGGCAGGGGAACTAAAGGGGAGTAGGTATCCTTGCATAAACTTTTCATGTTATCCACACAAATTCACAGTGCAGCTGAGTCACAAGACAAAGGGAAGCCATGATTTCCAGGTGAACTTCGGGAGAAAACATGTAATACTCTTGTTATTTTAATAGTCACTTGATGGTAAAAATATCTTCAATTATGAAATTTGTGTACTATACAGGCATTTATAAGCAGAGACAATAAACTGCCTAGCTTTATTTCCCTCTACATTTGTTTGGAGATCTCTTTCTGCTGTGTACTGATTAGAGCAAGCAGGTAAGGGCTGAGGGACTAGAAATCAACTTCTAGTTTGAGCTTTCAGCTCACTACATGACCTGGAACAAGAAAACCAGGGAGGTGGCAAAATCCCTTCACTTCCCCAGCACTACTATTTTGTGTCTCTATGCCTCTTGCTGTTTAATGGGAACAGAAAGCACTTGGTGGGATGCTTTCAGATCAAGCAGGGAAATATGCTTACACAATGAAAGGTTAATTGTCTTTCTGTTTATTATATGTAGGTGCAACGACTCCACAGGCAGGTTTGAGCGTTTTTTGCAATTAGGTTCAGAAACAGTCTTTTGACTCAGCAGACCTCTGAAGGTAGAAGCTGGTAATTTCATGTGGACAGAGCACGCACCTGCCAGGGGTGACACCACAGATCTCTCTGTAGTTGTTGAATTTCAGCACTAATTGACTTTTCCATTTCACTTTCCCTTTGAAATTTTGCAGAGTATATTAACATAAAAAAAGCCTGAGGAAATTTTGTGGGCTGTATTTTAGGGAGAATTCTGACATAAGATAAGGATCTTTTCCAGCAGTTAACGCCTTCTCAGAGTCTGTTGAGACAGCTGAACAAAAGAGGCAAACCTCACAATGGCTGAATCCCTTACAGTCACTTTAACACAAAACCAAAATAGTAAAATAGATCTATAGGCAACTCAATATTTGAGACCCTGTGGACTTCAGTTAAGGAATCCTTGCTTTTTAATCAAACCTTTATTCACGCAAACGTGTCAAATCCCCAATGTATTGCTATAAGTCTACAGTAGAATTAAGTGGAAGGGACTTTTTTATGCTCCAACCAGCCACAAAGATAGTGGAAGAAAGAGCTATAGAACACGATCATACTGAGCATCTATTCTCTGACTTTCCTGTGCTGAAGACCCAATGGATGGAGGGAGAGAAGAAGACAGTCTACTTTTTCAGGGGCATAGGCTTTTTCTTATACTTGCGTTATTGAGTCAACCTTCCCGTTCTGAAACAAACATAGTCTGGAACTGTAAACCAGCCCTTATTTAGAGCAAACCTGCTGCTGCCTCTGAATCTTTACCATGAAATTTTGTTTATAAGGAAGAGATTATAAGGATTTGTAAAGGGAGATTAGGAAGAGACCTCTCTGTTTCTTCCTCCTCCTAGTGCACCAATTGCATTAAAGAGCAGTTACATTTCCTTTGGGTTTGGTCCTTAAAAGAATTTTTTTTAAAAAAAGGCAGATACAGGCTTGGCTATTCCTGTAGGCTGTTTAGCAATACAGTACGGCAGCAGAAGAGCAATACACCACACTGTCCCTTTTCACGGTGAAAGTGGGAACGCAGAGGAAATATCTCCTGAAGGTTTTTTTTAGTGTTGCGGCTCCAATGTAACTCCAACAAGGCAACAAGATACAATCTAATCTACAGTGAACGATCAGTGAGGTAATTAGAGAAAAAGACTAAAAGAGAGGAACACAAGTATATTCCCAGGCTTTTGATGTTGTCTTTGGTGGGTATTATTCTCCCTTTGACACCTCTTAGATCAACCATTAACAATAAAAGGAGCCATGCCCATCCACTAGTTACTAATAAAGTCCATTATATGATTATATTTCAGAGATAAATGTTATTGATTAAAGGTACAGAAGAAACAATAATCACATTTTAGCTGAATCATTTTGCTACCACTTCATCTGTAATTTTATTATCACTTCACCAAAAGGCAACAAAGATGCTTAAGTTAATGAAAAGCTTAAGGTGTATCAAGTAAATTAATAAGAAAAAGAATTCCAAGGAGAACAATGCCTTTATTGAGGTGCAAAATGGAAGAGTCACAAAATTACTTAATTGCTACAGCCAGCTCAGTTTCCAGTGTCAGTAGCAGTGAAGGAGTTAATACTTGGGTGATAATCAGACAGAGAATGTCTTTGTGACATAGAGTAGATAAGCAGTAATATGCCTTGTTTTACAGGTTTTCTGTAGCTGGGGCAGGGTCCCTTGCTGCACAGCATATATTGAGAAAGACGGATAAAAAGAACAGAGGTAATAGCTTTCCATGTCACAGCAGTATAAACCAGACAGTTTTTATAAACTGGAAACATGACTTTAATAGTAGTTCTATACAAGAAATATCCCTGTGAAAATAGTAATATAGATGGGAATTTTTTTTCCTCATCCTAACCAGAAGTAAAAAGGAAAGCCAAACAACCCACATAAATCTATTCTCAAGCCTCATGGGAAACCCCATAGGTGAGTTATGAGTCATAGTAAGAATTATTTGTTGTACTACTGTATGCAATCAGCAATTCAGACATAGAAGATTTTAACCCTCTGTCTCTATCAGATAAACCCTATAACCCTTTCAGAGGACTTTAAACCAGATGTAAATTGATTTGAAGCATGAGCAACTCCCAGTACAGCCACATTCAGAGTGACACTTCCTCTCCTTCAGGAGTTCTCAAACTTCTTCCACTCAGAATGTCAAAGCTACCAAAACTGAATATATAAAAAGGAAAAAAAAAATAAAAAAAAAGGCTTATCTTCACATGCTTCAAGCTACCCAGTCTGATGGTTCCTGGACAGGTGGAAAAATCCTGGCAGAGGGAGAAGAAGCTGGGGGCTTATGAGTGATGTGATGTCCTAGAAAATAGTGACAGGCAAAGTTTTTCAATGAAGTGCTGCTGAGAAGACAAGACACTGGCAACATGTGTGTGCGTTTATCTCTCCTTGAAGCCACACAAGCTTTCAAATGAAACATGAATTGATGGAAATATTCTACAAAGTAAACAGTGCAGTAAGAGTGGAAATCCAGAAAACCTAAGGAAAGATAATTCTCACTTTCCCCTCTATCCCTTGTTTATCCCAGACTCTCACATATACTAACAATAGCTATTAAATAATGCTAAAACATTACAGATGGTTTTTATGCAATGTTCCAGTAACTCCTCATTGAGGAGAGCATATTAGACAACAGCATCTCTACTACTACACCTCAATTTACATTTTCCCTCTGAAAACCCCACTCCAACTTTTGTCATGATCTTCTACAGTACAGATGAAAACACGGAAAACACCAAAAAAGTAAGACATTCCATGAATGACAGAAACCATTAAGTTAGGTTCTTTATGGATTTGGGTTTGAGATTATCTAAACAAAAAGTGTGCTCTGTCCTAAACAGAGGGAATAATAAGACTGCTGTCCAGGCTCTGATTCATGCCATTGAGATCTCTGTATTTTGGGTAAACGTGTGAAATTTGTCAAAGGACTCTGGACCAAAGATACAATATTCTCCACATATCCCCCGGGGAAGCCCAGGTAACCACGGCAGCAATCTCATGAAGAATCTTCCCCAGTTCATCCCCAAGGGCAATTTCATAGCCACAAATTCCACAACCGTCTGATCACATTTACATTTTTCCATCTTGGCAAACAGGTTATTACAGTGGAGGCATTTGAGGACAAGATCAACATGCCAATTGTGTTGTTTCTGGGTTCCTAAAATAAATGTGGGTGTCATCCAGACATGCTGCTACATCCTAGTCTAACATCTTCCTCTCAAAGTTGTAAATAAAATGCTGGAATGTTGCTAGAGCATTAGAATGGCAAGGGATAGGACAGGATTTACCAGTACCCACTGCAGAAAAAATTGTGCTCTCAGTGCCCTGTCAGATGAGTTTATGCTCCCTGAAAAGACATGTTTGTCCAAGAGCTTTAAATAGTTAATTAATAGGATGCAGAGGCTATTACTCTCTGTGGTTAGAGCAAGGCTCAGTCACCTATAATAAACTTCAAGAGGCCAGAACTTTATTTGACAAAGTCATGGTCTTAAGGCATCAAAATGGGAATTCCTTGGCAATCCATTAAATGAGATAGTCCCATATATCCCAGACTTCTGGTTCAGACAGCAAATATCTTCTAGAGACAAATAAATCACTGCTTCAGACCAGAATGAACAGGTGGAGCATGGTATCTGCACTCTCCTATTATTTGTATCAGAAGGACTTCAGTATTTCACAGGCAGTTAACCTCATCAGCTTATGGCTCCAGTGTGGAGACACCAGCACTTACATAAAACTTTCAGTTTGTTGTGTCCTGTTACGAGGGAATACAAGTCTCTCAAATATGGTGATCAAAAGAAATGCTACAGCAATATTCTGAACTGAATCAGATTCTGTGGAAAGAGCAGTGGACAAATACAGAATTGCTGGGCATGATGGGGCAATATGCAGAATGTATCAATTCAAACTGAAGTGACTTACTATGACTTTGAATAGTGAGTCATGAAATGTAGGTCTCAACATTAATAGATATGAGCAGAACAGAGAGCTGTCAGTTGACTCTTCACACTTTAACTGAAAAAACCCCACAGTTTATGCTGGCTTAGAAACCCAGAATTCAATCTATATTCAAAAAGTTACAGGATATCCTTTATTGGATTCAGGGGGAAAAAGAATGGCAAAGGATGAGGAAAAGAGTGCAGTACTTAATGCCTTCTTTGCCTGGGTCCTGAACAGTAAGACCAGTTGTTCTGTGGGTGTTCAGCTCCCACTGAGC
This sequence comes from Dendrocincla tyrannina, assembly GCA_035047865.1. Taxonomy (NCBI): domain Eukaryota; kingdom Metazoa; phylum Chordata; class Aves; order Passeriformes; family Dendrocolaptidae; genus Dendrocincla; species Dendrocincla tyrannina. The sequence goes on along the minus strand of JAWWMP010000081.1, from coordinate 35,725,127 downwards.
CAGAAGACAGAACAGGGAACAGAATTAAACCTCCAGAATCCCTGCAAAAATGGTCAGTGACCTGGTACGCCATTTAGACACTACAAACCTATGGGGATGGATGGGATTCATCCAAGGGTACAGAGGCAGCTGGCAAAAATGCTCACCAAGCCACTTTCCATCATTGCTCAGCAGCCCTGGCTCACCACGGAGGTCCCAGTTGACTGGAAGTTAACAAATCTACACCCATCTACAAAAGATTCAAGAAGGAAGATCCAGGGAGCTACACACCTGTCAGTTTGATCTCAGTGGCAGGAAAGGTAATGGAGCAGATCATCCTGAGCACCAGCACACAACCAGGGCATCAGGCCCAGTCAGCATGGGTTTGTGAGAGGCAGGTCCTGCTTGACTAACCTGATCTCCTGCTATTACAAGGTGACTCATGTAGTGGATGAGGCAAAAGCTGTGGATGTTTACCTGGACTAGTGAAACCTTTGATACCATTTCCCACACCATTCTCCTGGAGAAAGTGGCTGCTAATGGCTTGGACAGGTATAGATTTTGCTAGGTAAAAAAACTGCATGGATTTCCAGGCCCAGGGAGTGGTGGTGAATGGATTTACATCCAGCTAGCAGCTGGTGGTCCCCACGGCTCCATGTTGCCACCAGGCCTGTTTAATACCTTTATGAATGACCTGGACAAGGGGAAAGAGTGCACCCTCTGCAAGTTTGCAGATGACACCAAGTTGGGCAGGAGTGTTGACCTGTTGGAGGGTATGAAGAGTTATCTGGACAGGCTGGATCAATGGACAGAGGTCAGCGGTATGGGGTTCAACAACATTAAGTGCTGCGTCCTGCACTTCAGCCACAATAACCTTATGCAGTGCTACAGGCTGGTGGTAGAGTGGCAGAAAAGGACCTGAGAGTGCTGGTCAACAGCTGGCTGAACATGAGCCATCAGTGTGCTCAGGTGGCCAAGAAGGCCAGCAGCATCCTGGCTTGAGTCAGCCATAGTTGTGGCCAGCAGGAGCAGGGCAGTGATCAAGCCCATGTACTCAGATTCTGTACCTCAACTCCTGGTCAGTTCTGGACCTGTCACTACAAGAAAGACATCAAGGTGCTGAAGTGTGTCCAGATAAAGACAATGAGTCTGGGGAAGGGTCTGGAGCACAAGTCTTACGAGGAGCATCTGAGACAGCTGAGGGTATTTAGCCTGGAGAAAAGGAGGGATGCAGGAACCTTATTGCTTTCTACAGCTACTCAAAAGGAGGTTGTAGTGAGGTGGAAATCAGTCTCTTTTCCAGGTAACAAGCAGTAACAGCAGAGAAAATAGCCTCAAGTTGTGCTCGGGGAGGTTTCCTTGACTGAAGTGATGGTGGCATTGGAAGTAGCTGAGCCACCATGCCCAGATGTATTTAAAAGACATGTAGGTGTGGAACTTAAGGACATGGTTTGGTGGTGGACTTGGCAGTGCTGGGTTAATTATTAAAGGTCTTTTCCAACCTTAATGATTCCATGATTCTACATTGAGCTTTGCCATCAATCAAGTCTAGTTGCCTGATCAGAATCATCAACAAATTGTACCTTGATTGAAAATCAACCTCTTATAACAGAAGTAGTTGCCATCAGTCAGTCATACATTTTGTGCAAGAGGATCTACAAGGGTTCACTGTTTACCCAGTGAGTGGCACTCCATTAATCTGAATCATGGTAGTTGGGTAATTTAGGGAGTCATCGTACCAGTCAAAAATTACAGTAGTCCTCTTTCAGACAACTGACTGCAACTGCCAATGAAATTACACCAGCTTGCATCATATTTGCAGAACAAGACAAACTTTAAATGAATAAAGAAGGAGATTTATTTAAAGAAAAAAGATCTAAACCAAGAAAAAGAAAAAAAAAAGCTTATACTAAAGATAAGCAAATTCACTATCAATCATGCACTTTATGCCCTTCACCTGTCTCCCCATTCCTGCATGTCTTGGTTTCAGACTGTGGCCCTTAACCTGAAAAAGCTAAAAAAACTCGCTTTATTTCAGAACTTCCATTATTTGAAGACTAGCAAAAACAAAGACACCAAGTTATAATGACACTCTCAGATAAACCAGTAGACAAGTCAGTATGGAAAATGAACAGCGAGATGAGGTTACTGTTCTCACAGATGGACCTTCTGTGGATTGTAGACAAAGAGAGTCTTCCACAAAGTTTGCATATATTGAACCTCAGGCAAAAATTTCCCTTCAGCAGTTCTCCTCACTACCACCTTCTTAATCACCTCTGTAAATACAGGTTCAAATGAAGGTCATTTGAGGCACTGGCAACCACTTACAGAACAGCACTACCACTAAATTCCCTTGACAGTATGCAAGCACTGCTGGAAAAGAAGCCCAAAGCTGTGGTGCCTGTTGGTTCTAAAGTGCAGCATCCTTTTTTTGACTCAGTGCACTTTCATTTCCTCTGCCTCCCAGTCACAGAAACAAGCTGTGTCTCTTCTCTCCATGTCTGCACTCCAAGTTACCCCTTGCAAAGGGCATGCTTGCTGGGAAGTGTCACAGGCTCCATCACCTATTAGAAGAGCTGGCTTCACAGTGCCACTTTTGGTCAGGGCCTAGCGCTGTACAGGTCTACTTCCTAAACAGCTTGATGTCTCTGCTTTCACAAACATTTTTCTCCTGTCTTTTCTCTCCTACGCCTTTAACAATATCCTTTTTGGGGCACAAAGTGAGAAATTGGTCTGAAGGAAAGGGCCCACTCCTGCATGCAGAGCTGCCCCTGCATGTGAATGCTCCTGCCAAACAGTGAGCACAGGGCTATTTAGTTTTCTGTGGAACACAGAGACTGACAACTATTACATCGAATCCACTGTTTCAGCAGTACCTAAATTAGGAGGCAAATACATCCTAAATCCTGAGCCAAACAGTGGTTCTGACTTCCAGCTAACACAACTCCGTATTTCTAACAAAAATTGCCAAGAAGAGGACAATGCTGAAGCTCATTCCCTTTAAATTTTATCATGCAGTAGCAGTCATGAAGCATGGCATTCTTGTTAACAACCTTAGCTGAATTTAGGGATGTAAATTTGAGGTGAAATGTTTCAATTTGCAACCAAAAGTCCAACGTATTCTGAAGCAATGTATTTTTATTAATGAATTTAAATTCAGATCCTCCCTTTTTTGAGGCCGTTCTGGCTAGGTAGTCCTCTGCTGCTGTATTAATCTGTAAACATGTTTTTTAAATATTCTGTTCCGTCTCCATTACCACCTCTTCCTCACTCTTGGGACTAAAGGATCTTTTCCCTGACATTTTAAAGCATTAAAACAGCTCGAGGGGTAAAGAAAACATTTTTCATGTAATCTTTGAAAAGTTTAGTTGTCAAGGAGACCAAGACCTTAGCGACCAAGTATGGAGGCCTGTTCAGCACACTAACATGCTTGTGAAAGAAGGTGCAAGGATGCCAGTATACCTGGAGGCAAACATGTTTAGTGTTTCAAGAGTGTCTTGCTTCCTGACATACCTTTTATTACACAACTAAACAGTGACTCAGATTTTGTTCTCTTTGGATGGTATCGTCTAGTGAGCAAAAACACGGTTAAAGGACCTTATTTGGATGATATATTGCCTCAATAAATCACTGGTTTGAGGTATGCTCTGGGAATGTTGTTCACAGACTGACACTTTCCAAGGAAGAACAGGTCCAAGAGCACATTTGATATAATTACAGAATAAATGACAGTCAACAAGTAACATTGGAAAGGTGCTTTCCTGACTCCAGGCAAAAGGGACACTATCAAATGAGTCTCTCTCTGATATTAATTCTGTTGCCAGGACAGGGGCATGTCACATAACGCTCATGCTGAAGCAGAGAGATACAGATGCTTGGCATTTTCAATTTGTACAAAAGTCAAGTTTTAAGTCTGTCCATAGTCTGTTTGCTAGCACTTGGACCTAGAGAAGTAGATACCCATTCATGGGTGACAATGCTTTCATAAGATTAATGACTAAACAAAAATATTTGTAAATATTATACAAATAAATTAAAGCAGAAGGATTTGAAGCCTGGAAGAGCCATGGAATTTCACCTCAAATACACTTAACATTGAATACAACATAATAAATAGCAAATACAATTAAAAGGTATTTTGTCATAAAATGCATTGCTAAACATGTGCAAGGCACGTTGGTATAAATCTCTGGAATCCCCAGAGATCAGTGTCAGAACCAGTTAGTCAACATCTTTGTCAATGATCTGGAGAACGCAGAGTGGATACTACCAAGGCCTTTTTCAGATGGTCAAATGCCACACTGTGACCATAAGGAACTACAAAAACCAAAACCAGTGAGTGTGCACAACACCCAGGGGTAGGTGAGCTTCCATGTGAACCACTGTGAAGTCCTGTATCAAGGGATTACCCTAAACTTTATTTACCTGATGCTGTTCTCAAAAGAGTTTCCATTCATGAAAATGCTAATGAAGTCACCAATAACAGCTCTTTGCAATTCTGAGTTAAGTTTGCAACACCGGTCATAAAACGTTGGGCGTCATTAGGAAAGACAGTCACAACAAAACAAAGAAGATCGTTTTGCCACTACGGACACCTTGCTCCACCCATATTTTAAGTATGTTTGCAATTCTCATCTGTACATCTTAAGACAGAACAGAGCAGTAGACAGATTGAAATTAGACAAAAAAAACCACAGAGAGCAACTAAAGGGACAGAGGTGGTGTACCAGTAAATTTAAAAGAAAAAGAGAATAAGTGTTTATGTATGAGAAATATACTGTAGAAAAATGACAAATTATTAAACACCATACTACCATGTGCTATTTGAAATACTGTTTTGTGTTTTTTTCTTCTTTATTTTTTCCTTTCTTACTTACTTAATTTCTTTCAGGAAATCCAAATGTGTTTTCCAACTTCTTGGCCCATTGTTCAGGGATCTAGTTTTAAGTGCACTTTAAAGATGAAAAAATTGCAGACTGCAGGAAGTTGCTACTCTGCATGAGTGCTATAAAATGTCTACCCTGCAACAAATTCTTGCTTGAATGAAATCACTCTTCTACATACACAACAGTCTTGCAACCAGCATGCTTGTCACATCATGCCCAGCAGCAGTGACCTGGAATAAATATAAGAAAAACTTTGATATAGCAAAGAACACAACCACCAACACTGGTGAATGTGTCATTAAAACGGACATCAGCAGGAAGAGGAAAGGCATATGGTGAGTAAGTTTAAGTCATGGTAAAATAAAGAGAGAATAGCTGCTTCCACTGTGAGGAAAGAGCATTTCTAAGCTGAAAAGCTTTTTAGGGTTACTTGGATCCTCTGAAGTACATTGTCCAACCGCAGCATGAATTCTCAGTCTTCTGATCAGTTCCACACCTCTAATACTTCCTTGGTTATTTAATATTTGTACACCAATACTACATCTCAGCTTCCCAAGAGGCAGCTCTCATGTTATAGTTTTGAACTAATGGCAGATTCACATTCTTGTTCACATTCTATTTAAGAACCCCATGTTCAAAAGCACCGAGTTAGCTTGCATTTGTTTTGATTTTCTTTTTATTCCAAATACTTTTAACTACTGCCTTTCATTCACGGTACTATGGGATCAGCTAAAGCAGGTCCAACTCTGTGAACTCTTTTGGGAGACAACTTCTTGCAAGGAAGAGGTTGTTGAATCTTGATTTTTATGTTGAAAAAGGCTGTGGTTTTTCTTACTCATTTGCTAATTGGTTTTCATATTGACAGTGAGAGGGGAAGGGCAAAACAAGGTTAAATGATGGTAGAGATCTACTTTTCACAACAATTGCATTATACCTTTTTAAATAACACAGACGTTGATCAAGCAAAGCTCAGTAGCACTGTGAGGTGAGTCAAAGAATTTCCCAATGGAAAACCCAGGTTTATATTTTTGAAACTCTTGCGAACTCTTGCTTCTTGCACCTCCACCAGTGTATTCAGCAAGTGCATTTTACTCAAAGAATGAGCACCCTCTCAAGTTTCAACAATTTCCTCAAAAATTAAAAACCTCACACACAGCCTATTTCTATGAGTAATAAATGTAATGTCCCCTCTCTTTCACCTCCTGTCCAGTGAGCAGTCCAGCAGAGATCATGTTGACTAATACCTTCATTTTGCATTGAAATGAGTGTGCTTTAAAACAAACAAATAAAAGATTATGTTTATGGCTTTTACACGAGTTCATCATTATTTTTTCATAGCAGATTAAGGAGAAAGCCTACAACACACACACAAACAGAGCCACTTATTTCCTTACTGAGTTGACATGACCTTGCATATGAGTCACAGTGGGGAAGGAAAGGGCATATATAGGTCTTCTATAATAAAGAATAGGATCCTACTACAGTTTACAATCCCAATCTTCTTGCAAGGATAAAAAAAATGATATTTCAGTCCTATATCTGCTTAATTTTCCTCTCCATTTGGAGGACTAAATGTGGTACTGTTTTTTGATCTTTACTAATTATCCTCCTTTTTTTTCCTAGCCCCAAATCAATTGAAGCATCATAGCAGTTTTCAAATTAATTATTAGATTTTTTTCCCCTGACTCATTTCAGACACTTTTATTAGAAAAGTGATTGATATATTAACACCATTAATTACTTATTTGACCCATTAATTTTGTCTATCTGCACAGACCTAATTGAAACAGCCTACACTGATTCTAGGATCTCATTTTACCAATCAAAAATTAATTTTTGGATACTCTTGACTGCTGAGTCCCTGTGATGGTGAAAAACATTGTTCCCACCTCACACATCTGTTAAATATTCCCACTCCTCTTTCTCAGTCCCAAAAAGACCTTCAGACTCTGCCCCTGAAAGAGTCCTATGAGCTTTGTTCTCTTCCCTCAATAAACATGACTATCTCAATAGGCCTCCGTAAACGACAGTTCCCGTTCATTTGACATAATTTGCCTTTCCACTCTCAAGCTAAATTTCTTCAATAGACTCTTAATTATTCTAAATCCATTATCTAATGCTATTATAAATGTTTAAATAATATTTGATATAGTCCTGGTCCCACTGAAGTTAATGGGAATATTGCTGTTGCCTTAATTAAGATCAAGATAAAATTTATATTGTTTAATTTGTCACATATTACTGTTGGGTAAAAACAACCTAGTTAGTATTCAGAGGTACTAAACAGACCCAGCTCCCAGACTAGAACTGGCAGGGCCTCAACACTTCTCAGGAGAAGTCTGGGAGCCTTTGCTGCACAGTGGGCGAGTAGAGAAGGGAGCAGTCGCAGGGTCGTGCACTCTGCTGCGTATCAGCAGCCCCAGAAGGCTTCCCACGCTCTGGGATGCTCACAGCCCTTAAATGGAGCGCTTGAGTCAGGATTCGTCAAAAGGACAGGAAAAGCAGAGAAGTGAGAAAACGGAGAAAAGCCTTCCCCAATGTGAGAACAAACCAGATACATTTTTCCAAATTATTTGATCAAAAATCTGGACAATTTTAAGTGCAGCATTTTAAAAAATCTTTGGCAGAAGACACTGTGTGCATTGATCAAATCTAGTTCAAAAAGCAATACATATTTTAAACCAGAAACTAAATGTTATTAATATGAAGGTTTTTTGGCTGCTGACCATTTAGCTTTCATAAAAATTTAGAAAATAAATTGCAAGCTTTTGCAGACTAGTGGCAAAAGCCATGGTTATTCTTATACTGTGAATAAAGAAACTCATCTTTTAGGGGGAAAAAAGGGACAGATAATCTGGAATTTTGATTTACTTACACTTTTTAAATGTTTCCTACAGTCTAATATTATATTCTGTTCTCTCATACAATGCTAACTTTAGAATAAAAAAAACTAAGAAGCAGATTAATTTGTGACATCTTTGTTATGTTCACGGCCAACATGTGATCACACCTACATTATAAAATCTCACAGTGCATTACTTCCAGACTTCTGTGAAGGTGGCTCCCCAGAGGGTCTGGCTTACCAGAGCAACATGTTCCACAGAGACATCCGAAATTCCTGCAGAGATCTCAGTTCTGTTCCCCTCACTGGAAAAGTTCCCCAGACACTTCCCTATTTCTTTACAGGTGTATTCATCGCAGTGTGCTGCTGCCTTCTAGGGCTATAATCAATAAAGGCTGATCAGGGACTATTTCGCTTCCTATTTTGGGGAGAGAAAGAGAAAAGCAACATGTAACACATCACTACTGCTTCAGAGGGCAGAGAGTCAGAGTGGGCTCTTGAACAGAACCACAGCCCCAATGGCCCAAAGATAGGAGAATTTATGCCCAACTCCTCTGTTTCACCCTGTCCTAATCTCACTGTTCATGACCCATTTCTAACCCTTTCATCTCCTACCAGCCTGCAAGAAAGCTGAGCCTCAGTTTCTTCCCAGAAGAAAGCAGAGAGTGTAGTGAAACACTGAGTGCCAGGTCCTTTATCACTGCAGCAGGTCTGGATACGATTAGCACAGCAGCAAATTCTGAAATGCAGGAAGAAAGGTCATGAGTGATTTCATTTTAAACTATATGTGCAAACAGAAAGGACTGAATTCCCCAGTGGGTTCATTTGGTGGGATTTATGTATCTACATGTATCTACAGCTACTGGGTTGGAGCCCTGATAATGACTTTCTGGCTATCAGAGGTGGGAATCCTAAAAATACAGTGACTCAGAACTTTAAGAACTCTTGATTTTTTTTTATTAAGACTCTGATTTATACAGTCCTTCAATTCCTCATGAAACTTCACACATTGCCTTGCTCTCTCTTTCTCAATTGCTTGAAGCACCTTGCTAGCAAACAGTATCAGTTCAGAAGTAAGGTTGCTTTGTCAGAGAGCTGAGACATATGATGTCCTATAGCTGGAGGCACTAAGAGGCTGCTTTCTGTCTCCTTTTCATTGATTCACAATATCCCACAACATAAAGAAAAGCATCTAGAAGCCTATCCTGCATCACCGAGGAACTTGGAAGCTCTCCAAGAGCTTCCAAATAAGGCTGTCTTTTACTACCCCTTGTTCCAGACAAAGGCAAAAAGTCTTTAAGCCAGTCCCTAGAAACAGATTTCAGTATTTCAGACCAATAACAGATGTCTGAATTATTGGTAGGATCTCGTAGTCTTAACCTCTTGCACAACCCCAGAGGTAGCAGCTCATTCTGCACTTTACACTTGAGTTCTCTTTTGCTTTTTTTTACTGGGGGGGTTCTGCCATATTGAGTTGCCCCATGACATTCTATTCCACTATAATGTATACTCAGTAATTAATTTGCTGCCCAAATCAACCTACATGTTACAGTTGCTTTCATTAGTTCTAAACATAAGTGTAGAAAACAAATGAATGAGGAGATTGTGTCCCTTTGCTAGACAACTGCAGTCTTTGACAGTAACTAATTGACGATGCTGCATTTTCATCATCTTCCTAATCTTATAGTTCTATAACACTTCTCTAGCCTGGTATTTATTTGTATTGGAAGTGAATAGTCAATGCATACTACAAAGTGCCTACTACAAAGCAATACTTGTATATAAAAGCAAATTCAGGCATTTATAATATTTACTGTAGGTCATCAAATATATTCCCTGCTGTGAAAGATCGTCTTTGTTGTTCTTATGCTCTTCCTCTACTTGTTTCATCTTCCACAAAGAGAAATACCCTTATCTGTGCATACCCACTCTAATACAAACTGTAATCTTCAGCTTTTATCTGTATTGTTCTTGGGGGAAAATACATCACTCCATATGAGCAGAGATAAATCTGAGTAAAATATGTTGTAAATTCATTAATCTACAGCAGTACAGTTTTTAAACACATTTTGGCAGGTTTCAAATCTCTGCATTGTTTGTAAGAGCCATAAACAGTGTATGGTGTTGCAAAAAGCTTGATATGGAACGAGGTTTTAATTTACTTCTTTATAAAGAAGAACATATACAAGTATGTTCTTAATGTTGTCAATTTTCTGTCATGACACTTAAAGGAAAACTCTGAGTAACGCTAGCCCTGACTGAAAGATAGCACTGCTTGGGCTCCCCAACTGCAAATGAGCATTCACAAAGCTTATATGCCTTGAAGCAACAAAAGATTATCCTTTATTCTTCATCTCTCTTTGCCCTTTGGAAATGCTAACCTACTGTATATAAAAACTGTGCATATCCTGCCTGGTGAAAACCATCACCAAACACCTCCAAATGGTTTTCCTCTGTGTTGATTTGCTTGCTGGCGGTTGCTATTTTTAAATGCTATTGCATTACACTTCCACAGTTGAGCTCATATGTAGGATCAGATTTTGCATTCAAATATTCAGCTCAAGAAAAAAAAGAGATGAAAAAATACATCTGTTTTATGCATCTCGATCTCAACTGCCACTTCTCACCTCTTAAACTGAGAGCTAAACCAATCTCTCAATGACATTAACTCAGGTTGCTGTAAGTTCAGTTGCTCGTCTTCAGCCCCCATAGACAGCTGGGTGTCTTGGGATGGAGGGATGTCCTGGTCATGAGCAGAGCTGCAGCAACTGTCAACACCAAGCATGACGAGAACTGGTGGGAGCCTTCAGTCTTAGCTTTGATGGTTTACCACAATCAGATGACACTTATGGACTAGATTAGATGACAAATATTTTATTTACTATTTTATTATTTAAAGGAAATGAGGATGCAAAGCCAAAACCTAGGAAATTCTGCATCCTAAAGCTGCAATTCTGTTTATAAAGAAAAATGCACTTTTAAAAATCCTCATGATTTTGTGGGATGCTTAAAGGACTGTTGAGCTCTTTTTAGAATTATTCAAATTGTGGATTTTGAATATTTTGCAAGTCTGGATGTAAGGTCTTTATTTTGAGTGTTTATAACACAGGACCACAGTTTAAAACACACTCTTTTAAAAGTGTAGGTATTTGAGAATAGGCAGGTTGGAGGGTGGATTGGAGGTTTCTTGATAGATCTGCAGAAATGAACTTTTCATTGTGCACCCACCTGTTTCTAATTTCTCTGAAATTTCAAAAACTTTTCAAAATTCTTTTTGCCTTTTTTTATCTGACCTTAAAAAGAAATCATAGCAGATTATAAACAAACCAATAAATTTGTACAGTGTTTGCATTATTCATAAAAGCAGCATCACCTCAGTGGCTGTTTGTCTAATCACGACACATGTACTATAAATAATGGAAAGAAGGATAACTCCTGACCTCAAACAAATAAAGTTTGTTTTTTAACCTAGGGAGATTACTGAAAAAACAGAAGCTACATTCACAGTTTAGTCCCAAGAGTTTACTGTGGGTGATTAATCAATTCCAGTTTACCTGTGTGTATGCATGAAGTCCGTCACAGTTCAACAAAGCCAAGTGTGAGGTCTTACACCCAGGTTGGGGCAACCCCAGGCACATCTACAGGTTGGATGGAAAAGCGATTGAGAGCAGCCCTGTGGAGAGAGACTTGGGGGTGATGGTTGATGGAAAACTCAACATGAGCTGGCAGTGAGCCCTTGCAGCCCAGAAAGCCAATGGAATCCTGGGCTGCATCAAAAGAAGCATGGCCACCAAGTCGATGGAGGTGATTCTCACCTTCTACTCTGCTCTCGTGAGACCACACCTCAAATACTGTGTACAGTTCTGGTGCACCAACATAAGAAGGACACCAAACTGTTGGAGCGAGTCCAGAGGAGGGCTACAAAGTTGATAGGGGGTCTAGTGCACCAACCCTGTGAAAGCAAGCTGACAAATTTGTGTCTGTTCAGCCTGGAGAAAAGAAGGTTGTGTGAAGACCTCACAGAAGCCTTTCAGTAAGTGAAGGAGGCCTACAAGGAAGCTGGAGAGGGAATTGTCATCAGGAACTGTAGTGATAAGAGAAGAAATAATGGTTTCAAACTGAGAAAGGAGAAATTCAGGTTCAATATAGGGAAGAAATTCTTTACTGTGAGGGCTGAGAGACACTGGATTAGTTTGCCCAGAGAAGTTGTGGATTACCTATCCCTGGCAGAGTGCAAGGCCAGGCTGGGTGGCCTTGCACTGAGCAACCTGATCCAGAGGAAGGTAGCCCTGCCCATGTCAAGGGGGCTGGAACTACATGATATTTAAGGTCCCTTCCCGCCCAAAACATTCTATGATTCTATATAGGAGATAACACTGTGCAGGCATAGGCATCCCAGCATATCCCAAACATGCCCAGCTTACTGCACACACAAAGACTGATCAATGGGTCATTCATCACATCTCTTTGTGACCTATGCAAAGACGTAGCTACCTTTCTGTGAACCCGCAAGCTGAACTAAACCCTAGGAAAAGGGAAAGACCACCACCCAGGGCAGCAGGCAATAGGTAATCACAGAGGACAGTAGTCAACGCTGTTAGACTTGAATTCCTATCTGGACATTTGAATGAGCTCTGTTTCAGTTACTACTCGAGTTATTGTTACATATTTCTAAAACCAGAAACAGGTAGGTTAAGTTTATACTTAATCCTACAGGGTGCTAAGCAATCTAGTCTTAAATGAGATGTGACTTAAGCATTTTAGTGGCCTGTGTCTCTTTGTCTAAAAGGATTAAACCCTTCCTTAACACCACAGCTAAACATGTTCACAAAAGGCAAAGTTCACAGCAAGAGTTCTTTAATTAGAGAGCATATTAGCAAATAAGGCAAGCTTTTAATTGCAATTTCACAAACATCTAATAATATAAAGAGGGTATTACATACCAAATAATAGTGCTGCCGTGATACAATTAATCATTATGTTATTTTTTTTTAAGAGCAGCATTCACTCTCAGATTAGTTATCTTAGTATCATAAAGATGGTAACTCATTCAAGTCATGTTCTTATTTTCATAGTTACAGAAGCCCATCCATTTTACTAGAAAAGTGAAACATTAAATTCATCCAGTATTTCTTTTTCTTTTTAAGCATACAATGGACTAAATTCTGACCTTGGTTACAACCATATAACTTCAGAATTGTGTGGATAAAACTAACAACAAAATAGGACCGACTTTGTGAGCCTATTTCTGCATGTGTTTAATTGAGCTAACCAAGCGGGAAAAGGTTTTGTGTACAAAGGACTTTTGCATTTGTTTTCATTGTAAAAACACATTTTTTCCCATCTCCGCCTTTTTTCCTTTAGAAAAAAATAATAAAGATGAAGCAAGCAGGAACAATGCTAATTACATTTTGTATGCAAATAAGAATGGGCAGGAGGATGGGGAGGCATGGAAAACAGGCCCCTGCAGAAAATGCATGGAGGATGGAAACAAAGTTCTCCTGAGATGGATAGAAGTTTCTGTTCCATAGGCTTTGAAATGAATGGTTCAGATGTTGTGAACACAATGGATAGTAATGATGATTACTTTTGCCAATGCCTATGGTGATGTTATAAGCTAATTATATTAGTCATTTACGCAAAGGCAAGATGCCTTTGATAACTATTTGGAGCAACAATTCAGCATGCTGAGTCACTCTTAAGTCACTCTTAGAGACAGACTCCTATTCAACTTAGACATGAATCTTCAGCAACTTTGTTAAACACAACAGTTTACTCTGCATTTAAACCTTTATACAAAACTCCAGTTTTGGCTATTTTTTCTAAAGGAATTCCTTTTTATTTTTCACAGACCAGTTTGTTCACACTAGTTCACCTAGTTCACACTTTGTGGGACTACACTAGTTCACATAATGTATCAGAAGATACCCAATGTCCATAAAAAATATTAGTCACCGTTTAGTTTTATCTATTTTGACATTTACTACTCTGATTCTTTGAAGTCATTAATTTCTCATTAAATGATGGGGAATACAGATGTATTACTCAGTGGGGAACATAAGCACCAAAATACTATTTATATCACTGAAAAAAAAGTTCTCCTTTAAATCCTTCTCAAGAAATATAACTAAGCACAAGGGTTTCATGAAAACCTAAAAGTGTCCACCTTATTAGCAAACCACAGTCATGCCCACAAATCTCATCAAATTCCCTCAGGGTATGAACAATTTTTCAGAGAGAGGAGAAAAGGAAAATTAAAGTTAATGCCTGATAATTCTAAAGGACTTGTCTCCAGTGTTTTCTAGACATTTATGTATCATTAGAGGAAGACAGATGTGGCAACCTGCAATTTATTTTAGTATTCCAAGATACATTCTCTTCTGTATCTCAAAATTTGCTTCTTCAGAGTGAGGTTATGAGAACATTTAAGCCTCTTGTCTTTGGATGCATTGGTCAAAGACTCCTCTCAGTCTTCACCCAAAATGGTCAAGACTAAGAAGAGCCAACCAGCTGTTTTGTCTCCTAGCACAGATGCTTACCAAGGCCTCTGCCAGAAGGCCTCTGCCTCTGCCTCTATTATCCCCAGTGAAATCTTTCTTTTAGGAAGTGGAGGGCAGACAGTGCTGGAGATATCCACCAACTTTGTGCTAGCAAATAAATCTTCAGCACAGAAGTCAGTTTTCTTATGGTGGTAAGGCATAAAAGGGGCCCTTACTCAAGACAGGACCTTTTCTCTAGATCCTTAAGTCCACAGGTCTACAAGGCCATAAATGTTACAAATATCTTCTCAATCTAACATAATTTACAGCTGCAATGGTAGTAAAGTGAGATTTCTGAGCCCTCCCAAACTGAAAGTCAATGAGACAAATGGCAATCTTTGTGCCCCCCGTTTCAAAAGCTGCACGTACCACATATTGTTCTGGTTTTGACTGATCAGTCTTCCTAAGGCTAAATGCTACAGAGCCTGCCCAGCCAGAAGCTCAAAAGTATCCCATCCTCAGATTCTTAGTAAGTAAAGCCCGATTTCTGCCCTCCAGGTCATCTGGGATTCTTTACATATTCATGAATCTGACTTCTTAATAACTGCACTATAGTTTTTAGTTGCAGAAAAAATAAAATTACATATGCAATGAATTTTCTGTGTTTTCAGTTTCTCTCCCGACCTTTGACATCTTAATCCGTATTAACCCAAAGGTTTCAAACCTTCCATATATGACTGCTATTGTGACTAGAATCCAATCAAGTCTTTATTAATATCCTCTGAGTGCTCAAATGTAATATTGTGGGGAAGATCAGAGCTGTCACCATTGTTAATAGGAAGTAGAAAGAGACTTTCAGAGAACTGTGTCAGGACTTCCCAGACTCAAATCACTTGAGGCTTGTATTGCTATGCATCAGGAAAGCCTCCAGTAAGAAGAAATAGGAATTCACATGGCAAGGATACCAAAAATAAAATTCAGAAATCGTTCTTGGTCTCTGTTCACCTTTGAGTCAGTAATTTTTACAAATTACCTTTATTGTATATTTCCACTTCATAAATCATTGAAATTCTTTTCAAACACAAAATTGAAGGAGGTACTGTTAGGGATACAATTTATGCTAATTCTTATATTAGCTAATTCCAAGGAACCTGCAAGGCTCATCAGCAATAAAATGCTTGTGTTTATATATAAAATATGTACAATATTAATTTTTATAACAAAATTTATTTCAAACTTGTTAATTGTCAAGATCACTGACCACACAAGACTCTTCACAAATTACTGTCCCTTTTCCAGAATTCCAACTGGCCCTGGTGCTGCTGTTACTTTTTTTTCATTCAAGGGATCAGTTCATTGTTTGATTCTTTTGAACTTTGCCTGATGCCAAGTGTTTAGAGGTGGATGAATAACAAGAGCATAACACACAGTTTGTGAAGAAATGACTTTTTGAAGGTCAGTTCCAGGAGCTTGAGCTTGAAATGCTATCTGAGTGAATACGGATTACAGGAGAGGACTTGATTCTTGACCTATGGGCTTTTTGTGCTTGCTAATTTTGAAAGACACTTTAAAGCCTCTCCTGGAGGATCTTTCTTATTTGTACTATCCTTTATCTAAAAAAGCATTTGATGTCACTTTTGCTTCAGAGAAATCACTTTCTGAGTTTAAAAGTGGGAAGAAGATTCCTCTGTTGGATTGCTTTGTTGCTGGGTCTTTGTGACTTCCTTAACTTTCAAATTCTAACTGTTCATATCTATAAATCTTGTCTGCTAGACAAGAGTGCTAGCAACTTCTTGACTAGACATTATGCTGCGAAATCCTACCTTGCCCAGATAAAACTGGCATCCAGCTGTGCAGCTGAGGTCTGAGATCCATCAACATTCAAATTCCAGTCTTTTCAAATTTTGTCCAGATGTGGCTAAATTGCAAACTGCTTCCTTTACAAATACCGTAGCACCCGTGTAAAATTTCCTTCTTGCAATATATTATATATGTTGTTTGTGTCTTCTCAAATCAGTAATACAGAAATGGAAGAGAAAAATGAAAAATAGAATAGAACATAAGACCATATTTTCATCATCTCAGTTTGGCAGCAGTCAAAGGTAACATGCTAATGGGCACAAACATGGCATAATAAGAAATCACAAAGATTATCCATGTGATCCACTTCCTCATACTTTATCATCTTACTAGGGGTTACTATTTTTGAGGTAAATTATTCTGAAATTAAATTATACAAAACCTCATGAAGGCCATATTGTCATGGGTTCCAAATGGAGAACTGCAAGTTCAGCCCTGTCCAAGTGCAGCTCAAGGTAAAATTGTTTGTTGGTAAGGAAATGGACTACACAATTGTATTATCTTTTCTTCTCTCCTCCCAAATAATTTCTAAATCCACCCTGAAATGTCAAAGATAACTATGTTTCTATATAACTCATGCGAATTTGAAGGTGGAAGGAGAGCAGTGTCTCTACTAAGGGGAGGCACAATTTGGCTCCCTCAGCCTCTATTTGGCTGACCATGCAGCATGCACCTTGCCCTGCAGCTTCCCTGA
Organism: Dendrocincla tyrannina; assembly: GCA_035047865.1. NCBI lineage: Eukaryota > Metazoa > Chordata > Aves > Passeriformes > Dendrocolaptidae > Dendrocincla > Dendrocincla tyrannina. Next base: position 35,708,387 of record JAWWMP010000081.1, on the reverse strand, counting down.
ACCTAGTGGATGATGTCACATGGGAAGGGAGAGAGATTAATTCTGTTCAGGGATTAAGAAACAAAAACATTAGATCTCATTATCTCTGCTGTTCTTGGAAACAAACCCTCTTCCACCCTGCCACTTCTATGATGGTCAGCTTTTCTTTCAATATATAATATTAATCCTTTACAGTTCTTAGCTCTATCTGGCAAGTCCTCATTTCTTTGATATAGAGGACCAGTTTGTGATTTTTTTTCCAGTCTTGCTCACTTAAGTAGTCTCATTAACCCCTCTATTCATGTAAGCCACCTGCTGTTTGCTTGAGCAAAGAATGCATAAAAGTGAGCAAGAGGTTTGGGAAAAGTAAAATTTCTACTTATACAGTTCACATGCCCAACGCTGCATATCTTGTTAACAATGGCACTACAAATGCTTCCCATAAAAGAACGTTTGGGACCAGATCCGTAGCTTTTTAACTCAGTAAGAGTCTGATTTCAACAGAATTTTGGACCAAAGCCATAAATAGCAAACTACTTATAGAACCCAGCCTTTTACAAAATGAGCGATTCCTAGTAGGTGTATCACCAACCTTCAGTATTTTAACACCACACCCTGACATATGTGATTATTCATTATTCTGTGGGAAAAAGACCTTTATATGTAAATCCTGGGAATACAGCAGATTAAAATCAGGCAGAGTACTTAAACACATTTGTAATAATTAATAAAAAATTACAAACAGGTAAGAGAGGATAACTGCCTCTGAAACATTTATTCTACTAGTAATTTTATTACCATTGAATTCTTGCCAGCCAGGAAACACCTAGAGGCTCATGTTTCACACCCAGTATTGCAGAGGTGAAAAGGTAGAACATTCTGCCTTAACAAGTATGCAAAGAGCAACTTCAAGCGGAAACAAGTTTAGCACCCAGCTCTTACTGGCTCAGCCACAGAGAAACTCTCCACAATAACTCGCTTAGTTGCACAGCTTCTGTGAGATGTGAGCTTCTTCTTTCCCTCTTGGCTGCAGGGAGGTATGTGGTGTGCATGCATGCTCCCCAAATCCACTTGCCCTGTGAAAGTTTACACTAACTAGCTGATTTTTCTGCCTGACTCCCTGCCATATATATAAATATATGTATATATAGATGTATTTTCAAAAAAAGCACATCACAAGTTTATATTTGAAGAGACCTAGCTAAAGAGCTACATTATAATCATGCAGGGTACAAACTGCATCTTTTCTAAACCAGCAACAAAATGCTGTAGTGGAATAATTATTCATCTCTTAAAGAATAAATCCTTTTGTTGTAATATACTATACAACCCAGAGGCATAGTGATCTCTCCAGATGACAGTAATTCTCACTATCCTTATCAAAAATGACAGTTGTTCCTTTGAAGCAGATTGCTATGGGAAGGCACTAGCCGAAAAGCCAGTTTTGTTCTGTCACGATAGGGACCTATCCCAACTCAGCATACATTAACATCTTCTTTCTGTGAAAGCAAATAGAATAAATCTTTTCCATTTCTCCGCAAGACTTGTATGTTTGTCCATTGTGTGTGAAGTTGACTGGAAACCTAGATACACAGAGTAACAAAGACAAAGTTGATCTAAACAAAGGCAGAAGTAAAATATTTGCTTGGCTTTGGCCAGATTCCTTCTTCATATGCAAAAACAGTGTCTTAAACATTCCTTTATTTAACATCCAGAACTATTTCTACTTAGGACATCCAAATAAGCAAGTGTTAGGTATTTGTTCATTAATGTTGATACACATAATTCAATATATAAACTCTTAAAATGGTACTCAAAATACTTCTGTACTTCTGATGTGCCTGACATCATCTCTGCCATGAGGAAGAATTGTGCTTGCTTTTTAAATACAAGGCCATAGCATTGGCTTTAACACCGATAAAAATATTGGCACCACTATTGACATTACTCTAGCTAGTACCACATAATCCTCCTGCCCAGAGTATTGGCACAGATGCAAGTAGATACACTTTGAAAGGAACTGGTTACAGACTGAAGTCAGTCCGATTTGGCCCACGAAGAGCAAGGTTTCAAATAAGCGCCAGCAAAATGGTACTTTGAATGCCAGTCTGTATGATCTAGCTCTGCAAACTGCTCTTGTATTCTTTCCCTGGGCAAAATGAAAATGTGGAAAATGAACAAGGTCTTGGGTATGACATATTCTCATAATGTTCACAGTCAGAGCACTGAAACTCAACACAGCTAACAATGAGAAGGAAAGCCTTCCATTAAACCTATGGTAGCAAGGAGAAAGCCATATGTATTGGGCACAAAAAAACCTCTTAAAATAGAAATAGAAATTTTATATTTATAATTTTTTTAGCAATGGTTCAGGCAGAGACTGGGACCAATCCCATACTGCTGAGGTGACCAGCAACACTACAGTGAGCACAGCCCTGTACTAATCCAAAGGCTAGGTCATTCTTCAGAAAGGTTTGATAAACATAATCATGAAATAACAAAAGTAATTAAACAAATTAATCTGTTCCCAAATAAGTCATAGAACAGGAAAAGACAAACTAGTAAGATGAGTCTGTAAACTACATACATGGGTAAGAGAGAGAGAATTCATCTAGCTGCATGTGTATATTCACTACATCACTCAAATTTAATTTGTACCAGGAAGGAGGAGCCTTAACCCCTACAATCTTACACATGATGAGATCATTTTCATCTGTGCAGAGTAAACATGGGGTCTTACTCCATCAGAGTCCTGCATTCCCGTTTAAGCATTTTGCATCTACCACACACTGGTCTAACTGACCAGACATACTGTCACCTCAGGCATATTGTCAGCCTGCATATGGAGCTAGCCAGGATTAGCTAAAAGATACAGATGAAATTATTTTTATAAATAGGAAATGCGTAGTAGGGGGGTGATGGGAAAATGCTGGCTTATGATAATAAAGGCAGTTTAGTTATATATATATGTATAGGGATAATTTATACTTTGTTATAATTTGTTAGCACTCTGGACACATCATTTTTCATCATGTACTTTGAATGAGAGAAAGATACACTTTATAAGAATCCTCCATGCTTATATTATAGCATCATTCTCTCTTAATAGCCTTCTGGCTATCCACATGCTTCATAGTAGAAATTATCTGCCAAAACCACTTAATGCTGAAGATGTCATGGGACTGCAGGAAAAAGTCCACATTATAGTTTATCTTCATTTCTTCTTCGATTTCTTTATTTTTCCATCAATCACAATAGTTCATTCCTTAATAGTGCCCTTGAGAATCCCCACCAAGAAAGCAGAAAGTCCACAGACTCTCTCTCAGTCAGATGTTTCAAGAGTACTCTGAGGATCTTGTAAATCTTCTCTAATACAGAGTGGATCATTCAGGTCTCAAAATGTTTAATATAATCTCTCCTCCAGTTAGCCTAAGGGACCACAATCCTCAGGGTTGCAGCCCTTCCCCTCATTTTCTGAGGTTTTGAAAATGTCAAGCCTAATCTTAGATTTACATAGGGTTTTTTAAAATAAGTTGCTTGACCTTTGTATTTCACGGATATTCTGACTGATGCAAATCAATTACAAGAAAAGTTTTTCACCATTTTTTTTCCCCTTGGGATACTCATTGTCCTTCCTGCTTCTGCCTGAAGCAACTTTTAAAATTTGTGAAAATCTATGGTTTTTGTTTAACTGACCTCAAACCATACTGCAGCTCACAGAGGAAATGTCTTCTCTCATAACCTACAAGAATTGTCACAGCAATAGATCAGTAGTAAGAATAATATCCGACTCCTGTGAAATGCTTTTTATTAACTGCTTTCATGAAGTTTTACAAAGGCGAGGAACTATTACTGCCATTTTTAAGGAGAAAACTTGAGAAACACTATGTGCTCACCCAGTAGGTGAAGGGCAGAGTTGGAAACACAGACTTGGCTTTATAAGGCCACACATAGGATACTAACCCTATTAACATGAGTCAGTGTTGTTCAGCAGATTAACCAACCAATCACATACTCTTTCCATTTTCAATTGTAATATTGGCTCTGATACCTAGTCCCTCTAATAACCTAGGTTAAGCCACTGAGAGGAATCACTTTGTATAGGCTAATGTCAAGGATTTTTTTACCCTCACATGTAATTTAGGTTTTCATAATTTGCTTCCTGACTCTTATACCTGCACAAGGACGCACATACTTAATAATCAACTTTTTTAATTATGTAACTTACACTGACAAGTCCTAATTGATACAATCTGTAGATTTGCACCAAAAAAAAGAACTTACAGTGCAAAACCAAGTATTCCACCTTTCTGGATCTAAGTATGCATACACAGTATTGCCCTTCAGAAATATGACCCACAATGATGGCAGATTTTACATGATAAGTCTCTAAAACACCATCTTATTTTAAATTGCCATTTAATTAGCCCAAAATAGGAGCAAACATTCACAAACTACATTATGAATAATATAATTCAGCTAAATTTGCCAGGAGGTTGGAGGAATTATCTCATTGACCCAAGACCCAAATCTGGTCCTCTATTTGCTTATTCTGGCTGAAAACCAGTCAGTTACATCTACAAAGAATACAAATAAGATTTTCTAGCATTTCACAATATTAAGGCCTGAGCAGAGTTTTTCAACAGTTTTTAGTGTCATTTCAAGTGTCACACCACTGTGTTTTGGCAGCAGATACTTGTGCACATGGAGCATACGTGACTCAGCAAAGCATTTTCCTAGATTTCTGTGCAATCAGACTTTGATGGAGATACACCTTTGAATATGTGCCCAGCAGCTGAGATACTAACTCTGATCCTTAGGAATCATGTCTGCAACATATTATGAATTCCACGAAGGGTCACACGTGAATTTGCCATTTTCAGATGTCTTGCTACAATAGGCACAAGCCAGAAAGATAAGGGCTATTGGAAGACAACTTGAAATTTTACCCAGCATTCACTCTAAGAACATTATCTGAAGGTGATAAGATAATCTAAAGATTCTCTCAGAAAGGACTTTTCTACTCAAAAGTATAAGAACACCACTAATACTGCTGAAATTCTCATAAACTTTTCTCACTATTGTCCCTCTTCTACTGTCATTATTGAGCTTGTATGCTAAAATAGTGTCTTTCAGCGGCAGCATATACAGCATGGCCCTTACCTACAGCATTTCTAGATATTAGGTAAGGCTTGAATCTTTACATTTCATGTTTATAAATGATGGAACCAAGAGACAAGTTGTAGAAATCTTGCAGCTGTTTTGTCGTAATGAACATGCCTTGGGACACATTTTTTCAGTGGGTATATCCCCTTGATTTCCTATTCTTAACATTTGCAGTAGAGTTACCTGAGAAGTAGCAGGTAACCTCCCAAAATTTCAAATATCGTTTATCTCTTTTATAAGAAAGCTTGTTAGAACAAACACAGAAATAAACACCTATGTGAAAAGCACAGAGGATTTTGCAAGTCTTCCTAATTTTATTACATTACAGCCAAAGTTACTATGCCATCGTTCTGCAAAGGCGTAACACCTAGTGTGAGTGTCATGGAGAACTGTGAAGTTCCCTCATACAGCACGACACCATTACAGAAACAACTGTGTTAAAAATAGCTTCAAGCTTACCTAGTCTGAAGTATTCCTTAACCTTTAAAATGTTTCCTTTCTTACCTGATGCATTAATACTTGTGTTATGTTCCAGACCACAGCTGTGACAGCAAAAGTATCATTTCTCTCCTGTTCTTCTGACAAAAGGTAGTACTCCTCTATAGTGACAAATAATTGCATTTGCAGCTGTAATAAAAACACACAAAAGTGTGGTAAGTTGGAATAAAGAAATGCATAGTGCAACATCTGTTCGGTTTGTGTTTGCTTCCTTGCCCTCATGTAAGGTGTGACTGCGATAACCCTTTCCCACAAGCGGCACTGTGTTGATCCGTAGCAATAAGGCCATTGTCAGTGGGGATCACTCTTCTCCATGGCACTCACTTCCACCCCAGTGTCCTCAGTGTCCTACAACACTCCTGGGATGGAACAGTAAGCCCAGCCTAAGTCCTGGCGTGAATGCAAATGGCTTCTAAAGCAGGGAGTGAAGTATTTCTCAAGAGGAGTGAGGAAGAATGTGACCAAATTGAACTGAATAAACTTAAAAATATCTGACCATCAAATAGTCCTTTGTGACCAGAACAGATTCACACTATCTGCTACAGCTCTTGCAGGAGCACAAAAGAAGATTGTCTTTGCAATGGTCATCAAGAGAGTTTCCTTTTTTGTGACTGAATGGTCAATCATTGAAACTCATGTATCTGTCTTTTACATAGAGTTCTTCACCCAACTCAGTATGGCAGACATTTGAGAGGTAAGAGAAGTGCAGAGTGTTGAAAAACAGTGGAGTCCTTTTAACCATTCACAGCTGTAAAATTCAATGAGTTATGGTCAAGTAAGGCAGCAGGGTAAGGCAGCTTGAGAAACACAAAACTTTTCACTTTTCACCCTTGTCCTGGTGGCTGTTAACACAGAGTAGAGCCTGCCTTACAAAAGGTTTTCTTTGTGTATTACACAACATTTATTTGTAGAATCAATAACATCTCAGACTAAAAAAAAACTACCAACAGCCTCCTTCCTAGGAAGAGCACGTTCTTGATTCTCATTCACTACTTCATCCGCCAGCTGTTTTAACTGATTAGTCAAAGGCACACTCCTTGTTGACATAAAATGTGTGGCAAAAACAAGTGTATAAATGAATAATTATTTCCAACACTTGCAATGAGATTAAGTGCTTATTGGATTAGGAAAATAGCAGGATTTAATGGGGTCATTTATGCTGCAACTCTAGTAAAAAATGTACAGCACATGCCTACATATCAGATTACTATCTCTATAGTCCATCTAGCTATAATCATTTAAATATCTTATCTAGCCAGTACTAAAACATTTCTGGTCTCTTCCTTCATAATACACTATAGGTGAGTGTCCTTGGGCATCTCTTGAGCAAATACGTGACACACCTGTTACTGCCATTAGTGAACAAACATTTTTCAGCATGAGCTAGTTTCAGTTTCTTATAACTCTCTTAGATGTGGGGGGCTTCCTTTTAAGTCTCAGGCACGTATACAAAGTGCCTCTCCCTCTGTATCTTGCTGTTGCCATCACAAGCACTGCCAGTCTTCACTGCAGTGTCTCTACAGATTACTGGGGAAAAGAAAGGAACAGGAAATGATTATTTAGTGGACTCATGTTACATGGTGTTGGAAAGTATAGGAGGATGAGAATAAAAAGAGGTGTTCACAAAAAACACCTGTCTGAATCCCAAGCTCACACTCAGAAGCACAGAAGGACTCAAGAGAGGACATGGTGCTAGGTATTTCTCTGTTTTGAAAAACTCTTTCTTTTGACTTGTCTAAACTAAAGTTTGGTCTGGTTTACATGCCATCTGCACTCTGCCTTCCATATGCTTAATCTGCTCTGTGTCCTTTAAAAATGTGTACCTGGCAGCTTAAATTCCTACAAAATAAGCACTACTATTGGCTGGAGGACCCTGTTATAACTGACAGAAAACCAGCCTTTTTTCCAAGTATAAAGTTTAATTGAAGAGTCAGTAACTAAAGTTTTGTGATTGTTGATGCGTTCATTCATAGGACAACTGGATGAAATGAAAAAAAAAAAATGAGAAAATCTTAAGCTTTTAGGAATATTTTTATCTGCATGAAATATTTAACTTGATCTGAAAAAGAAAATTCACTGTGATTTTGAGTTTATTTACTTTCTTTTAGAATACATTTCAAGGAAAAGTGAACATGTAGAGTATTTTCACACTGGAGAATTTATTTTAAAGTATTGCAATGACAAATAAAAATATGTCTTCCAATTTATTTTCAGGAGTTTAAGGAAAACTACCTTTTTGTTTAGTTGGTTTCAAGTAACTTGATAAAATGAAATCAAATTCTCACGAGTTATTTGCTAGTGCTAAACCTGCTTTTTACATGTATATGAGAAATACATATACTGTATCAGATGTAAAATATTGACAGACTCTACCTGGAGCCAGTCACACTCCACCTGGAGTGTTAAAGCTCTGGAGCTGCCACAAGGGAGAAATCTGGGCAAGACTGAAGGATGGATCAGTGCTTCTGTGCTTCTCATTGATCCCAGTAAAGTTGCTTAGGTCTTTGAATACCAGACAAAGCTATTAAACATATTAAAAAACTAAATAAAAAAAAATATGCCCTTTGATGTCCTTTTATTTAGGTAAAGCTTCCAACAAAGTAAAAAAAGACTGCACCTTATCTCATTGGTAAGTGAATGTATAATTTCATTCATATTTCTCATTTTTTTTTAGGTTTTGTGAACAATGCAAAAAGCCTGGCCAAAAGAGGCAGACAGAATGTTCACCCTAAATCTGGACTCAACAAGCATAAATCAATATTTTCACCAAAACTCTCTTATTGCTAGAGATGACACAAATCTCACATTTGAAATTTTAAATACTGGACCCTGCTCAGAAGCATATATTTTGCTTTAAGAAAAGGCAAGATCTTGTAAAGTCAGGAAGGACAATCATCCTGAGAGCTGCGCATGTATCGAAATATGCTTTGAGTTCCTAGAAAATTCCTGTCTCTCGTATGTTTAATAAGTATCATGTTCACCAGTTAGACTGACCGAAGAGTTGGCCTAAAAGAGGAACCCAATTCTCATTTGTGAGCCTGGCTTTTCCTCAGACGGAATGGGAGTAGTTTGGGGGGTAGAAAGGCATGACTGACTCCGATCGCTAGATGACTATTGTAAGGAAATGGGGTAAATGAGGAGGAAAGAATGCCCGGCCCATACACAACCCCTAAACCCTCCTGTCATGTTTGAGGAAGGGAGGAGGTCAGGCAGCAACAACACCTCTAACAGGTCACAGCCAGAACGGGTGGAGAAGGAAAGAGGTGGCATGTTTCACCAAAGAAGAAAGGGAGAGAAACCTTGCCACAGCCTGTTTTATGTGGGACAAGGCAGGAAGGAAGATGGGAAAGAATACAGGCCATCTGCTTACCCAGCAGCCAGAAATTCATCAGAAATACTAACTTACAAGGTGGGAACCCTGAAATGGGATGCTGAAGTTGTCAAGGCTGGACCATGCTAAACTAGAACATGAGCTTCTTTGGGCCTACATCTCATCTTATCCCCGGCAGCGTGGGATTTGCTTGCCTTAACTGTAGCAAGGGATGAACTCCACACCTTGTTTATCCTTGCAATAACTGTGACTGAATCAAGCTCCACTACTTCTGTAATTTTTCTGCCTTTTCTTACCCAAACACAAGCTTTATTTTGTGAAAGATCTTCTTCCTTTGTGACTTCGCTAGTGAAATTGGTGTTTGTCATAAAAGATCATGTAACCGAAGTCAACAGGGTTATCTTCCTCATGTTCATGCACTTTTCCTGTATAAAGTGATATGAGGTATTCTGGCTATCAGTACATACTAGAAGGCCAGAAAAAGGCCACAATCTGTTTGGAACACACTTATGGAAACTGGTCTTTCAAGGGTGGAAGGTAAAATTGCTACCAAGACAGGAGCTCTCAGGACCGAGTGGAGTCACCAAGTCTCCAAGGTCATGGAGCCATGCAGGATCCTCCATGTCCATGACATGAAACAAATTTCTCCCCATCAGACACTCCCACTGACAAACCCTCAACTCAGATTTTGGATGAAGCCAGTCCTATGCTCTTTAGTGAGTTTTCCTGAGACCAAACAGATTCCATTGCTGCTGGGTTTTCTTAAGAAGGGATTTTTTCTTTTTTTCTATAAGAATGGTATCTTGGACTTTTTGCACTTGCTCATACACTCTGAAACAGGTATAGATATGCACTTCTTCTCACTCTGTTCATCCATGTGGTCACTGACTGAAAAAAATGACTGAATTTCCCACATTTCAAGATCAAATCAGAAGGGGAATAGCTTATTTGATACTGTATTCCATATCATCAGACTGGACAGCATCCAAGCCCCATGCTCATGATTTGTTTTTGAGGATAAAATCACTTTTATCTAAAAGGAGGCAATGTGTACTCACTGGTGCATAAACAATGGTTCAAGTACTCCAGATCTAAAACTTAGTCCAAATACATTCTTTAGATTGTACTAAATCAAATCTTTTCCTAGGAAAAAAAAAAAAGTTATGATAGTGAATTGCTTTAATAAAGAAATTGGACCAAAGTTGACAAATCCAGTGTCAGGATTTCTACAGCTGAGTTACAGCAAGATATGTCATAAAACCCCCTTATATATCCAACGTTCAATGCACGAAATTGTATGCTGTTTCAGTATGCCCACTTAAATAACAATGCAGTAAAACAACTTAAGGGTTTTGTGTTCACTTTTAACCCTGTTCACACATGAACTGCTGTGCAAATCTAGATGACACAACTTTTATGAGCATTAGAGGTAAATTCACTGTATGTTATTCTACTTATATACTCACCAAACACCAATGTTCACATACACTCACTCTTAACTTCATTGGTGACTGAAGCTGAAAATAAAACTGATTTTCATGTTGTCTGTGCCCCTATCACAGTTGCAAACCTAAGACTAGAGAACACCTTCCCAACTTGCAGCTGTTCTGTATATGAGGATTCACGAGCTCAGCACAGAATTTCTACTTTTCTTTCCTTTTGTTGCAATAAATACAAGAAAAACAAACCATTCATGACTCAAAACAATTTGAACTTTTACTTCTTCATCTTTACTCTTTTCCTATTTGAAGACCTCTTATCATATTTTCCTAGTTCTTTTCCCATGATCCTCCTTACTGAGCTAATCACATTTGTCCTCCCTCAAATGTTTCCTATGTTTTTAATTAGATCATCCATGCAGAGACATAGATGTGATCATATACCACATTCCTCATAATAGAATTTTGGAGACATCACCTTCAACCAGACAACAGTGTCTCCCTTCCCCACAACATTTCCTCCGAGATCACTACAGATGAGCCCAGACTCAGGCTTCCTTTGAACACCTCTCTCTTTGCACAACTCATCCTTGTTTACAAAAGTGCTCTCTTCCCTCTGTGGATAGATTTATAGTAAACCATGTAAATTTGGTGACCAAAATTCACAAGTATAATTCCAGTATTAGCAACAGCTAATCTCAAGAAGCTTGGTTTAGATCAGAACGGCCTCTCTGCTGAAGATGTCACACCAATACTTCATTTCCTCCACTGTGTTCCTGCTGAAGACAAGATAATATTCAAGATTTTAGCCTGCATTTTCAGATGTACATATATAACTAGTCTGAATTATGCGTGGGATTTCTTTGTCCTCTGCAGTCATGACACATTGCATCAGTTACTTTCCAGATGTGAACAGTGTTTCTCCCAGTGTAGAAACATGTTAGTGCAGGAGACAGGATTTGGCCAGCAGCTGGTGTGCATAATTAGAAAGGAATTCACTTCTGCTATGCACAAGAGGACCACAGAGTTGTTACCTCAAACACAACATATATCCCACCACATATCCCACAACACAGATCCCACCACGTATCCCTAAAACAACATTTCACAACATAACAGCCTGAAACCAAAGCAAGCCAGACAGATGGACAAATAGATGTATTTACAAGTATAAGTGACAGACTAAAAACATAGTTGCTTTACTCCCAGAAGATAAAACTTTAACAAATATACCCAAAACTTATCTTTAAATTGCTAAAAACACTGGCCCAATGTGTTTATCATGCATATACTTTGTCATGCAGATAGTGTCCACACTGCTCACACATGGGCACATACTTACAGGTAACCACAGGTCAAACACATCAGTGTCACGCTGAAGGAATCACCATCCCACTGTGCTCACTGAAAGTGCTTATTTATACACTGAATACTTCTGTGACTGAGAGCAGGTGGGATCTGGACACAGACTTGTACAGTTTGCTTAAAACCTCTTACGCAGGTTTTAACTTCTGTCTTAATTCCTGGTTTCATATTAATTTTTCATGAGCTTGAACATAAGAGCAAAAAAAAACTACGAGTGAGTCAGTAAGAGTATGTTTCTTGATAACTAGGAGCTCAGCTTTCAGACACAGGATCTGCTTTGGCTTTTTATAGCTTGAACAAATTTACATTAAGTGACTAGTGATGCCATAGAGCTGAAGGACATAAATGTCAATATGCAATGTATGGTTTATATAGACTCAAAAAAGAACTGTAGTAGGGAAACTGGAATAATTATTTTTTCAGTAACTGGGAGAATCTATAACCCCCATTCATCTCAGAAGGTGCTGCATATGCTCTGCACTTTTCAGTTTTTCTGAAAACAGCTGAAAAGTTACTAGGACAGAGACACAACCTGAGTGGGCTCCTCTTTCAGATATGGAAGGACTTATTCTAAATGTTTGTGAACAAACTATCTTGAATATTTTTCTCCCTTCAAGAAATGTTCAAAGCAATCTGTAAGGATGTAAAAATGCCTACTTCTCATCAGCTGAAGGATTCAGGCGCATCTCCATCCACTAGGAGGTTGGAAGATGTTTGTGTTACCAGTTAAACCCACCACAACCAAATTTGCATCGGGTTAGAGTTGGAGGTTCAGAAACCATCAGCAAAATGGAGGTTTGTTGATCATGCTGGGCTGTGTTACCTTTATGGTATCATTTCCACAATGAGTTGGTCTCCTTCTGCTCTTTCAAGTCTTTTCCATGGCAATGCACAGTTCTAATCTCTCAGAGAGTTGTTTTTGCAGCCCACAAGAGATGAAAACAGGATCCTGATCATGAGTCCCTCCACCTCCATGGGAAGGGATGAACCTAAATGGAAAGACTGTCTTCACTGTCAACATGGTACATATGGTTTCTACCTAAGATAAGGCTAAATTATGACTCAGGGCTCCCGTTTTTACAAGTGCCTCCAGCTTTAGCCTTCCTCACTCACAGTTGCCCAGGATGCTATTGCCCTTTTAGATCATCTCAGACAAAATAGAACTTAAAATTGGTTTCTGCCCTTAACCACAGTGTTGTTTCTGTAAACAACAACTTTGTCAAACTTAATCTAAAAAAAAATACCTTTTATTTTAAAGTGCACCTGCTGCCTTCATCAATGCTGCATCCAAATTAAGGATGTGCTACAGACTTACAGGTTTAGAGGACCATTTTCTGACTGCTAAGTTAAATTGGCACTTTAATACAATCAAAGTACCGATGTAACAGTGGAAATCCTGTACCTGTGCAGGATAAGTGAGACTGTTAAGAGAAAATTAAAAAAAAAATCCCCTAAATATTACCAGTATGCAAAATGGTATGAAACTATAATAAAGCCACAACTACTTAAGGGAATAGAACATTAATATGACTGAATGAAGAAAGAAAACTGATACCCGTGCATATTGATGTTTAAGCTCTTAGAAATCAGTTAACCGAGTGGGTAAAACAGCATAAAATGAAGTGTTACCCCTTCAAATGCACAAGTAGGCAGATCCTGATAACGGAGCTGCTTCTCCAGTCCACAGTTTCATCCCATTTTTTATATCTCAGGGTTGCTTGACCAAAGTTAACTGATACAGTGGGAATAGGAATGCTTCATCTCAAAGACAGCTGTATTTTTAAATATATTTTTTAGCTCTTCACGATGTATTTGCCTGTGCCAGGAGACTTAAATATTTAAACAGGGTGACAAAGTTCATTTCAACCTCAATGACAGTCAAACCCCCTGACATCCCCCTTTTGTAATGTGAGCAGAATTTTCTTCATAGAAGTAGCCCACCTCAAAGGAGTGGAGAAAGGTGGAGGGGGGGGGGGCGCGAAAGCAGGAAAAAACTTCACTTCCAACTTTTAAAGCGCTAGAAGTCTTTGCAATGTCTCTCTCACCCTTACCTAGTGAGTCACCCCACCCATCTCCTACCGATTGGCTTTTATTTTGCAGACCAGCGGCAAGCACAGTCCCCTCGGAAATGAGCCGCGCACTGGGGCGACTGAGGGAAGGACGGACAGCGCCCACGCGTGCCCTCCCGGGGGCCGGCGCTGCCCAGCCTGCCCTCAGCCCCAGCCCCTCCCCGGACTCTTTCCCAGGCGCAGCTCTCAGACTGCCGGAGGGGTGTGCCTGTCCTCGGGCATCCGGGGCGATGAGCAAGCGGCTGTGCAATGCGCCAGAACGGGAGCGGCGGAGCTCGCCGTGCCGCCCCGCTGTCCGCTGTCCCCGCTGTCCCCGCTGTCCCCGCGCGGAGCCGCCTCGCGGCGCGCCGTGGGAACGGCAGGCAGCGGCGCGCGCTCCTTCCCGGCGGGAGCGCCGATCCCGCCGCGATTCCCTGCGCACAGCCGGCCCGCGGACACGCTCGGCGGCGCCCTGCCCCTCCCTGCCATCCCCGCACTGAATCGCAGAACATGCCGAGTTGGAAAGGACCCCCAAGGATCATCGAGCCCAGCTCCTGGTCCTGCACAGGACACAGGAATCACCCCGTGTGCCTGAGGGCATCGTCCAAACGCCTCTGTGGTTCTTGGCAAGAGCCAGAGGCAAGGGCAGGGCTGGTGGGAGCCGCGCTGGCTGTTGGAGCTGCAACACTAAAGGGCAGGCAGAGCACAGTGGCAGAAAGAGCTCCTTCTGGGGTGGGAAAAGTGAAGTGCTTGGCTCATGTCACTACTGGCCCGAAAGGAGAGGCAGGACAGGGCTCTCAGCAGCCCCATTCTTGCATCATCCCTTTCTGCCACTGGGTGGGGGGCAGGGGGAAGGAAGGATCAGCTTCGAAAAGATCATTCTGAGGAAAAGAAAATAAAATTGTTAAGTGAAATATGCCTTATGCTAAATATTACAAAGCCACAAAGAAAGGTAGTATATTTTGCATTTTGAATTAGTAGTGACTACACTGACAAAGTATTGAATCATAGAATCATCATGGTTGTAAGAGACCTTTGGGATCATCCAGTCCAACCATCAACCCAGCACTACCACTACAACCCCTAAACCTCTAAACCACATCACCCAGTGCCAGATTCAGATGCCTCTTAAATACCTTCAGCAATGGCGACTCCACCATCTCCCTGGGCAACCCATTCCAATGCCTGACCACCCTAATAGTGATTTTTTCTTTTTTCCTAATGTCTAATCTGAATTTCCCCTGTCTCACTTTAAGGCCATTGCCTCTGGTCCTCTCACTGCAGGCACAGTAGAAAAGACCGGCCCCCACCTCACTACAACCTCTTTTCAAGCAGTAGTAGCAAGTGATGAGGTCCCCCTGGAGCCTCCTCTTCTCCAGGCTGAACAACCCCAGCTCCCTCAGCCGTTCCTCACAGGACATGTTTTCTAGACCTTTCACGACCCTTGTTGCCCGTCTCTGGACACACTCCCACACCTTAATGTCCTTTGCAAAGTGAGGGGCCAAAAATTGAATGCAGTACAAATAACACCTTGAGAATGGCTCAATCAAAAAGGGTGTGATTTATTAAAAGGGCTTGACCGCAGGGTGGGGGGGGAGGTATGCGGGGGGGTCCTTTTTCACTTTTCTTCTGTGTGTATGTCGTTAGTGGCTTTTTTAGCCAGTAACAAGTAGTGGGTGAGTGGCTGCAACGAATGGAGCAAGAGGAGCAGTACCTGAAGCTCCCTCTGCCCTTGCTGTATGTCTCTCTTCACAGCAGGGCCAGTATGCAAACGCCTGAGCAGCCCATGTAAAAGAAGCAGAAACCAACCTACTCCCAAGCATACCAGGGTGCTTGCAGTCCCATTCTACTCACAGTGAATCAACAAGCACAAGGAGATGGGAAATGGGAAAGTCATGCCTCATGCTCTTCCAGAGCATAGCAGGTCAGTACCCTGTCAGACCTGTTTTTCAAGCACAGGGACATAAAAGGTGGGTCCTTACATGCCACAGGGCTAACACAGGAGTCTCCCAGACCCCATGTCTTCAAACAGGAGCAAGACTGAAGAAGCTTATTGATTGCCCATGCTATTTTGGCATTTGTCCACCTTGGCATCTTCTTCTCCTTAAATCCTTCCTTCCATAATCAGCCAAAATGGACATGATCTTCCACACAGTGGACAAGATTTTATGTCTAGTGGGAAGTGAAGTGGTATGTGCCTCCTTGTCATACAGCCACGCCACTGGCCGTACGGAGTGAGGGGGGCAGCAGAAGCTTCCTACCAGGCAGGAACTTCAGATTCTCATGCAGTCAGGGAGAAGGCAAAGAAATTAAGTTTCTCTTCCCCCTCCACTTCCAACTTGCCCTATACAATAGCCAGTGTGGTTAAACAAGAACAACAGGATCTTGTTATTCCAATATATTACTCTGGAAGCCAAGTGGGTCTGACATGCTCCTACCTCCTTATCAGTCCCTGCCCTTCCATCATGCTTGTGCAAGTGTTTGTGAATCTGCTTAGTAAACTAGTAACTGAAGCAGCCCAGCCTGAAGAAATGCTTTGAAAATTAAAAAAAGAGTGATTGTCTCCCAGAACATTTGTATCCATTCCATTGTCTCATGGAGCTGTAGGAATAAGCAGAAAGCCAGTTTTCCCGAGACAAAATGTCTGCTAGTCTCCACCACTGTTGAACCATTAGAGTCACAGTAAATGGGAAAAATATTCCTATAATTTCTGTGTGTGATACAGAGACACGTCTATGTCTATGTTTAAGTCCCTGCTTGGTGACTCTCAGGGCGTCCTGCAAGCCCCATGGAGCCTCAGCCTGCCACCTGCAAAATCAGCTTCCCTGCCTGAGACAGCAAGTAAGCAAAAGACTGTGGCATACTCTGACACAGTTAAAATGGAGCCCATAAAAGCACTGGAGCTAGAAAGCCCCCTGCCACCCTCAGACGAGGGGTTCTGGGGAGAACTACTGGCTCTGAGGGATGGTGACCACCCATGTCAGCACAGCAAGCTGGCACAGAGCAGCTACATCACCATGGCACTGTGCCCAGGTTGTCAGCTCTTCCGAGAGTGTTTCCTCACTGCCCTGGGTCATGTCTTTCTCACAAAGATTTTACAGGGATGTCATAACTATACATCCTCCCATATGCACGGTTAAGAATTAGAGCTTTCCTAATCCTGCATAATTATTAACATGAGAGCAATTAGAGAGAAAGATCAAATAGCTTCTTATTAAAAGACCAAAGAACACAAAAGGCTACAAATTGGCATAAGAAATTTTGATTCCAGAATACTAAACCCCATAACCTATGGAGTGTGTACTTTATATTATATATGTGCTATGGTATGTATTATTCAAATTCCACCTGTCCCGTGCAATGTGGGAACAGTACAATTCATCGTGTAGGTCTCCAGGTAAAGGAGAAGTGACACCTTGTGTGGCTGTGTTTTCTAATCCCACACTTTTATGGTCAGACTTTGGAATATTATTTTAAGTTCAGCTAAAACATTAATTGGAGATTGTGATTTATAGCTAATTTTTTTTTCATCATTGAACTGATAAAGTAAGCTATAACGAGAACTTTCTGGATGATAGATGTCATTCTTCTGAGTGGTGCTATTAGCACTTGTCCAGTTTCAGGAATATTTATTAAAGAAAAAAAAGACACACATATGGCTTGGTGTGATTATGTAGCCCTTCAGAGTAAAAGAACTGTTTAAAAGAACACAGCTTCCTAAAGCTATGTTTATCTCCTTTTAATTTCTATTACTTTTTCCAAGTCTGTCAGCTTTACATATAATTTTATGTTTTGTCAAATGAAGTTGATAACACTAATTTCACAGCAATAAAGGCCAACATTCATAAACTACAATAACAAGCCAACACATGCCTGTGTCTGTGAATGGGAAGGGGGATAAGAAAAAGGCCTTGTTTTGGTAGGCAAACAAATTTCAGTTTGCATTTCACAAGGGATTATCATTAGTCTTGAGCAAACTGAATGTCTGTGAACATCTTATATTATTCTCATAGTCCACAGGTTTTGCAGAGGTATCTTGACTTTGCAGATATTTCTTTCATGTAATTTCAACCTTTTTTTTTCCCCCATGTAAGAATTAGAACTGTACCATAACTTAGCAGGTAAGTCATGGTAAAAAAAATACACAGCTACCTAATGTGCCAGATATTTCTTTGGACCATGAGTGGAAGGTATTATTAGCGGTCCTTTCAGATCTTCTGACCATACTAATTAATTCTTCACACCGTATTCATATTTCTTTTTCCATGCTGCTTTCTACTCTTTTACTTTATTTTATCATTAGGTATTATTCTATGTGATCATTTTCTAAAAAGAACAAGAAACTAACAGTATTTCATTATTAGAAGTGGTCTTTGTAATGAGGAAAAGGCTTGTTATGAGGAAAAATGAGTTCACCCATCTCTACTTGTTTTGTATACAATATTCTCCTAATAGTGAGAAATACCTTGACAAAATCTCCTTAATTAAAACATTCAACAAACCAAGTGCCTGTAGTAGCTGGCTTTATAGATTTACACAGCACTGTACCTTAAACAGTGGTTGGGTTGAATTCAATGATGAATTGGTGTGATCTATGATTTCTTTGGCCCCAAAGTATTTTCTACTGTCTAAGCTTTTTTTTTTTCCCTCCTAGTGTACTTGAACACCTTCAGAGTTACTTAATTACCGAGAATAATTTTGATTCACAATTATTTAGTACTGTGTGTGTTACATTCTTGTCCCTTTACACAAATCCTTCTCCCTTGGCCTATTTTATTATAAAAAGCTTTGACAAGGTGAGAGTGTGATTCATGGGATCTTGTTACATTAATGAACTCCTTGTGAATATTGAAAATATCAAAGAACTGTTTCTCTTTTGAAGGAATCAATTACAATTTCTTTCCCTTGCAAGCAGTTGTTTGTAGCTCTTTTCATAACATGTTTTCTTTAAAATGAAGAAATGCAAAAAACTTCTAACAAAAAGTTACTTTCCCATTGAAAGTTACTACAGCTTGCCTATGGGCAGAGAGTTTTTCATTGAATAAAAAAAGTCCAGAAAAAAAAGAGTAGTTGTAGATAAACAAACCAAACCTACTATTTCATTGTAATATCCATGGCCCTTAATCATAGGTGATCGAAAATAAAGCCAGAAACACAAGATTGCCAAATTGTGTACAAGCAGCTGTTTGGAAAAGCAAAAAGAAAATTAGCATATTGAAAAAAGAATGCTACATCTTTGGCATCAGCTTTCTTTAGACTTTTCTGTAGCTGTAACAGTTAGTCCAGAGAGGTGTAGTGGACCAAGAGGAATGGGAGAGCACCTGGAATAAGTGGTGCATTTGTTTGAAGCTGTAGAGCAGCATCTGGGCTGGGTTCAAATGAGTTCGTTGATGGTACTTCTTGGAATGACTTATTCTTGGTGGTGTACTTTGATGAACTCTTTGAAGAAAATGGCATTCAGATGTTATGAGGCAGGAACTGACAGTCATTCTGCAATAGCGTGGAAGTTTATAGTTTACTCAGCAAAAGCTTGCATGCTGGTGTATTTTAGAAATGTCGGTCACATCAGTACTTGAGAACCCATTCTTTTTTAATTCTCTTAGTTCGCTAGAACAGAAATTAATTGCATAGTTTCAGAGTTTGAATTTCACTTATTACTTGTCATATTCATAGAACCATGATTTAAACAAGGCCTCCACTGTGCAGTTGAGAACAGTTATGAAGTCACAACAGTTTCTCCCTGACCCAGCAAACTTACTTACTGAACATTACTAATGTAAACCGCTTCCTGATAAATTTAAGGGATAGGGTCATTCTCTTGACAAATTGACACAACTGGTCAATTTGTCCCTGATGCCAAGGGAAGACCCTCATTGACCTCATCAGACCAGGGATCAAGCTGTAGTTTCACACATGCCAGAACAAAAGAAGGCAGTGAAAAACAGGAATGGGCATGAGTCCTGCAACCTTAACATAGCATATTAAACTTTTATGGAAGCATGGTGGTGTAAAATCATTTAAAACATTTTACTCATATGTGTTCAGGAATGAATTTTACTTATAGTTGCCGAAGAACTGTAATCACTGGAAAAGACATAATCTTAGTCTGCAAGCAGTCAAAAAGCTGCTTGCCATAGTGTGCATCAGAGAAGAGTTCTTTAGTTTTATGAGGAAGACAAGTGAGGCACTGTTGGTAATAGCTCAGTCACAGTCTGGTCTTACCGTGACTAGATTGCACATCTTCATCTCTACCTATTTGCTATATTATTTGGGCTGGACACAAGTTTGGTGGTGTTTAACTCACATTCCTGAAAGTCTGCTCTATGCATTGAGGAGCTAAAGTTCCTTATATATTTTTTCCATGGTCTTTGGGCATGTAGGAAGCGAATAATATTCTTTCCACGATATGCCACATGCCCACATCCCTATGTTGTCCGTTGGTAGTAAATGCAGATCATTTAGCGTGATGTGCTTCACCTGCCACAGGAGAGTGTGAATCCAGTTGACCCACTTACATCACACTATGCTGGAAATGCCAGACACTGTATCTATATATATCATACGTGTTTGCTATAACAATAGGAATCAAACAGATCTAACTGGTTTTGTTGCTATCGTGATAATGCTGCTAGCTTGTGAAAGGTGTCATGGGAAAAACTCTTTGAGCAATTTTTACGGTGAATCACAGCCACTAGGTTTGGCAAATGATCAGGTGATGTAGACCAGCATTTCTCAGCACTGCAGTGGCCAGTAATGCCATTGCAACATTCATTTCCACTTACATAAGGGAAGAACCAAACAAAAAGGAGGCAATGGTAAAGAAATATTCACAGTTAAGTCTAATTGCTATTTAGTTTTAACTGAAAGGTGTGGTAATGGTACAACACAAGGAAATCCTTGCTTTTCCAAAAAAAACCCCAAACAAACAAACAAAATTTGTTAGGCTCTCCCTTGATTTAAAGAGGTTGAAAAACTGTAGGCTCAGAAATACTTGCAGCAAGTTAAACAAATGCCTTAACTATCCGTATTTGTGAGGAGCTACTTAGTTGTTGAAATTACCTGAGTCTGCCTTTTAAAAGTAATGAACAATGTATGTATTTACATGTTCTTTTCACCAAGAAACACAAAGACAGCATCATCTTCCAGTGAATCCCTAGCTGCTGCAAGAAGTTTCAAGTGCCATCAGCACTTGATAAAATTAAAGTTTATCCAAGTTTTGTAGCTTCATTTAAAGCCATCCTACAGGTTCTTTCAATGCCAACAAGTTTGTAATTTCTTCTACAGGGAATAAATTTTGTGCCATTTCTTTCTGAAGTTCTTTCTCTCCTGTGCTTATCATAAACAGTGGTAGTAAAAGTACTTGAGGCATACAAAGTCAGGTGTACAATTTATAAAAAGCAATCTACCAGGGAAAAGAAAAAGACAGCATAACAGCCATTTGTTTGTGTCCACTATGTGCAAAAAGTGTGATCCATAAACAGATACTTTCATCTGTGTCAGAGGTAGCTTGTTCTGTGATGCTCATCACTGTTGGTTAAGACATTCTTAGGGGGGTTACTGTAAAATTTCTCCTCCAAATGTCTATGAAGGGCAAACCATGATTAAATCAGTACCTTTGAGAGGTGGAAACCCTGAGGCCACATCAAAATTAGTCTTGGTGACCAGTAACTCACGACTGAGATTAAACTATGCTTTTATGAGAACTACATTGCAAACCAACACAAGAACAAAGGCTTTCCTTCCTCTTTGTTTTTATGGATAAAATCTAGATAGAAAAAAATGAGCTCAAGTATGATGAGCTGGGTACCTTGTGATTTGTTCCCAGTAATCAGAGAAAAAATTTATCTGACCATGTGGATGTGTGGGGAGAGTTGTGAAAAAAGCATGTATTTCTTGTGCTAAAGACTGCATCCTCACTGCAAAAAGGCTAATGAAAGTAGAGTCCAGGCTCTAACCGGCCCTCCCTAGTTAATCCAGATGGTCGTTTCATGGAAAGTAACCCTTGTTTTGGAGGAGAAGAGTTCAGGTACAAAAAATTAGGGAGGGATGCAAGTTGTCATTAAATGATACAGAGGAGTTGGCAGTGAAGAAACTTTCTATTTCCTCCTTCCCACTCCCCACTTCACAGTTTGCCTCCCCCTGGTCATGCCGACACAACTAGATGTAGGGCTGCGAAATAAACCAGATCTCTGAAATGGTCCAAGTAAAAATAACCCTTCTGACTGTCTACAATTGAAGTATAATTCTTGCAGAGCTCTTGGAGATGAATTTTAATACTTATTTTATTTAAAATAAAGAAGACAAAAATGATTAACTGTCTTATCGGAAAATCACTACTGTTAAGCATATAAAGTGGTGCATCGTGCTTTTTTCAATTCATAGATTTTTTTTTGCAGCCAGAAGGGACTAGATATTATAAAGATGATTTCAAGTTCATGGAGAATAAACTAATTGAATTTTGAGTGAGAAGTAAAAATTGACACCCTAAAGTTAAAACTAGATTGGCAGGATATCTAAAAATGCAATATTGCTTATTTTAAAAAGAGAAAGAGAGTGAGAACTAACCTTAATAACAAGAAAACATGCAAGACCAAGTGTAAGTTTTTGAAAGATAAATTTATCCCACTTACATATTACTGCTGCTCGCTAAAGCTGTCTCTGCCTAGTTTAAATAGATTGATGAGAAAATGCTAAATAATAGAAATGAAAAAGTGTGCATTTCATACAAGTGAATCTGGGAACAAGAGAATAAGCTGATTGCCTAATAATCAATGTCTTCTAAATGCTTGGTAGGGATAACTTTTAAAAGCAGTGCTTAGTGTCATTTAAAAGAGAAGATGGTAAGTCATAGCACAAGTCCTTCAATAACATGGCAGTGGCATTTGATTCCTAAATTATTTGTGTAATATGCACTGTATTGTAATTCTGTTACTTTCACAAAATGTATATTATGCTATTTATACTAGAACACTTAAAGAATTTTCTGTGAAAGACAAGGCAATCAGATGCTAGCAGAAAAAAATCACCAAAAATGCCCTGATAGAAAGTGTAATCTCAACAGGGGGTTTTTGTCCTTAACCTGAATATTGCAACTTTCTGCTTTCAGTCTGCATAGTTTCCTGGACTAGGGAGCACAGTTACAAAACACTTATTCAAGGAAATTTCGATTCCTGAAGCTTAGGAAGCTTCAGCATCATTTTCTCATTGGCTTCTCCATTCTGCTCGCTTACTTGGACAATTTTCTCTCCTCTGCATGAGCTGGAGCAACCTTTCACCAGCATCCTTCCAAGCATCTCTTTCTTTCAACTTTATTACTATCAGATGGCGTCGTGTAGTATTAACCTGCTTATGTTTTAGAGTCGCTCCTCCCACTTCGTGGGTAGCTGGACTTGTTTGACTACAAAAAAATAGTGGTGGGAAAACCTCCACCATTTTGTACAGAGATTTTAGGAGAAGAGCGAAAGATGCTCTGTATCTTTCAAGACAGAGAATAAACCCAGATTTACTGAATCCTTCTAGATTGCAGGAAATTTTATAATCCTACCACAGCTTAGAGTAAAGGAGGAGCAGAGAAGGGCTTATCTATGATGCAATATAGTGACTAAGATGCTTCACTGTTTCAGATTATGACAGTTCAGCCTTTTCTGGAACAGAAATATAACCTTTAAAAATGCTAGTGCCATTTCAAAATCATTTATTGCTGAGCTCTAATAATAAATTTTTCTTTAGAGTGTCATTTTACTCTTTGCATATTCATTATGGTCTTGTTCTCAGCCATAACTTCTAAGACCTAATCTAACATGAACAAAACAATATTTAAATCAAAAAAATTTTGAAATCAGATTAGAGCACTTGTATCTTTTGCAAACTCTTTGCCTTGGTGCCAGGTACTATATTTCTCCTTCTGACATGAATAAGCACATGGTTTTAGTAAGCTATATGTGGCAGATACCTTGGCAGTATTTCTTTCCCACATCCATATTTATCAAAAATCTTTACAAAATGCTAATATAATCTTAAATGTTGGAAAGAAAACATCAATTAAAGAGACAGTTTAAACAGGTCCATTTTCATTTCAGTTTACTAGTGGTGTTTCTTTCCTTTAAATGTTGAATTTTAGCACTGGTTATTTTAATCTAGGTTCCAGACCTTCTGTGACCATTGCTTGGATAAAGATGAGGACAGTGAAAGAGTGGATGAGAAAGAAGATTTGCAACACTTTTCCCCTCGTTAGTTACATCCATGTAATTATAGCAAAGTGCTAAGTGAGTACCACTTTGCTATGCACCTGAAGCATTTTTTCCTCGACAGTGCACTGATAGTTTAGTGACACAGCCCCTACTGTGACTGAGGTTGGTTTTGGACTAAATCATATAAATGGAATAGGAGACAGTGGCTATTGGCTAGTTCAGCCAAAGTCTATTTGGCAGAGAAGATTAACCTCCATGAAACTCTGCATATTGCACATTCCATGTGAGGCTGCTGTCTGCAGCACAGGTTTACTAATGGTAGACAAAGGCAGTGCTGTAGAAAAGCAGGGAATCACTGAAAGGGTTTTCTTTAGCTGCAACAAGGATTACTTGTGTGCCAAACACATCAATATGGCAGATGACCTGGCAGAACAGGTAGTTAAAACAATTCAGTCTTCTTAGGAGTGCTGTTCTTGGGGTTAAAGCTCAAACTTCAACTCACTCAAAAGAAAATTATTCTAGAACATTTTTTTCTATAGTTAACACCTTGAGAAGGAAAAATTAGTAGATGAATATTGTTACTTCAACACTTTTATCTGTTTCATCTAGTATTTTCCAAGAGCCAGTTCAATGCCATCTGAATCTGTAAATTACTGAAATGGAAAGCATTTAAGTCTGTTGATTGGGGGGAAAAAAAAGTGAATACCATATTTCTACTGGAGAAGCCAAATCTGAAAGTGATCCAAGAAATTGTATTAATGTAAGCTGTCTCCCAGAATCATAGATGAGGCTAGTCATCAATCACTAGAGAGATATGAGAAAATAAACAGGAGAGTAAAAAGAGATTGCATGGAAACATGGTGTAAGTCCAGCAGAGCCCAGTACCAATGTGAGCTCCTGTGTGAGGTTTCCAAACCAAGTTTGTGCTCTTCTCAAGGGTGCCAGGACTGCAAGATTAGGGCTACAGCTGATCTGCAGAGACCCCAGGGAGGGAGAAGATTATCATATCACCTATATAGGCACAGTTAACTTCAGACACATAGAACAGTTGCAATTCGAGGTAATTAAAAGTAGGAGCCCAGGCTTCAATTACTTTCTTCAAAATTAAGCATCGAGTTCTTGGAATAATTTGGGGTAGCCAAGCTATCAGCCGAAGGCTGACAGGTGTAACACAGGAACTACAGGAGAGCTGTGCCCTTTAGCTGCAGTAGCTGCAGGCCAGGCAGGTGACAGGAGGTATCTCCTGTGTCCAGGAAACTGATTTGAGAGCCTAAATTCTCTGGATAACCCACAGGAAGATTGTAGGCACCTGCACTGGTTAGTTCAAGGCACTGAAGTTAGAGAACATAATTATAGCCTTCAAGAAAGTATTTACAGAGTGGAAGCCTTGCCCATTCACCCAAGACTAAGATCGGATTGAGTCTACTGTTGTGGAAGTGTGCAGCCGTTTGGCCTCTTCTGACTCCTGTCCTTCCCCAGGAGGCAAACTTTATTGAAGTGAGGCAATGGCAAAAATGCCTCATGCTGAAGCCTGCAGCTTCAGGCTGTCTTAATCCAAGCTGCTGTATCTCACCTCTTCCATTGGACCACTTTCTGACTGTCTAAGCAATTCACACAGGGTGGAGGAGATATTTGTTCAGGGAGGTGGGGAAAATCTCACCCTTGAAAAAATGTTAGGATGGTAAAAAGGAGGCATGTTTTGTACATGGCTTCTGATGGGTTCAAATGTTTGATCAGAACGAAGCAAAATCAGGGCTTGCAGCATGGGTCTTTATCTTCCATGTGTGTCCTAATATCCTCTAGGTTACTGGCTTCTCCAGAGTTGCCTTCGAACACTTGTTTCATCCTGATACAAAAAGGGAAATTTCTGAATTTTTGGCAGGATAGTAAAACCACCCAGCTACAGTCTCAAGGCATGCACCCTCTCTCCATGGGAGGTGAGCAATCAGGTTCCATACTGTTCCCTCAGGTACTGGCCCAGCTCCATAGCCTGATAAGGAGGGATAATAGGTCTACGGCCCCACCTCCTTCTTTTGCCTTTTTCACATCCTGCTCCCCAAATCTGAGTGACAACAAAGGCTAGTGCCGTAGTTCTTGGGCTGCCTAGGACACCCACAAGGCAGCCTGTCTGCATGGATGCCAAGGCTCAGCTGGGAGCAGATCCTCCACAACACAAACAGCTTTGGAGACTCAAAAGCACTTGCTTCCTTTTCCAGCCACTCACAGCATCATCCTGGGTTACCTGAATTACTCCAGGGTCCAAAGTTTCCTTCCGACCCTGCCATTCCACTCCTGCGTGACATAATCCCCTATCCTAGTGAGCAAATCTCACCTGTTAGAGGGGTAGGATGGAGGGGGAAATTAAACAGTTGTTGAGAAGTCTCCCATAAAGCGGAAAGATAATGACTGCTCCAGCCAGCACTGGCAATTGCCGCACAAACTTCCCCGCACAGCACTGCCAACGTAGCTCGCTCCTGACTGTGACACACCTGCTTGCTGAGAGCTGTGCTGCTCCGTGCCAGGGCTGCCCACTGCACCGACTGCCTGCGACTGCGCTGCTCTGCGCTCCAAAACAATGCGTGTGGCGAAGGGGAATCAAACCATCCCCTCCACTCCACTTCTACATACGCAGGGCCAAATTCAGACCTATAGCTCTCAGTCCTGGTGTAGTAGCACACCCTTCGCATCCTTACCACCTGTATATGTGCTGCGTACCAAAGCAGGAAGTCACGCTTTTCTGTCTGTAGGATCCCCTACATGAGTTACAAAGTATCACAGAGCTCATTTTAGGAGAATTCAGTGCTGGAAAATGATTTTCAGTGAATCTTTTATTAATCAACACATGCCAAATCATATCTTCAGGGGGAAAAAATTCTAAAAGAAACACAAACAAAAATAATAGAACAATTATTGCTTCAAAATTCTGATTGCCTATAAATTATAACTCTATTCAGCTCCGTGACAATTTATGTTTTCATTTATGAAACCATTCTTGTTATTAACTTTCAGTCTTGTTTACTGAGGGGAGTAGGAATACACCAAGCAGGCAAATCATTTTAAACCACGTCTTGAAAACCTAGGGTTATGGCACATGGGACACGTTTATTACCACTGTTTTAGAGCACCTGATAAGTTTAAAATGGGGCCCTATTTCAAAAGGCAGGGGTTGGCTAGGACAAGGCTACTATGACTGCAGTTCCTAATGTAAAAGTGTCAATGTGCTTGGTATATTCATAATGTGTTTATTCTCATTACAGTTTTCAATTTGTCAGTGTTTTACTGGCATGCAACCACAGAGCAAGACAGCTATTGCTGGTTAACCTTGTTATTGCAGACGAGTTACAAGTCCTGACAAGAGTCTGATAACTGTGCCTACTTATTTTAAGCCATACATGAGGAAAGGGTAGGAGGTTCAAAGTAAGTTATGCTTTCCTGTGTGAGTCCCCATATGATCACTCAAAGTTACTGTAAATATAAAAGCAGAAGTGCCCGATTGCCATTTTGTCACTATGACAAAATAGACAAGAAGGTAATCAAAAAACAGAATCAAACATGAGGCTGAAGTTACAAAAGTATAAAACCATGGAGTCTCAATCTTCTAAAGCAAATGTACGGATTTAGTCACCTGTACAGGTGCTTGCAGGATGGAGGACTTACTCCCTTGCAAATAATCTTTCCTGGAATCTATATCCCAGAAGAAACAGGTAGAGTGGAAATTACTGTTTCTTAAGGAAAAAACATGCTTTTCTCCTCCTCCTCCTTTTCCTCTTGACATGTTTACTGCTTATTTATCTCTCTCAGCAGCTTGTTGTATCCTGATGTAGACTGATTGTAAACTTGTTCGGTCAGAAGAATCTATTTTCCTATTAATTTAACAAAAACAAAACTACTTGTAAAAAAATCAAAAAAACATTATCTAACCCTGATCCCTGATTGAGGCCACATATAACTGCTGGAATGTAAATATGCTCTTTCTATTTGACCAAATGCCCCACAGTAGTTAAATAATGAGTATAGAGCTGTGAAGGAAAAAAAAATAAAATAAAAGAGAAAAGTTTAGGCAATTCCTGAATGCAATTTCACAGATCATGATAGACCAGATAACACTCTTACAGCTTTCCAAAAAGAGACACCTAAATAAAATCTTTTAAATATTCAGAGATGTTAGCCATGTGCTGTTCTTTAAAAGTGAGGACCATGGATGTGCAGCCCTACAACTGAAGGATTCATTTCCTGTTTACATTTTGTCATCTAAATTAGAAAGTCACCAAGGTCTGCCAAAAAAAAAAAAAACCAACACGAGAAAAGTTAAAGAAAAAAAAAAAAAGGAAAAGTCATCGATCTTTAAGAAGCATCTGCCAGTGACCATTTGCACATCAATTCTGATTGTTTTCCCGCTGTGGAGAGAAGTGGTGCTGCCCTGTGTATACCTTTGATTTCAACAGAACTTCCTTATCATTAAGGTCTATTAGAGTTCATTAGTGTCCTACAACATGAGCAGCTGACATATGGGAGGTAGAGCAGAGAGAGCCAGAATTCTGCTCCCCAAGAGCATCTGATGCTGCTTGGAAATCCTGCCTTTTCAGTTTAGGAACATGCTGCCTCTGAAAAGGCAATATCTTACACATAGCATTCTTTCAATGGAGGCCCATTTTATCAGAAAATTTTTAAAAAAATTAAATCACTAAACTCAGATTGCTGTGGAGCTGCTGTAAAATTTAAAAAAACCCTTTTCTCATTCATCTTTTAATGTTCCCTCAAATTAGATGGGGAGGAGAGATAGTTACTTGCTTCACCCTCACCCTTCTCCACCCTATCATTTAACCACAGAAAGACTGATTTATAACAACAGTAACTTTTGTACTATCAGACATCTACAAGTTTTCAGTCTGCAATTTTACCTCACATGAATAGATACTGCAGACTTAACACGCTTCAAAAAGTTAGAACCATTTAATGAACTACTACTAACGTGACTACACTTCTGAGAACATGCAGTTCTTTCAAATGTGTTTCCAAGTGAAATAACGCTTCTGAGATTTATAATAACATATATTTTTTTTTCCTGAAAATTCAGGACTCAACTAGTTGTAAAGCCAAGAGTGGGGTGTATAGACATCTCCTTGTTAGCTCTGAACTGGACCATTTTGAAGATAGATGGCTTTAAGTAAAATTATGCTTAAATTACTCTTTAGTATTTGAAAGCTGGTTATTTTCTTCTTTTAAATCTGTTTTGACCCAAGCTTGGTTTTCAGAAAACAAAGTAAATTAAATGTAAAATTGTCCATTTCTGAATTTTTTTTTTTGCACTCTTGTGAAGGTTCTGCTCCAGGATACTCCAACTCAGAGTAGAAATTTCCTACATCATTTCACAAAACTTCAAGATGGAACAACCATCCTCCTGATAAAGCGTTTGTTTAGAATAACCCCATCTTTTAAGTGCAAGCTCTCTGGTGCCAGTTTTGCCACCTCAGTAAATACTTATAAATGAGTCACAGGCCTCTGAACAAAAACTTTGAATTGAGAGCCTGACTGAAGCATTGTCATTAGTACCCATATTCATGTTTCACTTGCTGGCCTTGTATCTGCTACTTTTATGGGAAAATCAAATGCTTTTCAATATTACATTCAATTTGTGTCCTATATTTCAGGCAACGTTTAAATTCTACTTCTTGAGGCTCATGCTGATGTGTAAATAGAATGTTTCTTTATGAATCATACAGAGTTGTCAGCATGATGGGTCTTGGTTAGAGTTTGCACACTTACAAAGCTAAACCTCAAGGGACTTTTTGTTGGTCTGAAATGGCACATTTAAATTTATTCTCTTTATATCCAGTGCACAAAAGAAGCTTATTTTTATACTCTGATACCCCTCAGTATCAGAGGGTGAAACATCAAGAGTAATGAGGAATAAAGGATGTCACAGACATTCCACCAAAACAAATATACCTTATTGTACACAAAATACTATGCCAAGGTTAATCCCATTTTTAGCTCTGTGGCCGACAGTCCATAGGGACTGTGGTGTCTCCACACAGCTATGCTACATAGACAGCCTGTAACTGTCATTGGATCAGTAGATTTACATGGCAACACACTGTTTTGGAAAAACATCACCGGTGAATTAAGGTTGGTTGGTTGGGTTTTTTACATTAAGTGCCAAGCAGAACTTAAGAACTGACATGAACCATGTAAGGTCCATCACCAAGGGATTCCTAGCCACCTATTTCACCCCAGTCATTCACCGCTTTGGAAATGCAGGCTGAGTTTCCTTAGCCAGTTTCATCTTGGGATCAAACCAGAATTCAGACCAACAAGGTTCTCTGAAATTAAAAAAAAAAAAAAAAAGTGGGGTAGCATCTCAGCATCTCATCAATATGGTTGCAGTCCTGCAACCATATTGATCTTCATGAGGCCAAGATCATTTCATGTACACCAACTCCCCTGATGCAACTGGAGAGCCAGAGATCACCTGGCTGATCACCTTGCACTTCTCTGCAAAGGATGTTAGAGACATGAATCCCAAAAGAATTTGCAATTGCAAAATAAGCCTCCTACAGAAATGCAGGGAATATGCTGGAAGGAAAAGATCTTTCCTTCAGTCATGCAAGGCAAAACCACAGCAGGTATTCTCTTGCAGGTCTCTGTACTACCTGGACATTTCAGGTGTTGGAATTATATACTTCCCTGGTCTATAGCAGAACAAAAAAAACAAACTTTAAAACAAAGAAAAGCATTTATTCTCTCTGTCTTTTTTTTTTTTCTTTTTTTTCCCCAAGGTTTTAGATTTGGAAAGATGAGACAGAGAAACCATAACACTGAGGGGAAATAAGACAAGGGAATTCATGACTAAATAATTAACATTCTTACTATTAGAGTTACAATGGCTGATGAACTGAGAGCAGGCTGCTCATAAGGTGAGGCATATAGGACACGACGGAGAAGGGTTTGAGTAGACAGTAATACAAGTGTTACAGAGGAAAAAGGTGAGTTATAGTCCCATCAGCATGTGACCTGCTGACATGGTTTTAAACTGCACTACCCTTACTTACATTATGTTCAAACACAGTAGTTAGCCTGGGTTGTAGCATAGCTCATTTTTCCAGTGCTAATGATCAGGATTGCAGGAGGAAAAACTATGAAGAACATAAACTAAGTGCATGCCGATATCTCCATATTTGTGTACAGACTGCCCCATGTATTGCAAAGGCATTAACTGGGACATCTTCTGGTGGTGCTTGAATGGGTAACAAGATTATCCTTAGCAACATCACCATGAAGAAAGTGTGCAAGAACAGGCTGATTATCAGAAACAGCACAAATATTTTACTTTTCTGCCTGAAAATAGTTGAAAGCAATAGGAACAAGTATCTGGTGCCAAAAAAATACGAATATTATCACTCCAGCATGGGATTCCTGAGCCAGCTCTCAAATTTGAGTCCAAACATTACTGACAATTCTTTAAAAAAAGTTCAGTAACATGTTTTTAAAAAATCCAAATGTTTCTGCAATTACTTTTTTCATCCAGATCTCAAAGAAGAAGTATCAGAACGTGAAGAGAAAGGTCTGGCAGTCCTGCTGAGCAAGATGAAAACACAACAAGAGCTAGAAGACTCACAAAAACAAACAACCCCTCCCAACTGGGTTGTTTGTTGTGGGTTTTTTTGGTGGTTTTTTTTTTTCTACATTTCTCCAAACAAGAAATTAGGAAAAGTGTTTGTATATTAAGGAAACTATCCCTACATTATTTGATATATTCTTCTCAATATTGATTATTAGGATATTAATTGTTCATACTTGCCAAGGGTGTCCTCTCTAACTGACTGAAATCAACAAAACGTTAATATTAATTCCCCACCTCTGCCCCATTTTCTGGAGCAGCTGTGGAGATCTGAAAGACCCTGTGGTGGCAGAGGACAAGCCAGTCCCTAGTGGTGCCTACATCCACTGTGTGGCTACAGGGACAAGCCAGGGTCCCAGGAAGTTGCACAGACATCCCCATCATCCTTGGTGGAATCACAGAGATGCACATCTCGACTGTGCATGTTGCTGAGCCCTGGACTTGCTGGATTGGACAGCGGCTCTTCTCCATTGTCTGCAGAGAGGAGGGACAGAGGGAGATGCCTGAGCAGTTCCCAGGGAGAGATCCAAGAGGAGCAGGGGCTGGGGCTCTGGAGGCAGACACAGGCACAGGTGTCTGCAACCGGAGTGCCGGAGGGAGGGTCACCTCGCCAGCATGAGTCCAGATGGCATCGCACATGGCTCTCCTCTTGCCGGAGCCGTATCTACTGAGGCAGCACCTAAGGTCATGACAAGGCTTGGCAGGCACCTTACAGAGCTCCCTCTACCCCCACAGTTGCTCGGATTTGGAAGGCCAATGGGTTTGCAAACGACAAGCTGCTCCCCCCTGATCTGGGGAAGGCTACCTGGTGACCTTCCAAAGACAGTGCCTACCAGCCTTTGCCCTGGGATGGGCAACCTGCTTGCTCCAGGAATAATAAAGAAAAAGCAAAAGAAAACAC
This sequence comes from Dendrocincla tyrannina, assembly GCA_035047865.1. Lineage (NCBI taxonomy): Eukaryota > Metazoa > Chordata > Aves > Passeriformes > Dendrocolaptidae > Dendrocincla > Dendrocincla tyrannina. Next base: position 35,675,849 of record JAWWMP010000081.1, on the reverse strand, counting down.
AGTGGTGCTCCTCTACTTATGCCAAAGTTACAGGTGCAGGGTCAGTTGTTCCTTGCCTGGGAGACCCCTGCAGCATTGTTTGGCTTGTGGTATGTACCCAGAGTGGCTGGGAATGGTGGACCTGGACTCAGAGGCAGCAGCTCTCACCAGCCAGGTGCTGTGCACCAGGCATGGACTTAACACCGGTACTAGTCGAGGGCTCTTGGCTAGTAGATATGGTGCCTGGTCATTTTTTGATGTTCCCAACAGAACTAGCTTGAACACTTATGCTTGAACATTGTGTTCTTCCTCCCTGCTTTCTCCAACACTGTGAGTGGCCACATACTTCAGCATGGGTGCATATTGGTGGAACCTGCACATGAGACCAAGTGTTAGAATGGCTTTACCAGGGAGACTACAGTGACTGCAGGAGTGTGGATCAAGTCCAAAGGCATGCCACACAGTCTGCACCCCGAGGATGAGTTTGAGACAGTCCAGGGATACTACAAAGGTACCTCTCTGATAAGGATATGACAGGAGTCAGAGGAGATGATCCTCTGGGTCGCCAATAGTTAAAGAAGCATTGAGAGTGATATAAAGTGACAGAATAGTCAAACGTCTGCCCAAGACCACAAACTCCAGAAATCTTGTGACTTATACATAGTTTTTATGTTTGTTTTTTTTTTTTTACAGGATCCAAGAGCATGAAAACATGACCTAAATATATTGAATACAGGTGCAACTGTGCATCACTCAACCTGAAGCAAGAGAGAGGGTGGACTGCACTGTGCATCTCAGTAAAGTATTAATATAATAGGAGGTGTACCAGCTCAGCTTATAAAACAATCCTCATTCTTGTCCTTGAGTTTAGTTCGTTGTTGAGGCACACGCTATAGGTTAAGCATTTCAGCTCATTTAAGGAGTTACGACCCAGCACCATTCTGAGGCTACCATATTCCAAAAGACTGAACATCACTGTTAATCACAGCTTTCCAGCAGATCCAGAGAGTGAATATCATAAAATTGTTTAGTAAACAGTGCATCTGCAATGAATAAAGATGAAAGCTCAATTTGAAATATTTGAAAGTAATTTCTAAAGAAAAAAGAAAAGGCACGAATACGTATTACACATTTGCACAAAATCCTTTTCTGCTGCTATTATGGTGTACCTTCCTGGGATAAATGTGTGGTTTACAGCATCTACATTACAATGTATAACTTTCAGCACTCACTTTATGCTGTAACACATACACAGACACTTTTTTTTCTCCTCGATCTTCTTTTGGATATGATTTCTTACGGCTTGTCTACATGGGGGAAGTTAAGCAGCATAGCAATTCCAGGATAACTACTCTGTGATAGCTCCCTGTGGACACTTCATTGCAATAAAAAAAAGACTTTATTTGGGAATAATTACTGTGCATTGCGAGTAGTGGAATAATTATTCTAGAATAAAAATCAGTCTAATTCCAAGATAAAGTATATATACCCATGCAGAAGTTTTTGTCTGTTTGTTTGGGGTTTGGGCTTTTTACCCCAGAATATGGATACTGTACAGGAGTGGGTAGAACACTTTTTGTCCCCCCTGGAATAGCTATGTCAATACATTTTTTCCTTATAGATAAGGTTATGGCATCGAGTTAAATAAAATAGCTGTCACCTGGATTCTTGTTAGTTCACAAGTGTCACAAATTTTATTTTGTGGGATCATGTTAGAATACATCTTCTCTTTAGTGCATCTCTAGCAAAAAGAGCAATTGTCTCTGGTCCATAAATCTAAAAGACTAAAATTGTGACTGGCAAACTCTTACCAGATAGTGTTTTGTCCCTCCTCCCTAAATGCAACTGGCTATTTATTGCAAGCAATTAGATAAAGATCCAAGAAGCCTTGATGTTTTGCCTGTTAAGCAAAGCTGAAATAGCTCTCCACCTGGCCAAGACACGGGCCAACCACAGTCATCTCTCCTGGTCTTGTAGTGCTGAACTTTCTCCAAGTTCACTCAGGCATCCCCTACCTCCTGTATTTATGACCTCTTCTGCTTTTTATTTTAAGTGGCTCTGCTCTCAGGCTGTGGGTGGAGTGAAATTGTAAAATTATCTGCCAATGATGCTGGTTTTCCATTAAGCTTCAGGAAAAAGTGTTTATTCAGTAATTAAAAGCTCTTTGCTTTTAGATGTACCTAAGTGTTTCTAGCAGAAACATAAGTCATGCAAAAGAATCCATTCCACATTCATCTTGCTGGTCCACCTTTCCCTTTTAAAGACGTAATTCTGTAATTCTGGTTGAAGGTGATCTTCAGGGTCCTGAGTCCTTTCATAATATGACCTTTCATTTCCCTTCTTACCCTTTAGCATTTTTAAGGAGATCTGGCAACAAAGGCTGTTTCAGATACAGAATGTGTTTGTGATACTAATAGTGTTAATGAATAGTCCAGTGGAGATATTTAAAGTATTCCATGAACCATAAGGAGTTAAATTCAACTGTCTTCAATGTGAATCTGCTTTATGTACAGATAAATTACCAGGCAAAGAGCAAGCTGCAAATGTTGCTCTTGATTCTGTGTACACCAGCATTTTTGGTAATTTTTAAACATTCTATATTATCTTTTAAACAACAGATGGTGTTAATAAAATTATAAACCACACCCCATAAAATGCCAAACAGCAATAGCATTTTCCATGGAAATAATACAAGGTATAATATTTCCACATTTATGAAAAGCTGAGCATGAAAAACATTCAGGTTGCAAAAGATAAGACCCAAAATAGTGCTTTTCATTTCTTGTTAATGCAACTTCAGCATTTTAATTAGTATCAATTACTGCAAATGGAGTTTTGGATGTGTTTTAACTTGTTCAAAAGTTTCAAAAAAGAAAGTTTTTATTTGTTTGGTATTAGTTCTCACAGCAAGTTCAGATGTGCTATGAGGAAAAAAAAAAGGATGTACTTAAGAAAGGGAGCTTTCTTTGAATCACTTAAAATGAAAGAGATGGATGACGTTTAGTTTTTTGTGAGCTCTGAGTATTAAATTACTTAATAAAAGAAAAGTAAAATTTGGCAATGTCAGGTAAGTAATCAGAAAATAATGAAAACTCTCTAAAATAGGTGACAAGTCAAAGCTCTGTCAAGGGCCAATTCATATTCCAGGAAATAGAACATTAACTTTGATCAAAGCAAGAGCTTTTGGTACTTCCACAGATGGAAAAGAATCAGACTAGTTAATGCAGAGATCTTTATTCTACTGACATTTTTCAACAGTTTATAAACTGGATGGAAACAGACTGGCTTTCCTCTTCAGACTAAACTTGTGGTCTGAATATCAGTCCAGGAGCACACTACAGTAGTTTCTTAGCTACAGGATGGAGACATATGGGCAAAACAAGTGTCTTCTATGTACACAGAAGAATGCCACCAAGCCTGTCATCACTTGGGTCATTCAGCACTTCCTCTGCCTATTTTGAGCCCAGCCTGCTGCCTTATCACATTATGCGGAAGAGAGAATCTGTTTCTTCTCTCCTCCATCTATCTTTTTGATATTCACAAGGCAGTCCTCTTCCCCCCTGAGAAGCCCAACAGCCATGGCAACTCAGCTACTGATCTTAAAGAAATGAAACATGACTGTATTTGTTAGAGAGCTGGGCAGGAAGTCTGGTATTGAGGATCTGAGCATAGCTAGACTGCAGCACCTCGAAGTGTGAACCCAGTCAGACTCTGCACTTAATTATGGAAAGTAGTGATTATGCAGGATGAAAGTCCCGTCTCAGCCAACTGCTGCCAGGTCTACCTGTCTTAAGGTGTTCCAGCAAGGTGTGTGGCTGAATCCTTGTAGCTCCACCCTCCTTTCATAGTCTCCTGTGGCATGTGTGCATCTTCATTTTATAGTCTTCAGGGCTAGTCCTCTGAGTGCAGTTTGTATGAGTCAAGAGACTCATGCTGGCGTTACTGAGATCAGAATCTAGCCATTTGTATGTCTGAGCACATATTCTCCTTGAAACAAGTTTGTAGTAGTGTATTTAGGAATGTTTCGCACTCAGGTTCAGATCTGGTTCCAGCTGGAGTTCCCTTGTAATGTTCCAAATCTCATTAAGTTAATGAGAGTTTTTTTCCAGCAATTTCAACGGGATTCCCTGTTTCTGTGCCCACATCTTCAGCTCAGCCATGCACATGGGAAGCCAGGATGAGTCGGGAACAAGAGGTCACGCTCCATCCTGGCTACACCCTTCACAGCAGGACAGTGAGAAGGGAGGCAGGGCAGACAGGTAGGCACTCTTGATGGCCTTCCTCATGCCTGGCATTCTCCTTCTCCCCAGTTTTCTCTGTTTATTGGGATGGTCAGAGACTTGAATTTAGGAATGGAGGACAGGAAAGTTGCACAAGTAAAAGGGAAAAAACATGAATTCTCTGGGGAGTGCACACTGACATAACAATGGTGGGCAATGGTCTGACCCCCACCAACAGGTCAAGTTCAGTCATTTAAGACATGCTCTTTTATTTTTCGAGTATATTATCAAATTGCCCTGTTATATCTGGCTGCTTTATTGACCATCCCAAAAAAGATTGCAAACAGAAGAGACTGCCCTCAGATGAACTGAGGGATGGCTGAAAACCTGGCATAGCAGGTGACAAAGCTGACATTTTCATGGAAAGAAGACTGTAGCAATCAGGACAGTCAAACCAGTACCTTTAATGAGAACTACATTCACCCACACAAACAAGTTGAATGGACTCAGAGATACGTATCTTCTCATATCCAAATCATATACTTCCTATTAGCACTACAATTATTATACAGACTCTCTAAGAGAAGACAATCTTCCTAAATATTTATTTAGTGTTGATAGAATTGATTACAAAACCTCTCTCTCATTCTGAGAATCTCTTACAAGACTCCCTTGTTCCCAAGTTCATTATTGCTACTTATATTATTACTGTAAATCTTTCTAATGCCTCAAATGCTTGGCTCAGAAGAACATTTTTATAATGAGGGTGGGGCAATGCAAAACTTTTCCTCTCCTAATTCATTGCTAAATTGTATTTGCAAGTTCAAATGCCAGAGTGATGAAATCACAATATTATTCATTGGATTTTGTTTGATTATTTGGTAGTGTTGTAGGGAACATATCTATAAAACAACATGAAAAGCAAAGCAACAGAGCTGTAGGGGTTTTCCGGAATTTCTCTTCCGCACACATCAATTTTACTGTATGACTGTCCTGAAAGATTTATGCTTTGTGTTTTGAGGGCCAGGTTTTAAATGGCTCCACAGAATAAAAATATTAAAATTTAAATACAACTTTAAAAATGTGTGTTGGACCTTTGGGCCTTCTGAAGAGGTCAAGTTCAAGACACTTATAAAAAGACCATTCCCAGAGAGACTGCATGGGAAAGCCTATTAACATTACTGCTTTCCCTTTATTTCCCCTTTGATCATAAAATAAGGTTATGGGTGGCAAAAGCTGTAATGGTGGGAAGATCCCAAATAGGATAGTATGATTTAATCTACTGAATATAAAAAAAACCAAATTACCAACAACAGTATGGTGGGTTACCAAGCAAGAGTATGACTACAAAGTGCCTTGCTAAGGACAAACAAAAACAAAATCTATGGAAAAAAAGCCAAGTATGCAACAGGAATGAATTTTAAAAAAAAAAATAAGGAAGAAGAGAATTTTCATTCTACTTCTTCTTTAATTAAATCTCATTTTGTCCATATGACAAAAAACATAACAATTATTTAAAGTGTTCCTAAATATTGAGTAAAAATAAAGAAGCTCTGCATCTGGCTTAGGTAATAACAAAGTACAATTATCTGTTTATGGTAGGGACATGACTCGAAATCTCCATATTCCATATGGAGAATATTCTTTTCCTACTTCTGCAGGCCTAATAGTGACAGTGAGTGATTTAGGGGAAGACAGGAAGATTATAGAAGTCTACACGAGCACTTCTGAGCTCATTTTTGTCCAAACAAACTGGCTTTTGACTGATATATGTATTTTATACTAAAAGCTAGGGACTTTTCTCAATTTTACTGTACGATGTAAAATTTAGAAAATATACTATATGAACTGTCTTCCATTGCTGGTCAGGCCAGTTTTTTACTATGTGGGTATCAAAGGGGCCCTAGTGCAAAACAGACTTAAGTTCATTGATTTTAAATAGTCCAATCTAAATAAAAGCAAAATTTGGCCCTGAACACCTCTAAGCAAAAAACTCTGCTACTGTCATGAATATCTTAAATGTAATCATTTTTCTTTTAATTAACATTCTAAAGAGAAGAGGAAGTTGGAAATCCAGATAAATCTGTTATGAGTCAATTAAGAAGCCAGGATTAGCATATGCAATCAAGATGGGTGCAGCAAGATTTCATGGAAGAGTTCATGAGGAAGGAATCAGGATGTATCATTTGCATGGGCAACCTCCTTGGTTTGTGTTCTGCTCCACCTCAGTATTGTTGACTTGACTCACTGCATGAATATTGCCAAGCAGTAGCAAACCACGATTTCATTTTCCTGTTTGCCCAGATGCAACTTACCTTAACGTGCAGTTTTAAGAAACACAAATCATATGAACTATGACAAACAGTGGTCCTTTTCTTCTTTCTGCAGACATTCTTTTTGATAAAATCTTTTCCTAAACCCCAGTTGTATGAATATCATCAGCAGATACTATAGACTGTCCTATTCTTTCCTGCATCAGATAAATGATATTGAATAGCCCTCGGGACTAAAGTAGGATACTTCACACATAGGACACCTGAACAATGGAAGCCTTTATCAAGGGGTGATTGATTAGTGGAAGATATAAAAGGAGTGGATGAACTCACAGCAGATACTATCAGATAAGCATTTATATTCTAAAACCAATGTCCAATTTACAAGAGAATGCAGCATTTTGTTTCTGCTCTTTGTTTTGTTCTTGTTGTTGGGGGGGGCGGTGTTGTTTGCTATTTTGCCTTTCTTTTTTTTAGTAAAACAAAGAAAAATAAACATTAGCGTAATGGGTGCAGAGCTTGACACTTTTAACATTTTTAGCTGTTTATTCTAGAGTTCAGCCATCACAGAGAATCTATCTCTCCATGATGTATCTTTTCTATAAATAAACCGAAGGGCATGAGTATACTGGGATAAAAAAGTAATATTTTTCTAACTTCACGTTTCACAGAAAGAATTCAAGGCTTTTGAAATATGATACTCAGTGGTAATAAAAATAATTTAATATATATCTGTGATCTCAATTGTTTTGAAAAAAGCTGTCCTTAGCACTGCAGAACAATACAAATTTAGCACAGCTGCTGAAAGACAGTCACTACTGAACTCAGTTTCAACATATGGCATGATTTTGCTTAGACCTACACATTGGAGGAGTTTGATGAAAACTAAACAACCATTCATAGGTCCCAAGCCTCACTTACCAGGGTTCACATAAAACCCTACATCTAATGCCAGTTGAGAAAACTATTTGTTTTATAATGACTACAGCAAGAGTACAGAACATGAGAAAATGAGAAAAACTGAATTTCAGCCACCTGAAGCTGCTAAAAGGTCATGTCTGCTTTTGCTGACTTCATATTCAGTAGTTACAATAGGCTTTGCACAACACTGTTTTTCCAAGTGTTGACCAAGGCTTACATTGATACTAGTTTAACACAAGATTTGATACCTTCAGATTCAACAAAGAAAATTACACTACTTCACAAATGTAGTTTCCTAATTTGATTTTTTTAAAAAGAAATCCAATACTGAGTTGTGTTATCTTTTTAAACATGCTACGCAATGAAAGATGGCAAGGCTCTGACATTGCAGTAAAGACTGACCACTAAAATCATGGCAAAATAAGCCTTTATTCTAAGACAGAAACTTCAAAGTATCAAAAGAAACTCATCTATTGGACCTTCTTTTCTCTTACTGAATCTTGCTCAATTATATTTGTCTACATCATAGTCAACTGAAAAAGAAAAAAAAAAAAGAAAAGTAGTAAGGAAACTTGCAATTCAGAAATGCTCTACATGGACTACATTTTTAGAGGGTGTAAACACATTAGACTATATCAATGTATGTGAGCAAATTTGTGTAGAAGGGTGTGTTTCAGAGGCTTCTCAATGTGTGCACACTATTAAAATCTGTCTGAGATCTGTTTGGAGAAAGCAACAATTATATTTCTTATTAAAGAATATGCAATTACAGCCCTCTTAGCACTTCCTGCTTCCTTCAACAATGAAGACCTGTCTGCATCGAAGATTATAAAGTCCTCCACTGTTTCACTAGGTCACCAGACTAAACAGGCCAATCCACTTTCACGGCAATTTATTCCAGATTTTCTCTTTTGGGCCAACTTCTTTTATAATACAACTGGCCCTAGCTGGAGATTTGCAGCACTGCCACTGCAGGAGAGCTAGCCTCTGTAAAATGACATAGACTGATGTTTAAACAACAAAAATTTTTGTGAAATCCCTAATGTATTTATTCTCATATCTGTTATCTTTAAATTCTTCATCAGACATTGACAAATATGGTCTTCAGACTTCTCAGGTTTCCACAAAAGGTACCACAGCCATAGCCGGTGCAAACACTTTATGTACTAAACCATTATTTTAGTTCCTTTTTGTTTATGGCATTTGTCTGTCATCAGAAAAACCAGAAAGTCTACAGTTCAGATTTCTCAGGATCATAAATGGTTTGATTAAACTACAGATGTAAATTAAGACCCAAATCTGTATCTTTACGCATAGCCAGAATAACCAGCTTGTTAGCTAGGGAAAGCCCAAGATATTTAGAATATTCCATATTGCAGGATGTAGATCACAAATGGAAGGGTTCCAGGGCAGCTTTGTAACCTCTTCTTCAGCTGTATCAAGCAGGTTTGGGGAAGGAAACACACAAGGGACAGACTGTCTGCACAACTGTGCTCCTACATCCTATATGTGGCAAAGGCAGTCAGTTATGGCATGGCAGAGGAAATCTGTGCACTGGACTGCTGTCACATTGTTACCTTTTTTTTTTTTAGGAATATATTGTGCCCTGATTTTGGAAGTCTTCAAGTAGGAAAAATGAAATTATTTCTAAAGGAGAAAAAAGCATCTTTGAATATCATTACACTTCTCCTAAAAAGGGTAAAAATTTTCATATGTATTTCTACTTTAATTTAGATAAATTCCATAAAAATATAATTCTAACCTTGTATCCCACAGGACTCAAAACCAATATGAGTGTCTAGCCATTCTAGCCATTAGAGCATCTAATGGGAAACACTTACAGTGAGAATTTTCGTTATAAATAATATGCAATCCAACTGTTTCCTGTGCTGTCCTTTGTGATACAAAGTAAAAATGGACAAGAAACTCTACTCAGAGAACTGTTACTAGCAGATACCATATACTGGTGCTAATATGAAACCAACTTATGAATAATCAGAGACTGATTTATATGGCCTAATCCTATAAAGGATTTTGGTGCTCCAACACTGAATTTTTCATCTCACAGTTCCCTACCAGGTATCACGTTTTGAAAATGTGACTCTCCTGTGGTGTACATGGGGAGACACCTGGGTGGCCTGGAAAACAGCCAGCACAGCGTGTCTTGACCTCAGCATAAGATGACTGGAGTTAACCAGGGAAAAAATGAGCTTTGTCCCCAGTCTAAAATCCTGCCTACTTCTAAAGCCACGGCTCTACCTGAGGGTTACCTCTAAAGACAGGGCTCTGCCCAAGGCTGTCTGAGAGATGCCTTCATCCAGTCAGTATCTACACCCTGATTCTTTTTATGAAAATAGGTTCCTGTGATCTTTCCTTCAAAACTTATGTTTTATTAAAACATAGCTGGAGGAGAAGCTGGCTTTCCATCTCCCTCTATATAACAACACTGTGATTAGAGCACTCACGCAATCATGGGATTCATCTCTCTTGCCCTGAAAGGCCCCAATTCACAAGTCCTCTCACCCCAGGGAGAACTCTGACCACCAGGCTGATGGTTATTTTAGAAGAGGCAGTCTCGACCCTTCTGCTGAATCAGTGCCCTTGAGCACAAGCGAATTCAAGATTCCTTAGATCATAATCTGATGTTTAGGTTATTCCCAGGGCTGGGGCACATACTGAGTTTTCTTGGGATTATTTCTGTCTTTGCTATGCTAAATTGTTGTGGAATACACAAAATGTCCCCCTCAAAAAAAAAAACCAAAAAACAACAACCAAAAAAAAAAAAAAAAACCCAAAACAAAACAAAAAAAACCCACAAAAAAACCCCCACAGTCCTTGGGAATAAGTTCTATCATTACCACTGTGACCCTGCTGCATTTCATCAAAAAGCCAGTCATGTCAGGGAGTCTGGGCACACTCCAGGAGTGACCAGAACACTTGAGTGGAAGAACATTGTGGTCCTGAGGTCCAGAGAACCTGGGTGGGCACGAGTCATGACAGGCAAACGTAGTGCTTTGAGGTTTAGGCACCTGCTTAGCAGAGGTTTTGTGAATCATAGCTGTTTGTTCACATGCTTAAATTCCACCTGAGTCCCACACTTCACACCATCCAGATCCTCTTATTGACCAAAACACAAGTATTGACAGAGACATCTTTGTGCTCACCAAAATATCTTTTTATTTAAGAAAAAAACAGCAGCAGCTGCCAAAGACAGTTGACATGGAAAGCACTGAGTTGTTACCTTCACAGCATAATCCTTGTCATAGCTCAGCTGACAGATTGGTTATTCAAACTATGGTGCACCTATCCTTGGGAATCACATTACAAGGCTTAGGGCTTGACACTAAAGCTGCCCTGTCTGTTGATAAATCCCACAGAAAGAATTGTGCTAAATCCTAATTTCACTTCACAATATTCCCAAAATTAAAATACAATTTTCTGGAAGCAAAATGTTTATTTCAACATTGTGATTGATATCTTCCACTCTCCAAGACAGAAACATTAGCAGAAGGCCTTACTAACTAGATGCTGTAAACTCCAAACCAAAGACATGTTGTTTTAAGACTTCCTTACTCTGGGCCATATTCTGTTTAGTCTCTACAAAATCTCTACATTTCTAGTAACAAAATTTACTTTTGTCTCTAAAGAAGCACAGTGGTGAGGTGTTTATATTATCACCTACAGCAGAAAAAGATTTTTCACTGGACTTAGCAGGAATACCAGAAAAAAAAAAAAAGGTGATTTTTTCCTATTTCCTCTGGTTTCGTAAAGCTGTTTACCGAGATCTAGTGGCACACCTTGTAACTCCTAGTCAGGTATTCAAAATTGCAACATGACTATGAGTTAAATATAATTTGTGAAATATATGCCATATTTGATAAAAAATGCATATACTCAGAGTCATATGATGACATAATTTACATAGATGTAAAACCTGAATTTATTATACACAACCTATATTCATAAAAGTAGACAGTCACCTGGTTTCTCTTCACTGGTTTAATGTGGCAGTCCCTCACTAGAGGCAACGGAATTTTTAAAAGCAACCAAGACAAACCAGACACAAAGTGGAAGGAGGGAAGGAGAAAAGAACAGATGATGTGCAGGAAAAGTGGTTCCCACAAATATTAATACAACTCCTTCATTCCTTTAAAAAATTATACTTTTAGACTGACAAAAGACAGAGAGAGCAGTCAGGCAAAGCAGAAGTGAGTCTGGTATCACTGATGTACCTGCAATAAGTTGATCTTCTTTTTCGTAAAGCAAAGGTTTAAATATACAGGATGCAGCTTACTTTTTTTTTTAGGTAATCCAAAGATTTCCTGTAAAAGATATGGAATAGAAAGTAGTTACCATCTTGGAGAGAAGCTGAATGCACTGAGGTACTGCATAGGAAACATGGGTCTTCACTAAATGGTTGGAGGAAATGTAAGCCAGTCTGGAGACAGATGAATTTGTTATTACTGACATGATTTCCCTTTCAGTGAACACATTTTCAGGTGAGACATTCAAATAGTGAGGTGGCATAGGCCTAAGTTTGGGAGACAGGTGTCTAGTTGACAAAGAATAGAATAATCAAAAGACTGCAGAAATACACTGAAGATACATTCAGAAAAAGTCATCTATCTTCCACTGAGCCAACAGTGAGATGAAACATCAGACAAGATTGTGGTACTGCTGATAATGGCCACTTGCACCTAAAATATGCAAGAAGGCTACTGCACCATGGTTGTATTTGTTCAGTACCATTTTCATCTACAACAAGTAACACTTATAGCCACTTGGAACACAGTTCCTCAAACAAAGTCATTTCATCAAGCTGCTGAGACATCTATGTGTAGATCATGCTAGTAGGCAGAATTCTTTGCTATGTTTCACAAGCAGCAACATATAAATAGTTTACAAAATATACGCTGTGGTTTTGTATGTTAAGAAGAAAAAAAGATCAAAATGTTATTTGCAGTTTCTGATGCACTTAGCTTAAAGCAAACTACAAAGAAAGCAAACAATCATAAAGAATGCTAGGTGGCATGTAATGTATTTCACTGATACATATTATCCATATAGTACAAGCTGGAAATAAATCATACTTGATAATCTACATATTATTTGAGAACGACATAAGTATCTGAACATTACTGAGAGTTCTGTTGCTCATCTGTAATTTCAGGCAGAAGATGGCCTTTTCTATCAACATGGGTCAACACAGCTCTCATGCATGCATACATTTAAGCAGCATTTCTTCTTGATAATGAACGTTTCATTTCATGCCCCAGCTAACATCAGATACAGGAACAAAAATAAAGAAGACACATGTATGTATTTGGTTCCTGGATCTATGTGGATGCTTTTATCCCCACTCTACTCTTCGCTGAACTTCACTTTCCACCCCTCTTTACTCATGTCTAAACATAAAGATATTTACATGTCTGAAAGGAACTGGAAAGCAACTGTGATATTTCCCAGAGGATCCTGAAGCTCTTCTCACGTAAAAGTGTCACAGTAGCACTTCAATAAGGGGCACGTCAGGAAAGGCCTCTGACATAGTTACAATTAGCAGATTCATCACTTTCACTACCTCACTTGTATGTGAAAGATTGGAACAGAAATATTTTCAGTTAGTATGACCCTTCCCTGGAAACAGTTATGTCTGTAGCCCTAATAGAATGGGTCATCAATAAGATGGTCTTTGGATAAATGTACTTTTACATACTATTTGAAGCTCCTAAAACTGGTGGAACTTTGAAATTGTGTGTGTATCTTTCTTCGGCAGGTTCTAAACCCACAAATTCATGAGTAGCTTATTGTGATTCATATGCCACTTTCATTTTGGCAGGTAATGCTAATGGCATTGGAGAATGACTATTTGAATGAGATCTGCACCCACTTCCCTCAAATCAGGATTCGAAAAATGCTCAGAATGGAACTGTCAGCATAAATAAATAAATTTTAAAAAGAAGCAAACACTTATTCTGTGTAGGCTTTTGACTGTACAATTCCAGGTAGCAGGGATGAGCAGGATGAGCAGGACTTTCTATAGTTCCTGTAGAAGGTTGGGCAAGCAAACATCTATGGGTGGACATTGAGGAAGAGGAAATATCTACGTGTCAGTAATAGGAAAGTATTGTACACCTGCTTTTTAGGCATGCCATCTGTGCTCAGTCATACCATATAGCTTTGATGACATGCCACAGCTAAAGGGCAGGCAATATATGTCTTGCTTCAGTGACATGAATGACACAACTTCATACATAACCTTCAAACACAGTACATGGTTGTTCCATATGTTTTTCAGTGTTTAGACCCCTGCTAAGTATTTTGAGACTGAAAGCACTGGAAGTCCATTATAGTGAAAACTGAGGCACACTGGGTAAGCAAGAGTACCATATCTATACTAATGCTGGACTTCCCGTTATATTTTGTTAACTTGTAACTATACCATAACGTTAGCAAATATTGTTTACAGTAGCCTAATAACAAGCAATTCTGTTACCATTACTGCTTACAATCTCATATTAAATATTTGTTTCCAAAGTAAACTGGCCTATGTAGTTGAAAGGTATTACCACACCATTTTTTAAAAGCTATAAAAGCTTTAAAAAAGGAAATGTGATCTAAAAAAAAAGTATCTATTTTAACTAACATAGAAAATTGATGAAAATAAGGTTTACTTTACATTTCTTTTTTAAAGAAGCGTTTTTCATAGCACTCTTAAGAATCTTTAAGAGCGAGCTTGGTCTAAATTCAGTGCCAGTCCTGGATCTGCTCTGAAATCCATGTGTAGCCTCAGGCAAATGTGTAAATTTTCCTGTTTCAGTTTCCCTGCCTTTAAAGTAGGGATAACACGACTAACCCAAATAGCTTAGTTGCAATTTGTAACAATGCGTAACTTGATTGTTAGATTTCTGAGACGCGAAACATGATTATTATTAGGGCTTACTGACCAGCCAGTCAGAAATGTGATACAAATAAAGGAGATGGATCTTTTGACAAGAGAAGGATGTAGGTTAGTCTGTCAGTCAGAGTAGCTCTGAGAGGAGGCAACTCTAGGGAGTAAAGAGTTGGACCTATAAAACTGAGAATGTCCCCTTTGTACTGATTTCCTATTTATTACCCCCTTTATCAAAAGACCATAAAAAGCTAAGTCCTCTCTGAGAAATGAATAGGTCCAAAGCACTACAACAATTCAGCTGCAGGCAAATAAATTTTTATCTGTGTAACTGAGCTTGATGTTATTTTCTAGTGGAAATGTCAGAATTGATTAAAGACCTAGCATTTCTATTTAAAATGAGAGAGTAGTGGATGATACATTTTAAAGGGAGAAAAAGTCAGAGGACTGATAACATGAAGATAATGGGATAAATTAATTTCTGGTGTTGTGGCAGTAATTTGGTACTCAACATATTGGGTCCAAATTTTCACCACTGTACCTAGTATAAATAGGAGTGCCTTTTAATAACTATGACAAAAATATTCTTCCCGCTGGCAAGGTCAATATTATTAATTGCTATTCCTATTATTAACCTTTGTGCTTGTGTATCCTCCATGGATTAATGATTATTCAATAACTGAGCTACAAGGTTAACTTTCTAATAGCAATTAATAGAAGGGTATTCCACTGGTTAACTAGGAAAAGCATTGACTTATGAACTTCTTGGCCTTGGTCTTGTTTATGAGACATGCAAAGGTGCCTACAGGAATTGTACCTGTCAGTTCCCAGTGCTGAAAGAGGAAATCTGCCTCAAAGTCGAGACAAATAAAAAACGGAGATTGGGCTGACATCCGGGGTCCCCTCTCTTCTCAGTCTCCTAGGGAATAAGAAACAGCCTCAGCTTTCAGGGAACCTGCACTCATTGCCAGGGTCCTTCTCCAGGAACTCCGCTTCCAAATCCTGCATCGGTGAAGAGGGGAAAGAAGGTATAAAAACAAAAGAGAGAACAAGTACTTCCCCAAGGAGAAGTTTCACGAATAAAGGCAATTCTCAAACGGCGTTACCGAGGAGCATGTGGTGCCAGGTGAAACACGGCCAGGAGCACCAGGGGTGATAAGCGGCGGGACCCGACCACGTTCCCGGCCCGATGGGGCAGCGGAGGAGCCGGGAGGGCAGAGGCCTCCGGGGGAAGCCTGCCCGCAGCGGGGCATCCCCAATCCTCAAAGGCCTCCAGCGCGGTCGCGGAGCATCTCTCTCTCAGCTACCTCAAATCGCGGGTGGCCGTGGGGCGCTGCCTGCCCGAAAGCGGCCGCCGCGGAGCTGGGAGTAGCGGCGGAGGGCGGGCACGGGGCGCGGGGGCAGGTGTGGAAATAAAGCAGCAGGGGAAGGATGGAGAGAAGGGGGAAAGGTGGGGGGATGCGTGCGGAGGACGCAGAGGGGGCCGGGGGCGCGGTGCCCGGGGAAGGCAATGTAGGAACGATGGAGGGTTCCGAACCGAGTCGAAGCGCGGGGCGGGAAGGCGGTAGGGATGGACGCTCGCACACCACCACCCCTCGGCACTTCCACCGCCACTCGGGGCCGGGAGCCACCGGAGAGGAGGAGACGCCGCGCACACACACACAGACACACGCCACCGCCGCGTTTCAGCCGCTGCTCGGTTCTCCCCCTCTCCCAGCGCCGCCGCGCAGGCAGGAGGCAGCAAGCGCGGAGCCGAGCGGGCGGCGCGGGGCTCGGAGTGCCCCGGCCCCAGTCGGACCGGCCTCCCGCGGCCGCGCTGCCCCGACGGCACCGCCGCCCCCTCCCTGGGGGCAGCGCGCACCTCCCCGCCCGGAGGGGCCGTGCGAGGCAGCGGGCGGGGGGGGCGCGGGCACAACACGCACACACACATATACACACACACACACGCACGCACACCGCACAGACACGCAGGCAGAGGCAGGGCTGCCCCACGCCGGTACCTTGCTGCACTGGTGTTTTCCGTCCGGGCTCCTCCTTTGCTGAGGCAGCTCGGGAGCGGAGCCAAGCGGGCGGGTGTGTGTGTGTGTGCGTGTGTGCGTGTGTGTGTGTGTGTGTGTGTGTGTGTGTGTGTGCGTGCCTGCGTGTGCCTGTGTGCGTGTGCGTGTGTGTGTGTGTGTGTGTGTGCGAGAGCGAGAGAGCGAGCGAGTGAGTGAGAGAGACTCTCCCCCCTCCCCCTCCTCCTCCTCGCTCTCCTTCCTTTAAACGCCCACTCCTGATGGGTGAAAAGACAACTTGAACTTCAGTGCAATTAACTTCGCCGGCGCCTCGGAAGCCGGAGGTGTCGCCGGCCTCGCCCGCCGCGCTCCCATGAGTGAGTCGGTCCCGCTCCTTCGGCGTCGCTCCTCGGGGACGGGGGGGACGGGGCCGTGGCGGGAGCACCCGCCGCCGTGATTTACTGAGGCAGGCGGCGCCGGCCCGGGAGGGCGGGCGGGGGGAGGCGCGGGGCGGGTGGCTGCGCTCGGCGCTGTCGCTGTCGGAGCCTCCCGGCCGGCCGGCACGGGCTCACACCTGCCGCCGCTGGCTCCGCTCCGCTCCTCTGCCGCCGCTGCCTCACCCGCCACCGGCACGGGCAGAGCGGGGGGGATGGGGGGCAGAGGTAAAAAAACCCAAAACAAAAAAACCCAAACCCCTAGAAGTTTGGCAAAGTTGTCGCCCGGCCCCGCGCGCCTCCCGGCAGCGGCGGGCGCGGGGCCGCGGCCGGCCCGCCCCGCTCCGCGCCATGTACGCGTTCGTGCGCTTCCTGGAGGACAACGTGTGCTACGCGCTGCCCGTGTCCCGCGTGAGGGACTTCAGCCCCACCTCGCAGCAGGACTTCGACAACCAGAAGGTCTACACGGTGTACCGCAACCCGGAGGAGGCGGCGGAGGACGGCGACGAGAGCCCCGGGGAGTGGGGCGACCGCCTGCTGCTGCACAAGGCCCAGATCCTGGCGCTGGCAGGTGAGGGCGAGACGGGCCCCGGGGGAGGGTTGTGGGGGGCCCAAAGCCGTCCCCATGCTCGGGGAAGGAGGATAAAAGGGAGGGAGGGATGGGAAGGGGCGCTGGGCCGGCAGGGATGGGGGGGGGGATGAGGGGGGGGAGCAGCTCCCAGCGGCCCCAGGCCCGGGGAGGGGTGCGAGGCCGCCAAAACATCCCGAACCTCCCCTCCCCGGTTACACCGAGCTGGGGGTGGGGGTGGGGGGGAAGAAAAGTAATTAAAAAAAATACGAAAATTTAAAAAAAAGAGAAAAGTTTAGGGTTTTGCCCACGCCGTGTGTATGGTGCGTGGAGTGGTTCGTGCACCTTTGCGGCCGCTGGCACACACACAGGAGTGCTGGTTTGTGTCCGCTTTGTTAGTTTGGAGTGACTTCACGAATTGGAAGGCGGCAATGGAGCCAGAGCTGCGAGTGCTGCGCTTGGGAAGAGTGGGTTTTGCTGCGTTTGGTTTGTTTCATGTCTAACTTAAATGCCTTCGAGCCAAGAGGACCAGTTAAAGCGTGTGTTAAGGAATAAACCCCTATTTTGGCCATTTGGGTGAGGTCAACCCCTGTGAGACAGCGCTGCTCTGTGTGTGTCCCCAGACCATGCCTCTTTTTCCTTGGGGACTTTGTGTAGTCTTCTTGCAGCCACAGCAAACGCTGCCATAGTCAGGGTTGACATAGAAAGGAAGTTTGATGTTGTTTGTAGTAAATTGCTGGTTAGTGAGGAACTTGCCCAATAGGCTGTTGAAAGAAAGCACCGTCCATTTGAAATGTCAGTCTGGGTAGCGAAGAGGACATTGGGTTCCGATCCTGCCTTTTCCACCTGGGGAGAAGAACTGGTTATGTTTGTTTCCCCAAATATGGAATGGGCTTAAAAACATCTTTTGTTTAGTGTCGAGTTCTGAGAAGACAAAGTTGAGTTCTGTTTAGTTCTCTCTAAACAGAGTAACTTGGTGTTGAAGTCACGTAAAACCGGTATTTTTCTAATTTTATTTTTGAAAATAACAGTTTCTAAACCAGTTCAGCCTGGTGGTCGTTTATTTTGTTCCTGACTCAGCCAGTGACTTTTGCCATTATTCCGTTTCCAGTAGTGGCCATAAACACATACCTGGAAAGAACAAGGAACAGCGAAACATGAGTGTTGTTTCCTTGTAAAGCTTTTCGATTTCCTGAGTATTTGCAACTCCAAGAGTTCAGGAGAACTAATTAGGTAGAGCAGTCTTATCAGAGGAGTCAATTCTCCTGCTAAGTTTTCATTGTCCTGTGCCAGACCATGTTTTGTCTGTCCTGTCTGTAGCAGAGCAGAGGTGGTATGTGAAGTATCTCTTGCAGGTTACCTGTCACATCCATGGAAAGCAATGGTCTCAGTGTCCAGGGTTTGCATGGCCTCTTCTCAAAGGCAGTCTCCCAACTGGACTTCAGCTTCCTCTTTCCCACTGGGGAACTGCAGCAGTGGTGCCCTTTCAGTTCCTCGTGTTCATCTCAACATAACTAAAGTGCTTCAGAGAAACATTTAGGAATAGACACTTTGCTCATGTGTGGAGCCTCCCAGGTTGCCTCAGTTTTCCAAGCGGAAAGTGCATCTACTTTGCCAATTCCCTTGTTCCAGGCAGTGCCTGTGTGTACCTAAAACATGCTCTCCTGTACTCTTCTGTACAGTTTCTCTTTGTTTCAACTCTCTTGAACCAGAACAAACCAATATATGCTGTTTCCTCCAGAGAACCAGACTTGTTACCTGTATTAGTGATTTGCACTCATTGCTCCCCAGAGATTTAATTTCTACAGGAAATTCTCCTGCAGAGCCAGGAACACAAGGAAACACACAGCTGTGTTTGTTACAGCTGTCACATCTCAACATATTCTGACTAGATCTCCTAATGTATGTGCTTGGAAAACTTCTTACCTGATCACCAAATGAATGCTTGCTTCTGTGTTTCTTCCCACCCTGCACCATGTAAAAACACCCTAGTTCAGTTCAACAGAAGTTGTGTACAAAGGGTCACTTCTAAACTTGTCGCTTTCTCCCCAAAATGGTTTTATTATGTTTAACCTATTATTAGGTTAAAAACCTTGGAAAGAATAGCTGGTCTTGCATGAAGACATCATAGCACAATATTTGCTTTACAGCTACCAACTCTATTTTTACAGATTATGACAAGTTTTTATGGCAAACATTGCAAGTCTAACATTTCACAAAGTGCTTATTTAGTTAAAAAATAATTTTGCAAGTCTGCAATAACTTTCCTCATGCCAGTTTAGAACTTCTAAAGGTTTCCAGCCCACCATAGTACTAAGGTAAATAATTTGTACAAAGTTGGTTTTATATTTAAAATATACATAGATGATTATGAATTGTTTTGAAGGAACCCTTAACTGCACAAATCGATAACCTTAAGGATTTACTGGTTTGGTCCAAGAATTCCCCATTAGCAACAGGTTTCAGCATCAAAGTTATGGTACAGATATTAAATTAAACAACAAAAAAGGATAAGAGGAGAAAGTGTTTTTTTGAGCCTGCAGAGTGTTCTTTTACAGTTTGAATGGTGACCAATATTTTTGCACTTACCAGGGCTACTCAAGTAAGCAAAGTAGTAGCTATTTCATGATCAAACACTGTCCCTGCAGTGGAAGTTAATCATAGTTTGAGAAACGGATCCACTTGTTTTTCCTTTCTAGCAACTTAAAAAAAAAGCAGGAAGAGAGAAAGAACAGTGATACAAGACCCATATTAATGTGTTTTTTGTTTTGAAAAGAGTTTTCCTTTCCTATTATGTCTAAAGAAATTTAGATACTTTTCAAACTTCTACCCATGTCAAGTAGGAGTTCACAGAGGGCTAAGTACATGTTTATGCCCATAATACAAAGTTTTATTGGAGTTCTGGTTGTGTAAAGAGTTCATAAAACAATTGTCCCCATTTCAGAGAGTCTAGAAGTAAGTCTTTGATCCTTTGTGGTGGGGTTGGATGGTTGGAAGCCCGTAGGTTTGAGGGATGTTGTTGCTGCAGAGCAGAGAATGCTCCTCTAAAGGTGCCATAAATTTAAAAAGAAAAAGAAAAGAAATGTGTTGGGACATGCTCAGAGCATCCAGTGACTGTGATAGGCTCGGTATGTTTCAGAAAGAAATGCTGCTGTGTTTTGAATACTGCAGTGTGAAGTTTGTAGTGGGTTGCAGCAGAGTGGTGGATGAACTCCATGCTGTGCTGCACTTCTCTTGTGTCTGAGTGTGCATGGCTGGGAACTGCTGATAGTGCTGGTGTGGGCTGATCTGGCAACCTTCCACTTTTGAAAAAGTTACCCAAACACCAGGGCTCAGACCAGAAAGGTTAACCTGGCTAAGACAATTCTAGACCTTCCAGCCACAGAAGACCCATTAAAATGAATACTTTGTGTCTTAACAAGTTCAACATCTGACTAACAGCAACTGATGCTATGGAATAATAAAGGAATAATTTTACTTAGCTCCTGAATGGAAAATAGCAGACTAGAGTTTGACTATATTGACGTCAAATAGTTTCTTGATGTGCCATGTTAGCTGGTCTGTGTTGTTGAGAATACAAAAATAGCAGATGGCTTTTCAGGAAGAGTTTGAGTCTGTCTTTCTGATCTTCCACACCTTTGCCTTTGTCTTCTTTACTGTCCTCTCCTCAAAAATGCTCAAAAGCAGTTTTTTTCTGGTACCTCTTCTTGAAATCCTTATGTCACTTGCAACTTTTCCACACTTGTCTAATATAGTCACTGGCAGAATTTTGTCTATGAGCACATGCACCTTATAGAAGCATGATCTTTAGGTGACCTGTTGGAGTTTTTTCTTTCTTTTCAAAGTGATGAATATTAGGTAGAATGAATTGAGTTTCAGGGACTTTCTGAAAGTTCCTTACTTCAGGCTATGTTTGTTAACAAGTTAATAATGACTATCTTCTAACAGAAGGCGTTCTTTCGTGACTACAGCAAGTAATTGTCCTCTCTAGCTGCTGCCCTCAACATTTCCCACCCACACAATCATAGCAAACATGTCTCTATCAGATTCTCACAGGAATTCCTTACTTGAAGCAGCAAACCATTTAATACCTGTGTGCATCCATATCCTTTCTTACCCCTTTATAAAATGTTATACTCCACTTTGGTTTAGCATAGGTTAGGTGTTTTTTCATTTTTTAAATCTTGAAAAGCCTGTGCAGCTCATGGTGAGCTAACTTGCTGTGTATTTCAGAAGGATGTAAAATCTCTCTTCCTAGAAAAATTTTTAATTAAATGACTCTAGGACTGAGTTTTGAGGAAGGTTGAGAGTGCTTCAACTTCTTAGTGTGTATCCAAGCTTCTTCTCCATGGATAGTTCATGGAGGCAAGATCCTTTGTCAAGTGCTGGAATAGGTGAAAAATTTACAAGATGAGATCTCAGATTATATAAAAAATATAGAAAATTTAGATCAGGCAGTCATCTTGATGTGTAGCATTTTAGGTCAGAGTTTTTACTGGTTATTTCTGTGGCCTTGTGCTTCCGTGTGCATTTTCTCCTCCTTGAGCTATTCTGTCAGCCCAGGATGTTGGAGTACGTAGAGCAGGTCATAGCTGTGGGCTCTGTACCCATCCTGTGTTCATGCATCCTCCCTCCACATGTCACATTGCCTTTCCCAGGGCAGTCAAGAGGCTGAATGAACTATTGTGGCAGGGACAGCATTTACTGACTCTTTGTTCCTGGTAAGCTCTAGGTCTGTCCCCTTTTGTGATACATAGCTCAGATGGTGTGTGACAGGGACCTGGGCAGAAATGGCACCAGGAAGAAAGCCAGAGCACCTGCAGCTTCTTCTTGGGTGATCCCAAGCATTACCCTGAGTAACGAACTGCCAGGAGGAGGCTGGAGGAAACCTTCCATGACTGGTGGTGGTTCCTCACAGTCTCTTTTTAGTTTGATTATTCCTGAGATAGTTTGGAAGTACCTTGAGCTTCAGGTCCAGCTCTCCCTAGGTGTGGTATCATCTGCTGTATCTGTGCATCACGTCTTGCTGTGCAAATGGCCCACTCCAGTCACTGAGTGAAACTAAGCCCACAAGTTAGGCAGTGGTGAGGTCACCTTGCTCAGAATAACATTATTTAATTTTTTTTATTTTTTTAACTTTTTACTATGATATTTGACGTGTGGCTGACATTTTGAAACACTTAGCTCACATGCTACTGCTGTGTTATTTTTTCAGCAGGTAAAATACCTAGCTTGTATCTAGAGGTTCACCAAATCATTTTGTATAACAGAGTAACTAACTCCATCACACTCCTATATATAGTCCTGGACACAAGTGTGGCAGTATTCATGAAAAATATTTAAAGCTAAATTTCACACACATTTTGTATTTGATCCATGTTTGGTTTATTTTTAACTCTTCTAAGATGAAGGGTGGAGGGTTTTTTTTCCCTTCTTTTAAATTCAAATGTAGGAGCATATCTGAGATATGAAGGGCTTGTATGAAGGCACAATTTTGTGGGGTCTTTTTGGTGTCATGTCTCTTTGTTCAGTGTCTAAGTGTTTAAGTTATGACACATTCACACAAAGCTTAAATGGCAGCATCAAAAAAATTTTGGAACTTTGAAAACTGTAGCTGCTAAGTGGTGGTTTGGAGTAACCCTTATGAAAGTGGTGATGATTATATATCATCAGCAGGATAAGGTACCAGTAAAAAAGAATTAAAAAGCTGGGATTTATTTGTGGGGAAAGATTTTACCCTTATATTCAGTTTTCCCTTTTCCTGGGTCATTGTGCTTATTTTGGATACAATTGTTTGTCTTAAACCTTTCTCAACTGATCTCCTTGTTCCTCAGTCACATTTGCTTTTTGCTTCACCTTAATAGTCCGAAGTAATTTTTTTTTATTTTTATAATATAGAGACATACAGGTGACCTTCACTGTTGCTGTTTTGCTTGGTCTTAGTACTTAGGTTGCACCACGTAACACCAGCTATGCTTGTAAATGTTGTATAAGCTTAACTAGGATACAGTGAAAACATGAACTTCAGAATTTTAATAAAATTGACTTACAAAGATAGTATGGGTTTGGTAGCTATGGTAACTAACGCTAATTAAAATATGCTAAAATTTGCAGGGGAGTGAAAAGGTGAAAAATGTAAGTTAATGGTTTTGTTTTCATAATTTAACAGTAAAATGTGAGTTTTTTTCCCAGTGTATTACCTAAGTGCCAGTCAGTCAATTATTTGCGTTTTTTTAAAGAAACCCTTTAAAAATAGTAGAGACTGAACCACATTGTAATTTTTATATGTAAACTAAGAAACTCATAAATCTATGTGCTATTTCCATAGTAAGCTCATTCTTTAGGCACAGATAGTTGCAGAGGCTTCCTGGAATGTTCTCTGTAGGCTGTGACTTCATCTGCTGGAGGGCTGGTAGGCAGGTTCTCCATGGCTTTGTGGCCTGTGTGATCATGACATCATGATCAGGGCTTGGTCCTAATACAATTTTACAGTATAATACAGATAGCCTGGTGAGGGCAGCCAGATTGGCAAATTGTACATGGCCATCATTATAAATATTTTTTATATCCTAAATACCTTCTTTTGCAAAATATCATGTTCAAATTTCTGAAAATATTTTGTGCAGTTAACTTCCATGTGGAGGTGCAGAAAGATTTAAAGGATGGCACTTTCACATCTTACTTGTTTTCAGGGTTTCTTTTTAGTTTAATGGTAATACTGTCTTAGTGTACTTGTTTCAGAAAGGATTAAGAGAGTTGTTCTGTAATAGCTATAATCCTTTGTGTTCAACACGTGCAGAGTATTGTACAAATATTAACAAGTCTGCACTACACTTCAGTGGGGTAGATGGGAACAGTAAGATGAAAAGTTTGAATTATTCAGGGTGAATATTTAAGTAAATGCTGGATCCAGAGTTAAAACCACCTCAGTCTTGTAAAGAGCATGATTTCCTGTTTCTCAGCATAACGTCTTTTCTTAACTTGATCATCCAGTTCCATCCGTTTCTACCACAGCCAAGTACTTTTCTACTGACACTAAAAGTTAAATGAAAGGGAGAATTTTGCTGAGAAAGAATAATGACTATTTTTAACTGTATTAGTTTTGAGCCATGTTGCCTTTGGTTAATTACTTTTGGTGAGATTTTGTATTCACTTTTGAATTAAGAAACAGATTTCATATTAATAATGCAAATTAAGAAAGAAGATATATTTAAGTTTTTGTTGCAGCACAGATCTGACATATCTGGGCTGATATTCAGACTGTAGATCTGAGCAATCTGCTGATGAGTGAGCACATTCAGTCAGAGAATGTTACAAAATATTTGAGTGTCTTCATGTGCATTAGAAATTTGATTACAAATAGGTGGCCTAATCAATAACCCTCACTCCTGCCAGTATTAGGCTGAGTGTGTCAGTTGTTCCACTAGAGGAAAAAGTGTATCCAGACCTCAACACTGTTTGCTTCAGTAGCTGGCATGGTAGGCTTTGTTTGTTGTTTTTGTTTTGTTTTGTGAGAGCAGCAGCAGGTCCATGCTCTGTGCATTTACTTGTGTATTGTTGTATTGAATATTAATGAGGGACAGTCAGTCTTGATCTAGGACTTTAGAGAGAGCATAAGAGGTAGAGGTGTTTATGTAATCTGTGCTCTGCATCTCTAGGATTTTATCTCCTTAATCTTTCTCTTGCTTCTTCAGTGCCTTTGTACAAAACAGGTGTGGCTTTCCCTCCCTCACGAGTGACCAGTCTTGGTTCAGGCTTCTGGCACATCATC
The DNA here is from genome assembly GCA_035047865.1 of Dendrocincla tyrannina. Lineage (NCBI taxonomy): Eukaryota > Metazoa > Chordata > Aves > Passeriformes > Dendrocolaptidae > Dendrocincla > Dendrocincla tyrannina. The sequence goes on along the minus strand of JAWWMP010000081.1, from coordinate 35,650,800 downwards.
CTTCTTACCTATCATCTCTAAACCTGTCAAGCAGTAGTTTAAGACCTTTCTATCTCGCCTTTCCCCAATTTGATTAAGAATTATTTTCACTCTGTTTCCTATTCTTTAGACTGTATTGAAATTCACTTCACAAGATTTAACAGCCTTTTGGGCCGGTTTCTCAAGTGCATGTCTTCACCTCCATGTGCTTATCAACCCTGCCTGTCACAGTGCTGCTTGATATGTTGTTCTTCCCTGACTTCTTTGCTCACTTTTCTTTATGCTCTGAAGACTCAATCTAGTCACTTGTTTGTGTGTTACTGTCATTTTTCTCCTTCTGGTGAAGTGCTGCAGGACTATTTAGTTCTTAAATTTCTGGGAGCGATACAAGCCCAGATGATGGCATCTCTCAGCTCTGCCTTTTTATTGCTAACTTTTCTCACTTAAATTTGTTGTCAACTTCCCTTCTTGACATCCTTAGCAGAAATCTTTTTCAGCTTATGCTTAGGATGGCCCAACATATTTCCCTACAGTTTTTATCCATTTGTCTTGAATTTAGAGAGGAGGAATAATCTTTTTTGTCATTCCCAACCCAAAATCTCGCTGTTTCTTACATACACCTCATCTGCTTTGTTGCTTATACCCAGCTTTATGTTTCTGTCCATCTAAATATATGTCATATAGTGCTTTCACTGTTTCTGATGTTTATTTCTGGAATCTTTTTTTCTGTCCTTCCAACAAAGCTCTCCTCTAGTCGGCAGAAACATGCAAAACAATATAGTAAATCATACTGTCCAAATCCTGAATTGACTGTGCCGGCACCTGGTTGATCCCTCTTTTGCACCATCCCCCCCTTTTTTTAGCTGCATTGTTTTATGGCACCTGTCCTCTTCAAATAACTCCTGCATTTCTTCTGCTGTCTGTTGCCCTGTGTTGTCTGTTACTGTCATTCTCGGTTTCTTCTGCTTTGGTAGTGGTCGTAATCCCAGTGTACTGCCAGCTCAGATGTGTTTTGTATGAGACACACTTTTTTCCTTTGTATTCTGAATATATTCTGAGGCTGCAGGATCATTACATTTTCAGAAATCTCGTCTGTTTTTCCTGTTGAGTCCTCCTTTAATGTTTGCATTGAATTAGCTAAGAAAGTAATTTATAGCTCTTTTTTTTTCCCCAGTTTCTAATAAGCTAGGTGACTTTAATATTATTATCGTGCTGTTTTCCTTCTCAGTCACAGCAGTATTGAATATTGTTTATTTGTGTGTAAGTGGCACGTAGGAACCCATGCCCCTGTAGTGCTTGGTGTGTGTATTTGCTTTGAAGCACCACATGGGCCTTTGGTTATGGGTTCTTTGCTTCAGTTCTTGTGTATCTTTTACTTTATGAACTGTTACACCGATGCACATCCTGTTGAGGCAGGTGATGTTACCCTGTCTGTAGAAGCGACCTGGCTAAATCAGTAGCAAACCAGTTCTGTGCAGCAGTGTGTGGGGAATCTTGTGCAGGTGTTGTCCATATGTGCTGGGTACATGCCTGGAAATGGGAAGGGTGATGGTAAGCTTTTTCATCTGTCAGTATATCATTTTTCACAAGGGGTGGAATTTTTTTGAAGGCTTAGGGGAAGGACGAATTTTGTTCAAGGTTCCTTCATTTTATTACTGTAAGATTTATAGCATTGCCAGGCCCCTTTTTTGGACAGATACCAGACCTGCCATCCCTCATCCATTTGGAGTGTAGAGCTCTCTTCCTTTATTTTTTCAGCTTTTACTCCAAAGGTGGAAAAAATTAAGCATTTGAACTGTTTTTTGAAGGAATTAGTTTGTTCAGTCCTTATTTCTAAATTAGAAAGTATGGAATATTTTAAGAAGACTTTGAGATTTCCATAGTGTTATTCTACATCCCACGATAGGGTTTTCAGTTTTAGAGCAGTAACACATTTCTCCCTGAATTTAACCGACTCACTTCCTGCCCGGTTAAAGTCACTTTCTCTGCCTCAGTTCCCTGCTGCTCTGGACCAGGCAGTGTTCCCCTTTGGCCTGGACCCACCCATCCTAACACTAAAAGGAGGGCCTGACTGAAGCAAACATTCCAGGAACCATTTATCCTTTGGTAGTTGATACAGATTCTCTAATGCAGGGTTGCTTTTTTGGCTTTTGTTTCTTTGAGCACTGCTGAGGCCAGATGTCTTCCCATCCACTCTGAAATTCCTCAGCAGGTCACTTTCTTCTTACTACTTGTTCAGCTTTGGTAGGAGCCTGTATGGGGAGAGATGCTGTCATGTGCCCTGGCTCTTGAGCTCTGTACTTCAGTACCTTGAGGAGTTGTCTGCCAAGATCTCTCCAAGTCTGACCTTTTCCTGGAGTACAGTTATTCCAGAATGCTTTACTCTGTATATGGAATCACAGAATGCCAGGTTCTCTGTCTGAATAAAAGCAATTTTTCGTAATTTACATCTGTCTTTCAGAATGTGCCTTCCTAAAAAACAGAAGGAATCAGTGCTGTCCAGTCCTGTATCATGCATCTATCTTGCATATTTTGTTACAAGTACCTAATTAGGAATGTTAAGTGCAGTTCTCAGTAGCTGATACCACTGAAGCGCTTATTCCATATATAGGGAAAACAATAGACACAACTTTATGACAATCTGATCATAGCCACCTAAGGGAAAATAAAATTTTTAACTTCTAGCAAGGTTTAAATAACTGGGAACAAAGTCCAGACAAATGCTTTTAGAAAATAAGACTCTGAACTGCAACATTTTTAGGGCTGCCCATCTCTCTCTTTTGCAGCCTCAGGCGCTGAATCGCAGCTTGTCCGTACGTTTGGTTCATATCGTGGTTTTCTTCTAGCTCAAAATCATGGGTGCATTGTTTTTTTGCTGGATTATTCTTTTGTACCTGTCTTGTAGGCTGGCAAAACAACAGACAGAGCAGTTCTCCTTAGGACTTTATAAATGCATGTTCATGTTTCTCCTACCCCCTGCCATGTCTCCTCTCTCTCCCTCCCACTCTTTCCCAAATTCCATTAATATTTACAGAACAAGAGCCAGTACTCCAGCATTAGCCTCAAATTCAGAATGAGATCTTTCTGGCTCTATCTGCAGCTCATGCAGAAGACAACAGAGGTTAGAAATGCACTTTAAAAATAAAAAAGAAAGAACAAAAGGCCTTTTCATATCCAACACACTGCATGGATTGTGTTAGGTATAAATAAACTTTCAAAGACCAGAGCATATGTAAAAAAATATTATATGTATTGTTGTTGGAAGGCAGAGGAACATTTATTTGCTTACTGACTACATTAAAAGTTCGTGAGCTTTAACTTTTATAAGCGCATTTTAACCATTGTTTCTTCAGATTTTGTATGAGGATAAGAGTTCCATTCTTCAACTTCTTGGTTCAGATAAACAGTAAAAACAAAAAGTCTAACAAAGAGAACTGTGCTGATAATTACATGCCAGTAATGTACAAACTAAGCATTTGTAAGAAGATGCATAAACTTACCTTCCATCCACCAGTAAAGTTTTGCAAACATAAATTTCATAGGCAAACTGAGAAGTTGGGTGGAGAGTGAAGAGGATGAAGAATTCGGTTGATTCACATTGTTTTCTTTGACCCCAAACTAAGTATTTTCTTTCATTTCCATGGTTAAGTGCATAAAATGTGTGCTTAACTTTTATGAATTGACTTAAAAATGAAAAGCCAAAATCAGAAGATAAATGTTTCTGTTCTTCCAAATTGTTTTTATTTTAATGTTGTTTTATTCATTGGAAAGTATTTGCTGACTTCTGTGGTCTGCACAGGCACTTACTCCTCTGTGACCCCTTTCTGTGATTGTTTCAGTTTCAAAGTTTACTTTTCCAGTTTGTATGGGGTTCTGGCTACTGGTGACCTCAGTGAGTTGCCAGCAGACAATTTTTTTTGCTGCATGAATTAATGGATTGTGTCCATCTGGTTGTGAGGCCAAGGGTTATTTCAGAGCATAGAAATTGATCTGCATTCTTTAAATGGAGAAGGAGGTCATCCACATGTTCTGTGCAACATGATTTGGCAGAGCAGTCCAGGGAAGCTGGCTCTGCATTATCCACGTGCTGCTCTTCCTCTTGTGAGAACATAGTTTAGCAACGGATTCCTCAATCTGTCCAATACCCCAAAATACAGAGACACAGAAAATCTTGGTGGTTTTCATTTTTTTTCCATTCAGTATGGATTAATTTATTCTTAAATTTCTGTTCTTTCAAGAAGGTACCAATACCCATCAGTCAGTCCCTTAGTCTAGAAGTTTGTGGGTTGTTTAGGGAAGGGCCGCCTTATTTTCTTCTCAGCTGTCTGTCATTAGAATTGGCTTATCTCCCTTTTCTGATGAACCTACATTTTCCAGATAAATGAGAATGTAGTGGCTGATTTTTCAAAACTGAAACAGTTGGCTTGCCTTTTTGTTTTACTGGGATAAGCATCCATGATGCTCTGGGGAATGGAGAATGATCTAAAATAAGCCTAGCTGTTTTTTTGTTGTTTATCTGTTTCTTTTTGCATCTGTCTTAGTATTTATTGCTACCATCTGCGTTTCGTTTCAGGTTGTCTAATGTCTTATTCTGCATGTTCTGTTCCTATTCTTTTTACATAGCCTTGGGCTGTAATATCACCATTTGCCTACAAGAGATCCATTTCTATCTGTAACAAAATGAATTGCATTCATCTGTGTAATTCATTTCTAATGAATGCCTTACTCCTCATTAAACAGTGATTTACCTTTGTTTCCCTTTCCTACACTGTCAACATGAACCATTTTGAGGTCCTGTGGAGAGATGCTAATTTGTGAAAGCAAAAGTCAATGCAGCTAAGCACTCACGGGGGCCATGCTCATTGGCAGTTTCAAAAATATTCATGGGACACTTTGTGAAATACAATTTGCAGGTGGATAAGAAGACTCAAAACGTTTTCTTATTCATAAGCTCTCAGTGTACAAAGACAACGACTGACAGTTTAAATGCATTTCACCTTGTCAGTGTCGGGGACAGGTGAATCTTTTAAGACCTTGTCTGTTCTGCAAGAATTATACTATCACAGGCACTGTACTCTTGGTTCTCTGTCCCCTCCCTTCCTTCTCAGGAATATTAATGTTTCACTTTTTTTTTTTTCAGAGTAATGTTTTTAAATATGTAGTTTTGAGATATGTCAAAATGTTTTCAGACTTGAAAATATTTTACTTCAATTTTTTTATGACATGCAAAGGTTAATATTAACTATTGCCTTTGTGTATCTAAAGGAAAAGGATTAGTACCATGAACTAATGAAATAGGGATTGTGGAGTAATTTTGTTACAGATTTGGTTCTTGTGCAATTTTTGTTTAATGCCATTTCAAGCTCTCCAGCAGCATTCCCTTTTCAGCCCTGCACTTTGCAGAACAGCAGAATCTGCTGTGTGTGCAAATAGATCTGTGCTGCTGACAGATGATGGTTAGAGTATAGAATGAATTACCAAGTTTATTTTCATTTTAACCCTAAGCAGGGTTTGAACTGCAGCAAAACCTGGAAATACTGATGGTAAACATAATTTAAAGCAATTCAGATGGCTTTCAGGAAGTTTTATTTACAGGCCTTGCAACTCTTACTTTGGTGATAGTGCAAGCCACTCATTGACACTTTTTATCACTTGAATTTATCTTGGCATTTTTCAGTATTTACTCTTGTGTTGAGCCAGATTGATCCTCTGGTGAAACTGTAGAACTGGCAGTGGGCATCAGTTGACTTACACCATGGATTAATTTGAACATGGTATTATGAGGGTATTGGAGCATGGGAGGTTGGGGGTTTTTGACTGGTCTTGCCTGAGTCATGTAGTATTTGGAAGTAAGAACACTGATTAATGTAACAAAATTTTATTTTTAATATACATTTTAGAGGACAAAACTGACCTTGAGAACAGTGTGATGCAGAAGAAAATTAAAATCCCCAAACTCTCTCTCAATCACATAGAAGAAGCTGGGGAGGTTACAGATTATGGGGATGAAGATGTGGAGCTTAGACACAGTAAGGTACTGAAGTCTTTCCCTTTTGGTTTTTCCCCTCCTTTCTGTTTTGATTTTGTTTTGCAAATGCTTGGGGCATATACAGATGTCTTAGCTGAAGAATTCCAGGCCTGTTTTTGATCCCCTTAAAACACTGTGTTTGGTGAAATTGGGTCACATTGTGTGGGGGTGGGGTATGGGTTTTCAAAACCTGATGGAAGTGCAACTGAACATTTTCCTCTGTGTACTGTCTGCACAGTTTAATTGCCATCTGAGATTTTTGGAACAATGCTCTTCGAGTTTGGCCCAGAATGCCTTAAAACTCCCCAGTTACGTGACTGTTGAGCAGCTGTTCTTGGTGGCGCTTGTGACCTACTGCACGCTGCTTGTTTGGAACTGAAGGGGTGCTCTGAGACTTCCCAGCTACCGCAGTGGCTGAGAAGAATTGAGAGGACTGCATCCCTCCTTTGTAACTGCCAGTTGCCTTGTTAGGTCCAGATGACAGAAGCCCACTACGGAAAAGTATTTATTTTTTGATATCAAATGATTTCTTTAAAAGTCTGCCAACCTTCAGAATAAAATACTGCTCTATGGCTTCATGTATTTTGCAGCTGCAGGAATGATACTAGTACATTTCTTTATGGTGGGCCAGTTTTTTGTTGTTTTTTTTTTTAATTTTAAAAACTTTTTAGAACATGCAGCAGGCATAACATCAGGTAATTTCATTTTCTGCCACATTCCTAATGGATATTTTGGTATGGGAATTGATAGTGTCAGCTTCTTGTCTCTAAGATATGAGCTGCATTTGCTTTCCTTGCAGTTGCTTGGAAATTTAAATGCCTTTGCTATTTGGCCATTAAAACTTAGTGACTTTACCCATACTATCACCTATTAATACCATTCTTGAGGCCTAAGAGTTGTGATTTGATTTGTAGGGTTTGTGCAGGTAAAATTCTGGTGAGAGTTCAGAGGACACGAAGCCTCTGCAATGCAGTACTAATATAGAAGGAATCAGTTGATAAGGGAGATGAGGCTGGATGATCTGTTCAGTCTCCAGCTTGTTTTTGAATCCCTTTTAATGTTTGCTGATAGTGTTAACTCAGTTGCTTGCATCAGGCAGTTGGGCGAACGTGCTACAGGAATAGTCAGACAAGGTTCTGTCTCCCAAATTGGGGTAAGACAAGCCCTCAGTTCACAGAACAGCTTTGTGCCCTATGCTGCATTCATGTCTGATGTCAGCACAGGTGACAAATGTAGCACACAGTTGATTCTTCTTATCAGAAAATCAGTTGCTGTCAGATATTTGGATGTTAGAGGTAAACTTGAAATAAAAAGAGATCTAGATCCACTTTTTTTAAAAATAAATTAATTATACAGAATCAAGTGACCTGTATACACTGAGGATGCAAGTGTAGCCCAAATGCAGAAAGGCCTTTAACTGCCTCAGAAGTTTGTACCTGCATTTAGCTGAATTACAATGGCATGTTAGCTGTGATGTATATTACATCCACAAGAATCTAGGCGAAACGTTCTTGCAGGCCAGCTTTGTGTTGGGTTTTTCTGGAAAACAAGAATATTAACTGTTCCCAGGTCTGTAAAATTTTAATTTTATTACTTCTTACTGCTCTCCTAATTTATTTATTTTTCTATTGTAATATGCAGAGACAAGATGGGAGGAAACAAAGTGAAGGTACACACAAAAGCATTGAAGCAGTCGTTGCTCGCCTTGAAAAACAGAACGGGATGAGTCTCAGTAGTACTTCCAGCCCTGAGGAGGCTTTTATGGAGACTACAGAAGGCATGAACAATATGGACGATGCTGTAGTTCCTCGGATTCTGTACGAAGAATTGCTGAGGAGTTACCAACAGCAACAAGAAGAAATGAGGCACATTCAACAGGAGCTTGAGAGAACGCGGAGACAGCTTGTGCAACAGGCAAAGAAGCTAAAGGAGTATGGGGCACTCGTGTCAGAAATGAAAGAGCTCAGAGACTTGAACAGGAGGCTCCAGGATGTACTGCTCCTAAGACTAGGTAGTGGTAAGTGCCGGACTTAAGTGGGACTAGTTTGAGTGAATTTTGCAAGTGTGATCAATAGTAATGGAAACGTATTTGAAGAATAGCGGTGGTTGCTAAACTGGACATTGAATGTTAAAAGGTTTTCTGCTGTGGCTGTACAATATGTGTCGAATTTGTATGCTATGTACGTCTGGGTTTTTCTTTAAAAAGTAGAGGTCTTTGTGCTAGTATGGCTGAATCAGAGTTCCATTTCAAGCAGCTGTATTTTAAAGAGTCTCTGACCTTCCAGTATATGCTGAAAAAGTTAATAAAGCGTCATCTGCAAAATACACCAGTATGTTCCAGTTTTAAAAGAAAACAAAAAAAAGAAAAGGGACTGGAATGAATAGTTGGGCTAAAACTAATTTATTCTTTTCAGTTAGGATTTTGTTTATTGTTATGTGACTGTTACCTTCCATTTTCTGACCCCTCGTCCCATTAGTAGCTTAATAGAATGTGCTATATTCCTAAACTTCTTAGCAGTGGCTTTAAACAGCCATGCTGTTTGAAAAAACAATGGATTGTTAAAGAATAATTTAAAAAAACTTTTTCTATTAGTGTCCCATTTATCAACACTTGTTACAAAATGCAGGTTTGTGTAATTTGGATTACAGTTTTAAATATCTTGGGTCAATTGCTCATTGTTTGGGTTTATAAGAATTATCTAAGCATTATGTTTGAATAAATGGGAAAAAAAAGACAAAATAAAAAGTTCATCCTTTTCATTGAAGACGGTACCCTTGGAATACCTTCAAAACTTTTACTAATTACATTTATTTGCCATTAGAATGTGGTACTGCTGTGTTGAAGATTTGCTTGGTGACTGAAAGTTGGTTGAAATTTGCGCATCCAAACTTAGCATGCTGTTTCTTACGTCTGCCTTTGTGTATCTGGATTCTTAATTTTTGCATGTAAATTGGATATTGGCTCTTCTCCTGTACTGGAACGAGTGCATGCAATTTGCATGTGGGTCTGAGTTACATTCACCTCCAAACCTGAACCTGGGAGAGCATGTGCCTGTGCCGTAGCATGTGTTGAGGTGTGCCCACAACTTTGGAGCCAGGTTCTTGGAGTACCCCACGATTTGAACTGGGTGTTTGATTGTGAATGCTCATCATTGTTATACTGTGCATAATTAAAGTGTCATTACTTATTATAAACATTCTAGTTAACTTTTTAAATAAAACTAAGTAGGCAAGGTTTCCACAGCCTGAAAAACACAATGTGGTTGGCAGTAGATTCCACTGAGCTTTCTGAAATTTTCCTTGGATGGAAAGATGTTTCTTCATCTGCAAGTAGTTAGCTGGAATTTATGTGAATGGAGCATGAGCCAGATGTTGGTAGGCAATGGGGCTGAACATTGTAAAGTACCAATTTAGTTGGTAGACTTGACAGCAACTGGAGTGGTGAGACCAGCAGTGCAATGAAGACAGCTTCTGAATGCTGTCCCGTTTCTTTCACTTTAAGAAAAAGATGCATTTTTTACTTGAGCCAAATAAAGAGACCTTAGAAGAAAAAGTAAAAAATAAAAAAAAAAAAGGAAAAGAAACATCAAAACTTCCAGGGAAAAAACCTGAATCCTGGGCTTGAATTTTCTTTATATCAGTCTGGCACCTGCTTTACATCTGAAAATAAATTTCAATTACATTGGAGACAAGTTCTTTTAATTTAATCACATATCTATAGCTGGTATTTGTCCAGGTAACTTCAAAGAAAATCTCGTTGTTATTACTTGTAAGGAACTTTTCATGGTGACAGAGGTAGGCCCTGCAGGCTGTGTCTTTCACAGGGTGTATTAACTGCTTATACTGTTACCTTTCCTTGCAGCCTCATTCACAGTAAAGGAACAACCATGTTCTAGAAAGATCAATACAAAACTTATGAATAATTAGCAAGGGAGACATCTTCAGCACATTATAAATTAGAGAGTATGATGACAGTATGAAAAAGTACTACTTTTAATCAAGAAATAGATACGTAAAGACTTTTTTAGTCTTCCTTACTTTTCCGGCTTATAAATGAGGTATGTTTGGGTATTTGAATGATCTCTGAAAATTGTTCTGAAAATAAATTACATCCTGAATTCATATCCAGTTGCAGTGATCTCTTAAACCTAGAGTTTCAAATTGCATGTAATTTATGTTAGGCTGCACTTCTAGCAGGCTGGACTTAATGCAAACTAATTGCATTTCTGTTTCACCTTAGAGACTTCTGATTTCTTTGCATGAGATGACAGCTGGTTTGTGCTGATGAATTGCAGCTGTGGGAAATGCGTGCCTGTTGCCATTTTAAACTTGCAGATCAAATATAGAACAGCCTCTTGAGCTAACATTCAGTCAAGTAGTCAGTCTCCTAATTTCCCATCAACTTGTTGATTTCAGTGAGGAGCTGGAAGTCAATGTGTTTAGACCTAGGCCTTCATCTGTGCTGTTAAACTTGAGCCACTCTGGTAGGAAGGGTGAGGTTCTCCATCTTCCACATGGTGACACTGAATTCTTCTTTGTTATAAAAGAGCCTTGAAGGCAGACATGGCCAATACCAGTAGTGCAATCAGTACTGTTCCATGGAGATAAGTTTCATCTTGATGATTTTAGTATGTTATTGCCCAACAGACCCCTTCCTGGAGGAGGCAGGCATTTGACCAGGGCTCTAGGGACCAAAACTGTGAAAAATGTGATGACTGTTGTGGAAGAGGTTATGGTTTCCCTCAGCTGAGCTCCTGGGAGAATGTGTGCAGCCTCTTGCATTGCCTGCCTTGGGATCAGGAAGCCCTGCGATTTTAGGCCTTTGCAGTTTATCTTTGTTGCACCTGAAAACACACGAATTTGCCCCCTTTTTATCAATAGAGAGAAAGGTAATTTAGAGAATTAAATAACTGGCTCTCCTTTGTATGGACCTAAAATAGTCCTTGAATTGCAAAAGAATAATTTCAATAACTTCTTAAAAGAATAGTTGTCTCCAGGGCAAGATTTCTGTAGTTTTCTGTGGCTGTATGTGGCCAGAAGTAGTGAAGGTGGACAGGGAGAATGTTTGGGTGGTGTTAGCTCCCTGATAAACACTTCATTTTCATGTTAGATTGTTGAGAATTAGTCTTACTCCAAAGTCAGGGAGTCAGTATGTTCATTCATAAATATTGATTCATCAACACATGCATACAGGCCATCAAGATTTTATTTTTAATCCCAGTTTAATTTTAGCCATCTAGTTTTCAGTATCTTGGGACTGACACCAGAATAGGGGGAATGAAATGGGATTTGTGTCTTGCCACATGTTAGGAATTACTGGGTTTCAGCTTTTCTAGATTTGTTTGGCTTTTTGATGTAAAGAAAAAAAATCCCCAAAACCCAGAAAAAAAATGCCAGTGTTTCTCTCAAGCACAAGTACAGGAAGTACCAATATTGCCACTTCTCAGACTCATGTTGTTTTGTTTCAAATTCAGATGGACCATGTGGAAAAACTTGCTGCTGACAAATGTATATTGACCACTTTATCAGTTAACCTATTTTTATTTCCTTACTAGCTTTTGAGTAGCATGTGGCCTAAGCTGCATTTTAGAGGAAAAGAGATGATGAAGGGAAGTCTACTTCTTCACCCTGAATTTGAACTTGGTGGCCTCTCAGATATTACAAGAAAATTACAGTCAGAAGGAGAAAAATTTTGCAATAAAACATTTGTTTCCTTCTTGCATTCTGAAGAATTGTCTTTTTTTTTCCTGATCCTTATTACATAAGTGTTCAGCCTTTAGATAGTGGTGTATATTTTTATGTGTCCCCTTCATCACCTTTAAAATAAGATGCAGAGCCCAGAGAGGGGAAGCTTGGAGTGTGGTAAATCGGGCACACTGCTCCCAGTAGCAGTCAGGCAATAGTGCAGGTTGCTTGTGTAATTCACAGCACACTGGGTTGAAAATGCAGGTCTAGGAGTTGGTGAAAGTGGCTATGAAACTGCCTGGTTAGAGGCAGGTTTCTGTTTGGCAATCAAAAATCAGAATATGAAAGAAGACCTTTTAAAGGTTTTGTGGTGACTTCTGAGCAATCAGTAAAGCACGAATTGCAGCAGAGGGTTTCTGAGCTGTGGTTATTGTGGACTTCAGTCAGCTGTTTTTCTTGGGGAAACTCCGGAAACCAAATTGCAGCTGTGTCAATATGAATATAAACAAAACAGTAAGAGACTTCTAAATAGCAACTAGTAAAAGTGTTTAAACTGAAATAGATGTTTCTTGCTAGGAAGAAAGTTGTACTTAGGTGTCTCCCTCAAACTGACTTCCAAAATACTAGAAAACTGAAAACAGCCCCTTGCTGAAGAATATTTCCTTAAAGTAACAGCTAAAAGGTGCCACAGTGGCAATTATGTCCCTGCGTGTTAAGGTGTGCCCATGCTGTGGGCAGGCTTTGGGTGCTTGGATCAGTCCAGGTCTTTCCTCGAATCTGAATCCGTTTAGCAGTCCCAAGTTTAGGAGGTTCAGTTTGTCTTGGCTGTACCATTGTATATTCCTGAGAGTAGAGGTGCTTACTAAGATTACTATGAAATTACAATGCAAGTGGGATGTTGTTGTGATTTCTCTGTTTGTGCCATGCTTGCGTTCAGGCTGGCTCTTAAGACACTTGGTGGTGGCACTGCAGCATAGGTGGCACATGCAGTTGTCTGAGTTGCCAAGACAACTTTTAGTCGTTGCCGAGTGTTGAGTGGCAGCCAGCTGAGAACATTTAGCTGGCTATGTAGGTGTAGAATAAGCTATAGGATAAATGTCAAATACTGACAACGGAGGAAGCACTGCTATCACTGTATAATAATCCCTAAATGAAACTGTGCAAAGTAGGAGGAATGAATGCCGTGCTTGTTCCAGGCACAGGAACTATTTAAGATACGTGACTAAGACAGGGGTTCTGGTGCCAGCGTGACTTGCAGAGTTAGATCAATTCAGGGCTTGCTCTTTGTGCACAAACACTGAGGAGGGACCCTGAATGGGAATGGTGACCTGCTGGTTGTCCTTGGTTGCAGATGATAAGGTTGGGCTGCAGGGTGATGCAGCGCTCTCAGCACCAGCCTGGTACAACACAGTATTTAAAAGTGTGTGAGTTTATCCTGAGAGTTCTTGAAGTGGAGTATTGCCCTGGTGTCCAGGGTCTAAACGGGCAACTTTGCTGTGTTACCGAGCCACCGGCCCTGCCTGGAACTTCAGTGACTGCTGGAGCTTCTTGTGATCCTAGAGACAGACATCAAGGGACAATGATAGGCGTGGGGCCGTAGCCTAGACTTCTGGTGGCACCACTGCAATGAATGGAATCATGAAATCCAGTTAATTATTTTAGTTTGTTCTTCTCTCTGTTTAGGAATATTTTATAAATTCAATCTCAAAAAGAAAAGTTGATGACTGACAATTATCCTCCTTTGAAGTCTCGAACATATGCTTAGTAGTATTCCATTGTTTAATCTGTGCATAGTATTGGTCGTTGATTACAGTAAAAATAAAAATCACTGCTGGATGGATTGGACAGTCAAAATTCTAATTTATCTAGGTTTTGTAAGCCTTTGATATTCTTTGTATGCATGATACTTTAGCATAAGTAGCCTAGGTCTGTTTCCTTTATAGCGCTTCTGCAGATCTTCACTATTTTGTATATAACTCTGTTATATCTAAAGATATTTCATGTTTCTATAAAATTTGTAATTCTGTGTGGATAATTTATGTAATTATCACAGTAAATTATGCAGGTTTCCATGCAACTGTATAGCAATTCTTATTTGAAGAGTTGCTATTGTTGCTTTTGGTTTATAACTTCAGTGTCATTTAACATCATTCCCTTAGTGTGCATTGAAGAAATCTTACCCATATCTGTAATTGTCCTTATGCTTTAAGAATAAAATTAAACACGTAAAATTAAACATTTTAATGTTTATAAAGCAGAGATACTTATCCTGCTTTTATTTATTGATGTTCAGAAGTAGGATTTTGGGTTAGATTACTTCTAACTTTAAAGTGAACATGACTAATGTGTTATTTTATGCTAACCTTGGGTGATGAAGGGATTGATTTCATGTTCTCTGGGATAGCAGACAGCTCTCTTTTCTTAACTGTCTAGGACCTGCCATTGAGGTTGAAAAAGTAAAACCTGAATCAATTGAGCCTGAGCCTGAGGTACAGAAGACCTTCAGTGAGGAGGCAAATACATCAACGTACTATCCTGCCCCTGTTCCAGTAATGGACAAGTATATTCTCGAGAATGGAAAGGTATTTTATATTAAATATAGCATGAATAATTTTCAAATGTCCATCAGGCGATGTTCTTGTGGAATTTTCATGATCTTGGGGTTTTGCATGGTAGCAGGTTATAGAAGCTTCCTCAGGTTTTGTAAAGGTGTGCTATGATGCTGAGAAAAACAGTGAAGTTATACAAATATGAGCAGCATGGAAAAATATCCTCAGGGGTGAGAGCATTGAATGGTGTGCAGCACAAGGAATGTAGTTATTAAATATGCATGCACAAGTAAATTGACATAGTCCTCAATTGGTGACATCCGTAAATACACTAAATATTGACCAAAGTCAGTAACCCTCATTATAAGGTTACATTAGTCTATTTAACCAAAATACTTTTTCCTAAAAGATTTTCCATGTTCATAATGTGCTGTAGTCATATTGCAGAGAAGCTCTCATGTTTGGATTGAAGTGGAGACCCTGGAATGGAAATGTGCTCCCTTGAACCTGGGAGGAGCATTGCCACTGAGCTGAGCTGATGTGGTGCTACTTTCCAGATACTTCTGTGAAGTTGGTGAAGTACCACCTCACTCTAGTTTGCCAGAACCTGACTGATAGCTTTTCAGACGTGTTTATCTCATTGTGTGGTTGTCTACCTAGGCCTGCTTTTATAGCTGTTGCCATCATCACTAAATGAACATTATGTTTCTTGTACAAAACTATATGTCCTTCAGAATTGCCTATGCAGATCCTGTTTCTTGGTGTATATATATGCATTTGGTACTATAATCTGAGACCTTTAAGGAGGAAACATCTATTACAGCTTTGCCATACAGTGGAATTACTGATGGAGTAGCATGAAATACTATGTTTTCAGATTTGCGTTAAGAGATTGACCTCACAAGTGTCTGTCCATCCTGAAGAGGAATTCTATATAATTGTTGAGAACAGAATGTACATGAAAAATAGTAGAATCTTGGCAGTTTGACAGGTATTTGGTTCAGATAGCTTTTCTTGTCTAAAATAATGAAATATGTCATTTGCTTGTATATTTTGTGTATATTTGTGCAGTGAACACTTAGGGTATACTACTGTGTGAGTTTGGTTTACCTCCTTTTCTTCCACTGAAGGTGTATGGGATAGGGCACCTCCTTTAGTATTTGTATGCTTTTCCTGCACCTTTTTTTTTCATCTGTCAGTTTCTTGGCACATCTGTTGCTGAAGTTTTCTCTGTCTTTACAGATATTTATATCTCTTTAATTTTCTTTTTGTAATTTTGGTTCTTGGTTTGCCTGTTTACCAGGGATACAGCCAGCTCAGATGCCAGGAATGTGAACTAATGTACTTAGAGTGCTGGAGGGTGTTTTTTTTCAGTTTTCCTTATTTATGGCTTTATTTCATTATTCTCTATTGACATGCACCACTAGAGTAGTTGAAATACCTTTTTAAAAATCTCTCCCTTTGTGGCATCAGGTTTGATCTGAGTAGGATTCTTTCAAAGCGGATAAATCTCTTCCCTCCAGAGGGAGAACAGAATTACTGAAAAGGAGCCCATGCCATTCATTTAAAGAAAAGAAAGAAAAGGCAAAAAAAGTAGGAGAAAGAAAAGAGTTCATCATCTGAGACACATTTTAGATCTGTTGCAGATGTTAGCACAGTTACAGTGGTGAGCACTGCTTTGAATTCGCTGTTGTTTCTGTTGCATTGTGCTTGAAGGTTGATCCTGCAGTTGCTGAAATTTGGGGTAAATTTCCCATTGAATTCATCAAGCCCAGAGTCTGGCCCACAGGGCAGCTCTTCCAGCAAGAGGGAAATGTCTTCTGAATCTGGAATACAGTAAACTTCCCATAGCTTTGGGATTAATAGGAAACAGTACTGGGCCTGTTGCACAGAGAGGTAAACTGAGACATGGACAGATTAAATTCCTTACCTTAACAGCGCTAGACACAGAAAAGAGAGACTTAAGATTTCAGTGGCTGTGGCCGTCTGTCACATAGTTGCTGTTACCATAGGTGTTTCATACCAGTAATAATGTTTTTTAATAAATGAGGCATGTTCAAAGAAAAGATGATCTGTCTGAACCATAAATATTAAAAAATACTTCCTGTAACTTGTTCTTTTAAGTAGCTTCAAGCTAATGAATAATGTAGTAGCCTAAGAGACTAAATAGTCTTTTGCAAAGGCAAACGCTAATTTTGGCAGAGAGGAATCAGATTTTGGATCAAATACAGCCGTCTCTACAACTAATGTAATACAGACATCCAAAATTGGGTATGTCACAACGTACCTATTCTTAGTTATTTTCTAAGTAACTTATAGTCATTTTTCCAGATAACTTTTACAAGATCATAAATAACTGAATTGTGAGCCCAGATTGCTTACTCCTGATTGAAGTTATCTTACAAAATATGTAGAGAACACCAGAAGAGTGTGAATTTTTTAAAAGCATTTATGAAGAGACTCAACAACAGAGAAGAAAGGGGGGGGGGCAGAAAAAAGGAGTGTTCATTTTGTGGTTATTACTAGTTTAATTTATGTCCATTACAAGATCTAAATACCATGCAGACTTTTGAAAAGCTTCTTAGAATCCCTTTAGAAGATTCTGCAGGAAAGGCAGCTTGCTTTACGGTTTTATGCTTTGAGGAAGGTAGAATTTTCATTTGCTTTTTATAACATAGCTGGTAGCCAAACCATTCATATTACTCTATTTAAGTTTTTAAACAACTAGTTGCTTTTGAAGGATGCCGTCGTAATAAAAAAATTTCTTGAGGTTATAGCCCTCATTAATAATTAAAGCTGGTTTCCATTTAAAGGAAGAATGGTATCTGGTTGAATACAGGCAGTAAAATTATGGGTATATAAAATTTTACAGTAGCTTTGTCCAATTTTCATTGCATTTAATGAGACTTGTGTGATACTGTTCAGATCTGTATGGGTAGCAGGCACAGTTTATGTAAAGGCACATGAAAGGAGTAAAACCATAGAAAACTAAGGGCAGAACTCTTAAGAAAAACGGGGTCTCCTGATGCAGTTTTGCAATAGGATTTTGGTCACAGCACTTTTTTTTAATCATGAAGTGGCAGTAAATTTTTATTGAAGTGTTACAGAAGGAGCCTCCTTTGGACCAGATCTAATGAAACCTAGATTTTTGGATATATAGCAGTCTAATTGATACATATTTTTGGTATGTTGCACTTTTACAGATTATCTGAAAGTAAGTGCAGTGAACTCTGATCAGCAGTTGGGATGCCTAGATCACACCTTAGCTTGTTACGGATGATGAGCAAGTGTGTGTCCCACTGAATGAAGTTCATCACCATGTGAACAAAGCTTTCTGTAGTTCAGGGGTCTGCGCTATGCTCCAGGAACTGCAGTGTAGACATACAAGGTACAAAATATTCTGGTTCCACACAGGGCCAGCATCTGCATCCTGGCTGCACCCGTGTCAGACCCATGCTGGTTACTGGTGGAGTTGTTGCCTTGCTGTTGCTGCACGGTGTCCTGATGGTCAGGACCACCACCTCAAACATAAATAGTGGCATCCTGAGGACAGTACTCAGATTCTTGTCCTGCATTTGTCTTAAAGCCTGGAGTGCTGGGAATCTTGTGCTAGAGACATAGGGTAGGCCAGTGGGAGTCTGACCAACACAATCAGTGCTGAGCAAGACTAACAAACAAAACGAGACTTGAGCATCTTCCTTTTGGAGACTCTACAACAGCTTCACACTGCTTTGCCCAGTAGCCACATGTAAGACCCAGCACCTCAGCTGTAAGCTCACTGAAGGAATTTTACTTTAAAGATGTACAAGGCTCCAACAGTATCTGCCTTCCAGATACATTAGAAGAGCCTTTGGTTCTTTTAACACCATAAGAGAGAGCACATAGGAGAAAAGCTGCGCACATTTTCTCTGAGGGTACTTTTACTAGTAAACTTTAGAAATTAAGAGTACTTAGCAAAAGTTTAAAGAGTAACATTTAACCAAAATAAAGCATTCACAAAGCATTGACTTAGTCCCTGCTAACTCATGCAACCTGGCAAAATCCAGCCCATCTGGTCCTAAGTTACCCAAAATATCAAGAAAGGAGATTAGGACAAGAAGACGTAAGAAAGAGAGAAAAAGAGAATTACAGCTACCACCCCTAGTTCCCCATGGTTGGTCAAACCCTCCATCTCCTGGACTTCTGTAGCTGGACCTGGGCTGGATTTTTGACTGACAGCTGTTCCAGGGTTGCCCAGTGAGTTTCACAGGGGCTGGGATGTGGCCTCACCTCTGTGAAATTTGTCTTGTCCCTCCCCACACACACGCTTGAGTTGGTCCCAGCCAGTAATTAATATAATAATGCAGTGTCTCACACCACACTAGCCCGCTTTACTACTTCAATGAAATATCTCTACTTCCCATGGGTTGGATAATGGGAAGTTTATGATGTTGTAGCAATGGATCATTGCCTAACCACAAAACAATGTTCATCTGGTACATTGATCACACATAATAGACACACTTCTTGATAGAATTGGAAGTTTTACAAAGCTTCCAGACTCTCTTGGTTTATATTGAAATTGGAGCTCTCAAAATCCTTTCTCCCCTTGCTTTAAACAGTCGGGCTGAATTTTGCCAACAGGTACAGGATACGACTTAGGAAGTAGTTCCCTCTTTACTGCCTCTGAAATATGCTTTGGGTAAAGTCTGTTTGAGTTGAAGGGAATTGTTTCATCTGGCTCCTCAATTAGGCTGGTGCAACTGCTTGGTTTATATACTGTGCATAACTTTATAATACTGGATGTGTTCACTGTTTCCTTCTTCGATCTCTGTTCCTGACCACAGTCTTTCAGGAGTCAGGTTATGTGGGGGGAAAAGTAGAGATTACATAAAGGAAGTATATTATATATAGAGGTTGACTTGAACTCCCTGACCCACAGAGTTGGAGAAATTTCAGAGTTAGGCAAAATGGATTTGTTCAGCCCTAATTACTGTTATAGTACCTAATATTAATGTTCCTACAGCACTTGGATACTGTTGTGTGCTACATACCATAGATAAGTTGTTATTATTACTACCTTCTAGGTCCATCTTGGCAGTGGAATTTGGGTAGATGAGGAGAAATGGCACCAGCTGCAAGTAACACAAGGAGATTCAAAGTATACAAAAAATCTAGCGGTTATGATTTGGGGAACAGATGTTCTCAAGAACAGAAGTGTCACAGGAGTTGCAACCAAAAAAAAGAAAGATGCCGTTCCCAAGCCACCTCTCTCACCTCACAAATTAAGCATTGTCAGAGGTAGGTTATTTGAAAACTTTTGCTTCCTGCTTTGGAGTTTAACCATTAATCACTGAGTTGAAAGATGCTTCTTTTCAGCTCATTTAAAATTAACTGATTAAAGACTGTTAATTCAGACTGCTATTGCATTGTGAAGTGCATACATACCCAGGAAAAGTCAAACACATTGCAATAGCTGTGCACAGTGCAGGCCTTCACAGCTGAAGAGTTGTACATTGACTTCAGGAAGGTTCGAGGAGATCACCACTTTAAATCACTTGTAGGGCAGGTCTCAGCCTGGAGAACAACATGTTGTTCTAGGATTCATTTATAACATAATGATTTTTTAAAATGCATATATTCCTTTTAGCAAGACTGAGAGTAGCTTTGCCACATTCTTTCATCCCGACTATAACCAGCTCTGGCATGAGGCACAGAAACCATTATAGCTGTGACTATAAAATACACGTACGTTCAAAGGCAAGAAAGTATAGCTTTACCCTTTTAAGTGGAGAAAATGGAAATAGTAAAAATTAATTGCTGCACTTGAATTGGAATTTGGACAGGAAGTGTAAATCGCTGACCTCATCTGGCAGGGAAAATTGCAATGACACTTTCAGTAACAAGCCTGAGTCCATGTATATAGTACTTTGAGAGAGAGAAGGCCCTCTCCTTTATTTAAAATGAAGGGTGAATTTCAGTACCTTTGTATCATCATGCCTGTGTTGCATCATTTCTGTCTCTCTTGGTATTTCAGGCTTCTTTTTAAGTCAGAACTGAGTTGGTTCCTCATGGAATGCATACCGAAATTGGATTTTTAGGTTTTGTGTCCATACAAAATTGCAGTAGGGCTGAAAGAAATCTCCCTATTTGATAGAGATTCATTATTCTGCATTTCCTGTTCTTAGTTGCTGTGTGCTCTTAACTGTGATCTCGTTAAGAGGTGTTGTAACCTGCCTTGCAAGTACTATGTTTTGGAGTAAGAAATACGATTCCTCTCTGAGTGTGTGCGTGTGTCTGTGTCTATGTTGTGTGGGGAAAAATTGGAAACTCCGTACTGTCATCTTTCTTAGTTTGTAAGAAATGAGTACAAAACTTAGGTTTTTTTATTAATCTGCTTCAGGAATATATGTGGAAGTGGAAGCTGTTCCATGCTGATTATCTAGTTCTGGCTGGGGCCTTTTGGTGCAATCCGTACCCATTAGCTGAGTAATGATGTACTGGCCACATAAGGAATCCACTCGGTGGCAGTGGCTGCCCTTGTCAGCTCCAAGTGGAAGCAGAATTGGTTATCCAGATGCACACTTACAAGCACACAGTAAAAAGGGGTTATTTTTCACTGGCCCATTGCAAAGTGTTTTCTTGTTTCCCTGCTGGAGGCTGTTGCTCCTCAACCCTGATGGCAAGGTTGCTTCTGTGAGAATTTCCTCTTCTGCTTCTGACAGGGCCACTCTGTGTTGCTTGAGCCTTTTAAATGGCAACTTTCTTCTAACTCCCTTTGTTTTGACTACAGTGAGTTTGGGAGTTTGCTCCAAAAGGTACATGGTGAGAGGCAGATGGGACCCTTCCCTTTCTTCTTTTCCATACCTTTACACTCACCAGCAATTCAGCTTTTCCCTATTTTCTTGTTTTTCTGTGTTTCCTGTCATACTTTTGCTTCCAACCTCAATCCTCATTTGAATTCTGCTGTTACATGCCCTGGTTTTCCATGTTTCTCCTTCCAGTGTTTCTTTCACCTTGTCTTTGATTCCTGTTTTGTTAGACTCAAGCCTGTACAATCTCCTCTTGAACCACTTAAACTGCATGACCAATGTTTTAGGTGACAAGTTTCCTATTTTAGTGGGACTGGGTAGCTCATAACCATGATTTTCCGTGTTGTCGTGTCCTCTGCATTTGCGTCAGTGTTAGTAGGTCTTGCACCACCATGGAGAAGAAAACAAACCAAAACAAATGGCTAGCAAGTGGACAGATAGGTGAAGTGTGAGGAAGTTCAAGTTTCTATAGCCATGATTTGGATCAGGCACCACAGAAAGTGAAGCTCCTTGTTAGTTTTTGAGGTCTGCTTGAGTCTTTGGTCCCTTCAGCAACACAAAGGGGTGTCTGTATGCTCCTCTAAAGCCAAAAGACAAAGAAGGAGCAGAACCCCCAAATCACTCTTTGGAGCCCCTAGGCCAGCAGCCTTGTGTGAGAACTAAACCAGTGTTACTGCACTTCCTCATAGAAATGGAAGAGTTGGGAGAGGAAAAACTGTGATGATCATGAATCTCTCTGGGTCATGCTGACTTTAAGAATTACAGCTGATGAATGAGTTCTGTCAAGTGATTCTTTGCTTGACATTGTGGCTAAATAAATAGTATAACTTGTCTTTTACTGGGAGTTCACCTTACTAGGTGTACCTGCCATGACCCGGGAGTGTTCCTGAGATTGTTGCGGGGCAACTTTATGACCTGCAAACACACTGGGTTTCTTTAAGTTCGTAGGTATTGTATTTCTAATCATAGTTTACTGATGATCAGCATTTCAGCTATCAGGCTGCATGCTGATTAATTTCATTTATTTTATATTCAGTATGTCTGACAACATAAAATTCACATTGCTTTAGATGTTCTCATTCTGTGGACACAGACTAACTTATTTAAAATAGATTTTTGAATGACAACATTAGCTCTTAATGTGTGTGATATCTCTATAGCTTCTTAAAAATCCCCACTGTGTAGTATGTAATAAAGAAATGATAAAAAGTATGATGCATGAGCACTGTTATAAACCTTGTTAATGCAAAATAACCTTTTATAAAACTTCTCAGAGGTTTCCAAATGAACTACAAAGCATGCATAGTACTTAATTTTCATAACTTTTTAATATGGTGCATTAGAAATGTTGTAAACCATGTTAATTAAGCAATAATCTCTATGGCTTTCTGTATATGAAGCAATAAACGGTTAGTGGAATAGATCACTACGCAAAGCACAACAGAGTTGGTTTAACCAATCTGGGAAGCCTGCAGAACAAAATACATTATTCTGGTTATGAAAACACAAAAAAATCCCAAACCTGCCCGTCATTAAGGAGTTGTGTGTGTTGCACTACTTCAGATTTCAGTAAACTGCAGGATTCTGGCACTGAACTACCAACTCTGTGAAGAACAATTGTCACTGCCCCCATTGCTTTTGCAGTTACTACTATGGCTTGCTTTTGGTATTCCAATTAAGTTGACAAAGTATATTGTTTAAACATGCAGAAAGACTCTTGTCCTGAATATTCTACTAATAAAAGCAAAATACGCCCAGGGACAGAGCGTGTGATAAGACACAGACATTGAACTATATGGAACAGATTTAAAAAATAAAATAAATGGGTTGAAGTGTTCTCCTACTGGTTACTGCTTCTCTTCCTAACCATTATTGTTTACCTATTCTCCTGAAGGTGTAAGGTAGGAGTGGCTCACAGGGAACTGCAGATAACAGTAGTTCTGGGAAAAGACTAAATCTGCCATGCAGTTACAGACAAATACTGAAGTTAGGCAGGCAAGACTGACACTGTAAAACATTGGGTTTAGGCTTGTTTCTGTGTAGAAAGCCTATTAATGTAGTCACAGCATAACTGGAAGTTTGTCATGCCAAAGATTCAAGCCTGGTAAAAAATGTTGACTTTAACAAGATAGCCAGTGAATCAAGGAAAGCTTCTCTTGTCTTGCAACAAATATGCACAGTGTTTACTCAGTGCAGTCTCTTGTGTAGTTAGCCCAAGTCAGGGCTATATTATTTTCTAAAAATCTCCTAATGACTCTTTCCTTTTTTTTTTCTCCCCAGAATGTTTGTATGATAGAATAGCACAAGAAACTGTGGATGAAACTGAAATTGCACAGAGACTCTCCAAAGTCAACAAGTACATCTGTGAAAAAATCATGGATATCAATAAATCATGTAAAAATGAAGAAAGGAGGGAAATTGCAAAGTACAATTTGCAATAAATTTTGGATTTTTAATAAAGTCTTAGTGTTTTACTTAAGTGTTGTTTTTTGGTTTGTGTGGCGTTTTTGCTGATGGGAGAAGCTGACTTGAAGCGTTGCTCTCTTCCTATAACTGATTCATTTTTGAGCGGTTCTGTCATGGTGTAAACTGCTTTTAAATAATGTAAGATATATTGTAAGTTCACTCACAATGAATAATTAATTTTCAAAGCTTTTTCCAATGAGTTGCAGTTTGTTACCTGCAGTTCTGTACGTAGGTTGTAATTCTGCAAACACCAACCCATTTGGCCTGTGCTTAGTTTTACTGACTCTAAGCTGCAGTGACCATCTGCTTAAAAGGAAGAACTGTACAAAATCCACTTTGCTATTGAAAAGGGTTTTATTGTATTTTAATAAGTGTTTTTCTGAACTGAACTTTTAATCGTTTGTTTTTATAAGTCTTTGTTTTGATCGCTAACAATATATTTGATCAAAAACACACAAGGAACTCTTCTTTTTCACTTCTTATCTTGTAGGTAGATCACCATTGCCGTTATAGTTTTAAAATAATACAATCAATAAACAACAAAGGACTCAAAGCTGTAAGTTGTAAAACCATGATAATTTATTTTAATAAATCTAAAAGCAGGTTTTTTTCGGGCACCAAGACACTTTTCAGATTCCTGGTTGTGGTACAAAGTTCTTCAGTGTGTCCATATTACTGTTCTTGAAACACTCGCTTTCTAATGTATTTGTATTTTCAATGATTCAGTTATAAAATTGCCACATTTATAGCAAGATTATGTATATATTAGTACCATTTTGTCTGGGTCCATAATTTAACAATGGACACTTTTAATACAAATTTCAATTAAAAATAAAAATAATTTTCTACATTGAAGTTAGACTTGCAGTGCAAACTTACGAGGAATACTTTGTCATCTGAATTATATCTAATCGTTTGTAAGTGAAAGAAAATAGTCTGAAGTCTTTTTTCGTTAAGGATTTAGAGAACTTGAAGTCTGGACTGATGAATTTTGGGGATTTGTTATATTCGTGATATTGGTTAACCTTTAATGTATTTCACACATACAGATGTGATTATCTACCTTTCAGGCTGCCTGTTCCCACGTACCAGCATTTGTTTCTTTTCTGCCACTGCAGTTCTGCTTTCTGTAGTCTTGAAAGACTTCCTATTTCTCATCATCTTCCCGTACCACTGGTTTACCCCAATGTGAAACCTATTTCAGTGTCCTGTAAATGTGGATAATCTGGAAAGGAACAGGCTGCCAGGGAAGTGGTGGACCCGCCATCCCTGGAGGTATTTAAATGAGGTGTAGAAGTGGCACCTGGGGACATGGTTTACCGGTGGAATTGGCAGTGCTGGGTTAATGGTTGGACTTGATGATCTGAAAGGTATTTTCCAACCTAAATGATTCTATAATTCTTTGAAGGGTTGGGGTGGGTGGAAGCGAAAGGGAAGAGGAGAGGAGGAGTGTTAAAACTGCAGTGCCTCTTTTGGAAGAGATGGAGAAAAACACCACATTGTTTCTTCCTGTACATCACCTGTACTTAAATGATGTCTTAATTCAGGGTGTAAATATTTGTTTTATGCTTTCTGTAGTCCAGTTTCACATTTGCTTTGTACCAATCTAGTGCCATGCTGCCAAACAGGTACACCCCACTTTCTCTGCTCATGTCCCTGTATTCCCATCCCTTTCTTTATACTTAGACTGGGACTGTGCAGATGTGTCAGATCTTGTTGATTTCCAGGATTTGTCTCATAAGGGCTGGTTCCAACAGGGTGGAAACCGGGAGCTTCCATGGCAAGGAGTGGGAAGAGCAGGAGTGTCTTTCCACAATGCCTTACGTGTGCCCTGAAATTGCATTTAACAGCCTCACTTGTCTCCTGTTAATATCAAAAGTGTTCTTAGGTAGTGTTTAATGAAGTGCATAAATGTTTATGCTTCCTAATTTGGGATGCTAAATAGCAAATTAGTGTTTATAATGTCAGTGCATGTATCCTTTTATTAATTAAAGAACAAAATAGAGATAACATTGAAGTAACATTTAAACAGCAAGTTCCCACTTTTCAAGCAGACTTGTGAATGTACGAATTTTTTTTTAAGTGATACCAAGACACTTTTTTTTTTTTAAAGTGATACTAGTTTGGGGGAAAATGTCCTTAATTTTCTCAGTCTTTTATGGCTTTAGTACTAATGTGTTTCCATTGTAACAGATTCTTTAATGATGTACTTCTTAGAAGGTAATCCTATTTGAGGCAGCATTTTATGAAACCTGGAAAAAGCAGATTAGAATTTAATTAGAGTTAGGACTCTAACCTGGCCCCAAAAATCAGAGGTGGTAATTCTTTCTGCAAAACCAGCATCATCTTTCTAAGGCTTCTCCTTGACAGATTTGTCCCATCAGATGTTAATGCTGCATGTTGCTGAAGAATTCCCCAAATATTTTCCTTGGGGAAGGTATCTTGGAAGTCTGTCTTACTTTTTTTGTGGAGTTTTTATCAGCCCAAGTCGGTTTTTATTGGAGTTAAACAGGGATATTTGGATGGCACAAAAAAGTTCACTTCCCTTTGAAGTGTAATGTCATTGGGGGCTAATAAATATGTCCTTTGGACTGGGCAGCTGGCATTTAGTGTGAGCATCACCTGAAACCTTGTTGAGTTATGTTAAAGGAATAGGACATATTAAAGGTAAAACACCTCTTTATTATAACTGGAACTGAATTTTTGGATTGCTGGAAATAAGTTTTTACTAATAATAGGCCATTTTTGCACACTCTGGTTGAATGGCAAGATGCCAGGGGCTCTGCAGTGGGTAATGAGTGTGTGAACAGCATCTTTAAGCTTCTGTTTGGTCATTACTCTTGTCTTTCCCCTGCCATGAACCATATGAAGATGGTAGGAGTCTTTCCCAGTGTGTTTGTTTCAAGTAGGGAAATAAGCTACAGTTATGTGTTCCAGCAATACCCAGGAAAAATAGGAACTTTAATGGGGTGTGCTTTTCTGCATTGCAATACTGATGTATAAATTAACTGTGAATTTCATTTAATATTTCTATACTGCATTTATGGCCAGGGCTGTTCTTGTTGGTGTATGAATTCTTCCACAGTTGTGCCTGCCTGTACGTAGTTTGCTTTGTTCATAATGCATCTGCCATGAGTCTCCCATAGGGAACTTTATAGAAAACAGCACCTACTAACTTTTTCCTGCTCCATCTTAACTTCGTACTTTACATGGTGGAAATCAGGAGAGAATTTTGACATAAAATGAAGTAGGTTTTATTACACCCTGTAATATACCCGTCATTCATCATTCTATGGTTTATGCTGTGCCATTACCTCATACTGCAAACCTGGATTTGAAAGGATCAGAAAAACACAGATTTAAGAGGAAGTGACTTTTTGTGCTGAGAGATCGATGCATACTGTTCATTTTTTTATCAAAGAAGGAAGAAGGTATTACTGTTAAATGAATAATCTGATCTTCTGTTGCCACACATTGCTGCTGTAATTTGTGATATTCATGACCTGATCCATATTAAAATGCCTCTGGCACACTTGCAAGGAAGCAAGATTAGAGTTAACAAAAAGAGCTTTATTTGCTATTAATGATTTCATAAGGAATATGAGCTATTATATTAAAGGAAAGAACCCTACCAGAGACTTTTAATACCTGAGTCAAGATTTCTAGCAACTTGAAAGCTAGAGAGGAAAAAAATTGTTAGTTTCTGCTGTTAAGAACAGGTTTGGATTTAGTGGTGCTTGATAGAAATGGGAGATTTTGGTTTTTTGTTTTGTTTTTTAACAACCAGACCAAAATATTTATTTAGTTCTGTCCCAGTTGAACTCTAAGTAGGATTTTAAGGTTGCATTTTTTAGCTGTTGAGCAGGGCTGTCAGAAGCAGGTATATTCTCCCTGCAGGAAGTCACTTCTTTGCACTCTACCTTTGATGTTGTATCTGATGGATTACTACAATGCTGCTTTGTTGTCTTAAGCAGAGATTATTGTCATCTTGGAAGCTTTAAGCAGCAATAAATTGAACTTTTTTGGGTTTAGTGAAATTTTAAAGATAATTCTACTTCATGCTTCCAGAATCTATAGACTTTTAAAAATTAAAGCTGAGTGCGGGTCATTGTTAAAATGATACGGTCTTGATGCAAAACCTCAAAGGAGCGAGAATTTTCTGACTTGGGATCATTCTGTATTAACTGTGCATTACTTGTGTTCATAGCTCTTGAGAAACCCAAATTTGGCCAGTTTCCGAGAGGGAAAGCAAGGTTGTGTCACATGGAGCTGTACTGAGGGTTGTTTCAGTATTCCATCTTTTTGCTGTGGGAATAACCACTGTTGAGAAAGAGACAAAGATTCAACTTGTGCTTCTTCAGAATGAGGTGGTAGTTTTCTCCATACTCTTGAGAATATTTGTCATTCCGTGCGTGCCTTTGGTCTCGGATTGATGAAGTCATAACATCAATTGCTCAGACTTTATTGGTGTCATTTTTTTTCATCGTAACAGTGTGGAACTGTGAAGTGATTCATACAACACCAAGGCAATAAAAACGTTATGAAGTGCAATCATTACATGTTTCATGCTCAATAGCTAATTTTTAATTTCACCATCTTAAACATTTTTTCATCCCCTCAGGGTTCCTAAAGAGGAAAGGAGAATCATTTGAACTTGGAAAACAGGAACAGTGATTCGAAAAGAAATTAATGTACATGATTGATCATTTGTTTTACTTTTGCAATTATTTCTGCTGTTTATGTTTGAACGATAATTTTCACTGCGTGCGTCAGATACCCACTTGCTCAGTCCTGCAGTGAAATCGTAGTGCTGTGGTTGTGACATCATTTGTTTACCACAAAGATGAAAATACCTCACCTGTGGCATCATATGAAGTTGCATTATGGCTGGATCAGAACAAAGGTGGAAGTGAGTCTGGGGGCAGAGGAAGAAGCTGAGCTGAAAGGATTTTTTCTGTTCTGCCTTCTTGCTCGAAAACTTCTTCCTACAAAGCAAATTGTTTCCTCCACATTTAGCAGAATATCAACTTTATGTTCCTTGTTTATTGATAGTAAAACTTTAATGGAACTGAAGTCTTTATGAATATATACGTTTATTGCATCGGACTACCTACTTTCATGCTAAATCTTGGTGTTCAGTCATTTGAAATTAAAGAGTCACAGAAAATTTCCTGAACCACCCAAGAGAGGGGTAGGCTAGGGGTGACTTATCTTTTGTTATAGTATAGTAATTGCTAAAAGTCCTGTGAAATAGAAGATAAGGAATTATGTGTGTTGGTGCTTTTGTATCCTTTATAGTTACCACGAGCTTTCCTGCTTTTGGAGTGAAGAGTGCAGGTTTCATGGGCTAGGCTGATTATCAGAAGTACTGACTGTTGGCACCCTTTGGTGTTCTCCCTGCTGAACATGAGGGATGTCCTGGGACAGCAGCAGAGGGATAGTTCCAGAGCCTTGACAGTTCCATATCACACTGGTACCAGTCCCTTCCACAGGGGAGAGATGAAAAAGCTTACATGGAAGAGCTTCATATTCTTTGTTTCATGGGAGACTTTCATATTCTTTCTTTCATACTCAAATATATCTTTAATATCTTCCCAAATGTTTATATAAATCTTACTGAATTGTAGTTCAGTTTAAAAAAATATACTTTCAAGTGTTCTCCATTTTTCTTGTATTCAGTATCAGTTTTATGGGACTTTTCTTTCTCCATGTTTAAGTTGGGCTATTAACCCATTGATACTTGAAAATAGTCCATTTGGACATTTTGGATTTATGAGCCAGATGAACTATGGTTTTCCCTTTCCATATGTAGTCCTCTGCAGGATTTGTGGAAGTATCTTTAGAGAATAATTCTCAAAATGTGTAGGATGGGAGGTGGATGGAGTAAAGCATCTCCCTCCAAGTTAATGTTCTGTGCTTTCATTTCTCTAAGAGTCTTAGATTATGAAAAACTAAAACTCTGTAAAGTAGGATTTTGCATTTTTTTCCTGCTTTGTATATTAAAATTCTTTGACACTCGCTGGTTTCTTTGCGTTTGCAAGGACACTTTCATCTTCCAGGATCAAGTTCTGCATTTCACTGTACAACCTTACAGGAATAAGCAATCGAGGGTATAGAATTTGGGGCTAAGCAAGGCTGAAGGTGATGTAACATCATCTCTGCATTGGAGGACAGTGCAAGGAGCCACCCTCCTAACTAGGACAGGGAACGACAGACTAGAGTATTATCCTTTCTTTAGGTGTCCCCTAATGCAGCTCATCCAACAAAGGCTGTTTATTGCCACATTGGTAAATACGTGCAACTTCCACTCTGTGGCTTTCCTGAACTTACAAGGTAGCTGAGATCTGTTCAGGCACAGCCCAGTGTGGAGCAGGACTCCATATCTGATGGTGCAGGAAGCCAAGGAAGAGGTTGTAGAGGGGTCACGTAGGCCTTTTCCCCTTCACACAGAGAATTAGCATGTGCAATTTAGATGAAGTCAGTAGCCAAACAGCAAAACCTCAAGCAGTTTAACTGGCATTTAAGGTTTCAATCAGTGAGAAGTTTTATTAATTAAAAAGTCCAATTACTCTTAACGTGCCGAGAATTTAACCTTTAACAAGTAGCATAATCAGCATTTTGTTCTGCAGTCAGGGACCTCTACCAAGTGCACTTGGACAGCTGTGTGAGTACAGATGTGATGGATCATTATTCTGTATGAATCTGTCTATGCCATGTCAATCCACACCTTGAGAATGTTCCTGATGTTACCCAGCCCTGCCTGTTTCCCTGGTCTTCCTTTTTCATTGCTGTTGCTTCTGAGAATGGGAGTCCATCCTCTGTGCTTGCCTGAGAGGTATGAGGCAGGAGTGTTTCATGATTCCTGCCTTGCAAATTGTCAGCAGGGTTCTGAAGTGAAGTCGCTGCTTGTTATTCTTGGAGATAAGTGACACAGAGCTGGAGCATTTCCTTGGGAGAGCTGGTGGTGCTGCTGTCACCGTAAGGCAGACTCAGCCATTCAGGGACTTCACAGAACAGTTTTTTTTTTTTTCCTGGCCCTGCCAAAGCATAGATTGTAGCAAAGACAATTTTACTCTTATATGAAGGTCTTGATGTGGTAAGATGGAATAAGTAAATCTTTCAGCCATATCTCTTTAATCATTTCTCCAAGCAGAGGTTCCCCTGGTTTTTCAGACACGCAGTGGCCTAGAAGTTCCCACCTAATTGCAGTGCTGGGGTCAGTGGTGGGAAGCATTTGGCACTTAGATTATACTGATCTATGACTTTAATATGCCTCCTGTTACTTCCTTTTCACATTTGCTGTATGAGAAACAGTCACCTGTTGAACTCAGGAAGAGTGAACCATTTCAAGATTCTGGGATCTAACTATGGTTCGTGAGAAGGATGTTTTTAGCTGTGGGGTTGACAGGCCTAAAGATGTGCAGGCTGTGGTGCTTCAGCTGGTGGGCTGAAGGTGGTGTAGCTCCTGCAGAACACATCAGGAAACTTCTCTCAGTTCCTCCTTTGGAGAGTTGCCTTGGCTGGACCACAGTGATGCTGCTTAGAAAAACAAGCAGTCTTGAAAAACCATCGAAGTGTTAAATCCATCCTTTCCTTGAGTAGTTTATTCCAGTAGTGAGCTACTGCTGCTGCTCAACTTGTGCCTTATTTCTCTGTGAATTTTTCCACCTTAACTTCTTATTCCTGGTTCTTGGTTTGCCTGTCTTAATATCTCTCCTCAGTATTTCTCCAGCTTATGAACACCTTGATAGACTAAGTGCTTTCAGTCTCCTACTACACATTTTCTAGGTCATGACTCATTTTTGTAATGCTTTTCCTTTATGTCTACCCAGATTCATTTTAGTTTTATGGAATTACTCTCTAGAGAGGAGTTCTTGATATTCTCTTAACTACTGTATTTGGTTTAGTTAATGTGATACAATCTCGTGTTTTAGAATGCATGTCAATTTGTATTAGAGTATCATATACAATAGTAATTCCATTTTGTGGAGCAACCGTAATTTACTTTTGTGGAGAAAGCCTCCTGATATTTAATTGATTCTTGACCACTTGATGTCCCAGTGTATTTCCCTTTTTACAGTATTATTTAGAATAGCTCTGTCCTGAAAATACTGTCCTTTGAATGAGTATTTATCTCTAACACATTTCCTCTTTGACCCTGTACTATCTATGTGCCAGAGACAAGATACAGCATGTTGTTCCTGCTTTCCAAACTGCCTATTCGTGTGTTCACAGCTTGGCCAGGCAGGTGCATGACGGTGTCGAACTGGGCTACGAAGAGCAGCAGGTGAGCAGAATTTCACAGAAAATAGGACACTGAAGTAGTAAAACTTAGAAGAAAGGGAAGCAACAGCCATTTTATTAGCGTAGAATGCAGCTTCAAGATACTTACAGAGTTTTCTTGGTTGAGGATACCTATGGATTGCCAAGGAATGGTGAAGAGATATTGCCATTATGTTGCAATATATTCTCCTAATCAGGTAGGGCATCTTTAGAGAGAAACATCAACCTTTGTGGAATTATTTATTTCTGGAGCCTCCAACCAAATCCCATAAAGGAATCAGGCCTGACAGAAGAGCTTGCTGTACATCAGTCCTTGCTGTGTCTACTATGATAAATTAAAGGTTGCTTTAGGTAGGACTTACATATATTTTATTTGACCATTCCTGCTAGATGATTAATATCCTCTCTTAACCTCAGAGATAAGATGAGGAACTGCCAAGTTTCTCCACTGAGATGGTTTAATGAAAATTGTTCTTTGCCAGAATTTTGAAGGTCAAAACCATCTTAAATATGTAAACAGACATTCTATCAAGGTAAAGCAAAAAACCTTGTAATTAATCTTTTTTTTAAGAAGTCGCTTCCTTCCTTTGAGACTTTCAAATAGTGCCAGACAAGGTTCTTCTAAATTTCCTTCATCATCTCCCTGAAGATTCCCTGTTAATTAACTTAGTCATTTATAAATGTTATGAAATCATGTTATTGGCTTATTTCTATTTGTAAAGGCACCGGGAAATTTGTGTACTGCACCTTTTGAGAAGTAATTAATGTTTCACTCGTAAATGCCTATTGATAGTTTTTTGTCTCATATTGATTTGAAATTAATATCTCTGCCAATTTAAAGCTCAAATGCTGGTTAGTCCAGCTTTCAAAGAATGGACAGGACAGCATTGTTGAGCTGATCCAGTTAAAATGATTACCCTCATCTGATGACCTCAAGAAAAAAATACTTGCAAAATTCTGGATTTCCTCCCCCTCTGGGACTGACGGAAGGTGGCACTTTCCCACGTGATTTGGGAGGGGTTGTGTAGGTTTTAACTAACTAGAGGCTTAATGATGGGAGGGATAAGATCAGAGCAGTTCAAATATGTGTCGTAATACCAAGTTGATTCTCTCATGATCCCATCCCGATGCTGCAGTATTGTTAAACACTGTGGGCAAACCCTTGGTGATGTTTTGCAGGGTTATGGGTGGTGCAGAAGTTGCCCTTGTGGTCTCTTTGCTTACCTGACTAACCCAATTTCCTGTTCTGGAGGTCAGGTAGAACCTGTACTTGACAGGTTTCACCTTTGTGGTGCAAGAGGTTGCTGGATTTTCATCCTCTTTGTGTGGGGAATTTGATTCTCGTCAGTACCTGACCAGCAGCGGGATCCCCAGAGCACCACTGGATCCACTCCCAAAGGCAGCTCAGTAGCTGGTCAGAGTTTGGTATATGCATTCATGGGTGGGCTTCTCCCGAGGTGGTTCTTTGTGAGAAGTTCCTCCCTCCCACTCCTCAGTGAACCTGCATGGCACTTGCTTTTCCTTGAGCAGGGAATATACAGGCAGTTCTACAGCAGTTTGGCATCTTTTATTGCTGGATAGCAAACTCTTTTCTGGTCTGGGAAACAAACTTTATGGAGCATTCTAAGCAGAAGGATTGCTTGTTGGCCAGTATTTCCTCTACTCTGCATAGAAGAATAGACTATTTGCAGTATTTGTAATTACTGGAAGAATCAGATACGGTATGATTAAGGGAATTCGTATTTGCTATTCAAGGGTTCTCTCTCTGTTAAATGCTTCAGCAAAATTTAAGTA
Organism: Dendrocincla tyrannina; assembly: GCA_035047865.1. Lineage (NCBI taxonomy): Eukaryota > Metazoa > Chordata > Aves > Passeriformes > Dendrocolaptidae > Dendrocincla > Dendrocincla tyrannina. The sequence goes on along the minus strand of JAWWMP010000081.1, from coordinate 35,617,225 downwards.
GCCAGTGACCTCTTTTGAGAAGTGACTCATTGCATTTTAAAGGCTTCATAACCAAGTCATCTCTTCTTGTCAGAGGCATGGAAGATGAATAGATCGTTCTTGCCTGCGATTTCCAGTCTCAGGGGAAGTCCCTTTTCACTGCCTGTGGTGATGCTCAGCTGCATCACCACTTTTAATTGCCTCCAGGCTCCTGCAGGACTCTGGGTGTCCCCTCTGGCATGACCTACATCCTTGCAGAACCATGAATCCCTCGGCACTGCTTAGTAGAGTCTTAAGCACAGGACAAAAAGTCCTGTTGTTGCTAATCCCTATCTGTCTCCCAGTGCTGTAAGCTTTGTGCCAATCTCTCCCTTGTTTTCCTAAATTCATTTGGCACTCTTTTGCCTGTAGAAGGATACAAATGAATTTTCTGTATTAAAGATGATGGTAGAAAATGGGAGTGCTGTCTTGAGCATTATGGACATTGAAAGCCAGAGGGATGTATTAAAAAGAGCACAGGTACCTTGTCAAATCAGGAGTTCACACATCATAATATATATATTTTTTTTTCTTGAAAGAGGGAATAAACTGAAGCAATCATTCCAGCTGTAGCCTGAATTGCATTGCTGCAGGTCAAATCAAACTGTATCAATGTGTCAGGTAGGTCAGTTTAATTTGGAAGGCTTAGGTTAGTGGAGGAATAAGATGATGATATGCCAGGTGAATGAAAGTAAACATTACAGTCTGTGTGGAAAGGAAGCATTTAAACAATATGAGATCATCTGGTTCATTTTGTAAGGTTCTCCAAGAACATCTACTCCACCGTTCTGTAGCACTTGAAGTGTTGGGACATGCTGCTGGACTTTGTAACATGGGATGAAGTTACTGGTCCTGTACTGTTGAGGTCGAATTTACTCATAAGCAGAGTGTGTCTGTTTGTTCATGAGCAAACATTGCTGCCAACTTTGAGCAGCGTTTTTTTTTCTGTCTTTGAAGAGTTTATGAGAGATCGTATCCACTCTACCTTTGCTAGACTGACCTGTCTTAAATTTCTCTTGGGAGATATGATTACAAATTCATCTGCCGTTATCCTGCTCAGCTTCTCCTGTACTTGTCTGATCTTTCTTGATCAGTGATGCTTTTGTGCCGAGTTTTATCTGGGGTGGCAACAGTACATTATACAGTGACATTATCTTTCTAGAAATGCCTTTCTCTAGAAATATCTCCTACACTTCTCATGGCTTTGTCATGCTGAGGGCTCATAATTCAGCAGTAATCAGTGGCTCTGCTGAGGTTGTTATCCTTCCTTTGAGTTAATGTATCCCAGACTTCATATCGCTGTCGGAACTTGCTGTCAAACTTAATCTCATCTCCATTATTCCACTTCTGAAAGTCATCTTGAGGGATCTCTACTTCCCATCTGATATTTCTCTGCTGCTGCATCATACTGATTTTACCTTCTGGTGTGGTGCCATCAGTATGTCTCTAGGGTCTGTCCTTAACCACTGTGTGTATGAAAACTGCCTGTGCTTTTATGCAGATTTGTACCCATTCTGAAATTCTTTGTAAACATTTAATGAAGCCTCAGATTGTCCCAGTGGGGCTTGTGATTTTCCTATCAGTACTGATAGTGCTCAGAAATAGGGAACTGGTGACTTGCTCAGCATCATGCCTTGAGTCAGAAATGAGCACTGGTGACATAATCCCAAATCCTCTGCTCTGAAAGTCAAATAGCACTGTATGCTTTTTATCAGGAAGCTGTCCAAGGGTTTTTATAATGTGGGGCATATGTCAGTGCAAACCTGAGGCTGAGATCTGGAAAGCCATCTGGAAGATAAATTTAATGGGAACTGAGTTTTCAAAGCTCTTAAGTAGCTTCAGGTAGTGAAGCCTGGATGTTTTAGCCACTGATATTTTGATGGATATGCTTTCTTGGGGTACTGTACCTGTACTTTTCCCAGGTCCTGTTGCAAGACCAGACTGAGCTTCACCATTGTTTTTCTTTATGTATTTACTAAAGGTGAATAGCTCAGGTGAGCTGATAGTGCATAATGCCACACTCATCTGTATTTGCTGTTGTAGTGGCACGTCCTGCAAAGACTTTTGGCAGGATTCATTTTGAACTTTCTAAGTCTTGAACTGCCTGTAAAATATCTCTGAAAAAAACCCTCAAATATCCATGTTTGTCTCTGATGCCCCCAATTCTGTTTGTTGTTTTTGTGTTTATTGTGCAAATTAATCTCGAAGCATGGAGTGATTGTGAGCTTAAGTAATAATGTGGAGTGAAATCTCCTAAGTAACCGAGTTACAGGGAGTGCATTCCTGAGAAAGTGAATACTAAGCTTTGCATGCGGCTGTGTAACATGGCACCTCCCTTGTAGTTTGGATTAGTACAATTCCTTCTACTGCCTCAGCACCGCCTTGACTTGCTTAATTTCTTCCAGCATCCAAAACATACATCATGTTCCCACAGAAGTTGCCCCTTTGGGATTTGCACAGTTTTACCTGTCCATCCTCTGCAGTCACCCTCCTGCCTCTGAGCCAGGGAGAGTGCACTCCAATTGTAATCTTCTTAATTTAAAACAAAAACACAAAAAAACCCAAGCAAACAAAAATTTGTGCAAATTGCCTTTTTTTTCAGTTTGTTTTGTTTTTCGTACAGGGTGAGACTATCCCAGTTGTGTACAAAGGTTGAGAATAGCATTTAGCCCCAGATAGGATAATCTTTTGATGACAAAGGTTCAAATTTGCAATTAAATTGCTGCAGCTTAGCTTTGTGTAGCAGTTTCTGTGTGAGAGCATTCAGTCTACAGCAACTGCAAACCTAAAGGCCTTCTCTGTGAGCCAATAGAAGGCAAACTACTTTAGGTTTTTGCTGTGGAAGTGCACGCATGGGGGGTTACTGTGGCTCCCAGCACAAGGCCAGGAGTCTGTGGGTGAGGAGGATGAGAAGGGTTAGAGTGAATTGTGTTATTGTGTTACCACTGGGGAAAAAAAGGGGATTTTTTTTCATTTCACACTGTTTCACTGGAAATCAAAATTACCCCAAATTAGCTTGTTTGCAGGAGTTTTCTATTACACAGAATCCCAGCCCCTTGCTTGTTTGCAGAGCCTAGGGCAACAAAAATCTAAACGAGAGCGCACATTTTGGTTTTGAACTATCTGGGTCAAATTCCAATGACATAATCTAGTCCTGAAGCCCCAGGTCTGAGGATCTTTTGGCATTCCCTAATCTCTGCGTGTTCTGTGTGATTCCATGTCCGCCCTGACCAGCCCTTGGCACGGGACGTGGTGCAGAGCCACAGTGGATGCCTATTAAAGGCAACAGGAACCTTTCCAGTGGGTCACCCACCAAGCCTACAGGGAAGGAATCTGCCCCCCTGCACAGGAACAGCCGTATTGCTCGAGCTCAGAGCAGACACAGCGAGTGTGAGGTGGCCTTGAGAGGAAGTTTCTCTGGTGAGATGTCCTAGTATGGTGTGTTTACATAGCTGGGCATTGTAAAGACGATTTCTTAGGAGCAGCATTTAATCTTCGCCGATGCGGAGTGCAAACACTGTTCCGACATCAATCATGCTAATGACACGTGTGTACACAGAGAAGCAACCACCTTTTAAGTATGGGAATCACAAATACACGTTGACAGGAAAATATATTTAAGCAGTTTCCAGTGTGTGCTGTAATAAGTAAACCAGTCATTGTATTCCACAGAGCCGCATGCTTTAAATGCCTAACAGAAAAAAAAACAAAAACAAACCAGCCCAAAGTGAATCAGAGTAATAGAAAAGGAAGTGTTTACATCTCTCAAAACATTCTGAACAATAATCATTCCTTCTTTATAAATTTGATTTCAGCAAATTTGAATCCAAATGAGATGAGGTTTGAAACATAAGCTTTCATGGTGAGGTACAATTCGGTGTGTAATCTTTTGCAGGTGGCTGTTATTCGTTTATTATTTGTATTTCCATATTGCTTAGCAACCCCAGTCCTGGACCAGGACCTCGCTGCTGTAAGTACTCTGCTAACATCAACGGAATGGATGGTTGCTGCCTTGGAGAATGCACTATTTTGTAGTGAAGCCAAGAGTAAACTAATGGTTTCTCATTCTGTCGTCTCTGAATGAGAAAAGATGAAGGCCAACGGACACTTAGCTATGGGATTATGAGTATAACTCTTGAATTACTGAATCAACACAAGTATTTGGGGGCCTGTCAAGCATGCAGGCTCAAGTGTGTGTAGTTTTCCCAGATTTTGTGTCCTGATGGCTAAAACAGGGAGTGCAGCCTCGGGGAGCGAGGTGCAGGCTGGATTGCTGCTCTTTGGGTAACCATTTGCTGACAGAGCTGCTCATGCGAGCAAATAACTACTCATGCTTTGCGCGTCCCTGCAATTAAAGAGGAGCAGCCTACCCCACATTGTTAAGTACTTACTAATACCTCCTCTTCGAGTGGCATAGCACCTGTATCCTTCAGACAACCGATGCACAAAATGCTGTGTGCATTTACCAGGCAAGTTATGTAAGTCAACATTTGCAAATCTGAATCCGAGTCCTCATTCAATCTCTTAAGCAGAAATGCCCTGATGTTTCAAGGGTTTGCAGAAAGCAGTATTACCTTCATTTGAGAGTTGGAAAGTTGAAAAAAGTAGAGTAACTTTTAGTGTCAAAGTCCTTTCATCAGCAAATTCCAAGCTTAGTGCAGCTCCGACACAGCTGTGCCTGAGCACTTGGGAGCAGAGATTGCTGCTGCGGGCAAAGAGGGGCTGCTGAACATTGGCAGCTTCTGTTTGTCAGTCACAAACAAGCTCTTAAATGGTGAGGTTTGTAGCTCTGCTTCAAACCCTCCTTCTCGTCCAGCAGCAGCCCTGCTGTGCAGCACTCCTTTGGAAAGGAAGCATGGTTGTCTGACACTAAAAGAGGGTTTGGGCACTAAACTGGTAACAACTGAAACTTGAGCAGTGTTAAAATGCACCAGGAGGTCCTCTGGAGCCGCTTCCAATGCTGTACTAGGATGTGTTTGGCTCAGAAGTGGTGAGAATAATTTGCTGCTCCCTGACAGTGCCCAGATGCCACACAGGACCAGGCCATGGCCAAGTGCCTCAGGACAGCTGTCTCGGGACGTCGGTGATTTGCATATGGTGGCGTATTTTAATAGCAGGTTCTTGTGCACAGAGGTCACACAGGGGAATCATGTGAAATGCCTTTGTACCAAGAGGTTAAAAACAACTTATGTTAACTCTGGATTCCAGCCAATGTTACCCAGCTGTTTGGCTGAGACTGGGAGCTGACAGACCAAAAAAGAGGACATGTGCAATTAAAATGTCACTCTCTGGAGAGACAAGGCGAGTGAAAGGGGTGACCATCAAAGAAACCAAAGTGAGGCAGGTTTGACTGCACAAATGGCTTGGGAGAAGGTGGCCCAAGTGTGAACACTGTGGGCACATGTTCAGTTTCCCCCTGAGTGCCCTGGGAGAGCAGACAAACCTTCTTGTGTTGTAACAGTGGTTGCTGGGATGCTCGTGGTAAGGAAGGACACCATTGCTGGAGCTGGGTGGTTGCAGTGTCACTAAATGTTAGTGACTTAAGGATGGAAAATATCTGATGTAGAATTTATCTTTGTTGCAGGGAAGCAGTGGCAAGTAAAAGATTTTTAAAAAATGTTCAATGTATTATGGTTCCCAAAGCCATGAGCTTCTATATTTGATTTCACGAGATATGAGTACTAACTGACTGGATTGTCACTGCCATTTTGTACACAACCCTTCTTAATTTCTAAATAGTGTCATAGTCACAGGTCAATAATTGCTCTGTAAATGTCAAATATTTGGACTCTGAATGCAATGAGCCATGCTTCTAGTTTGAGTTTTCTCCAGCTTTACTCTGGCTTCCTCCTTTCTGCCCACAGAAATCCCATTGCCTCCATAGGAGCACATTTTGTTGTGCACTTCCCCTTCCAGTGGTCTAACAAATTGAGCAAACTTGTTGAGAAAACTCTCTCCCCAAATAAAAGAAATTAATCTCTAAACTTTCCTGGCAGAAATATTGAAGCCAGTGCAATAGTCCATTTGTATCAGTCTCTGTCAAGAAATGTTTCTGCTGAGAGCTTTCCAATGCCTGGCTTTGGAAAAAAGTGGTTTTCACAAGTGCTCTCCTAATAAGTGACATCTTTTTCAACCTTGATGACATTGCCAGTGGACATGTTGCATCTTCTTGCCTCTTGCCTTTTCCAAGAGGGTGGTAATGCATGCTACCCATGGAGATGGAAGGAGGGGGAAGGTTTTTCTCGGTACTGAGGCCTTAGGAGGAGAGGGTCTACCTTTGTGAGGTGGTAAATGAAACACTGTGACTGCAGCTTGGTTTGCAGTAGGTAAAAACCAATAAAAGTTAGAACAAGTTCTAGCAGGGTCCTGCTAATTTATTTCTAATCATTACGAATGACCATACAGTTTTAAAGCTAGAAAGAATCATTGCCTTTCTTCATAGCCTCACCCTCTGATTTTCACAGCCTGCCTACTGCTCTGCCTGAACTATGGCATCTCATTTTGGACACAGCTCTCACAACCTGACCTGTAGATGCTGCAGTTTTCCACTTCTGTTCTTATGGTTTGCCTTAAGTTGCAAGTAATGTTGTCTGCATGTGCCACATGAAACTAGAGACTTAAACAACATGTGAGTTTAAACCTGGGCTGGAGAGGTAATAATGCATCATTTTTCTACCCTACCTGAATTGCTAAGTTAAAGCAAATTTCCATTTGTTGGGGGATTTTTGGTTTGGTTTGTTTTTTTAATAGCATTATTATTTTTATTGTTAGAAATTAAAGCACTAGCCTCAGATTTAGAGTTTTGTCCCCCAGGAAACTTCATTCTGCCGAAAGTTTTTTCTATTACATTGTAAGATTAATAAAATCCCCTGGAACCTTCAATTACTGCAATTTGTGGAGATTTCTGTTTTTTTGCAGGTCTGGAATCACCAGAGACAGACTTTTCTGCCTTTGTACGTACAAGAGCAAATGACTGGAGTCAGAAGCTGATCAGTCTAATGTTATCTGACAATGGGCGTGTGGGATTTTCCAGCACTGAAATCAGTGAACTATTCAAAGTTGCTGCACCAGCCCTTGTCTTTCTTTCTCAGATTAGAGCTTACAGAGTCAAAAGAAACTTGTGGAAGTTGGGACATGCCTCCCAAAGAGGCAAGGTACTGCCTGACTTTGCCTCTCTGCAGGTCAGCATCTCTCAGCTGTGGCTGGATCCAGGAGCAGGGAGGGAGCAGAGGACAAGGAGCGGTGGCTCCGGCTGCTTGGTGGCTCCCAGCTCTGCCCTGCTGCTGGTCACATCTCTCAGGGTATTATTATTTTGCTCCTGTTTTGCAGGTTGTTGCAGATTTGCCTGTTGTGGGGCTTAGGGACTCCCACATTATCAGCTGTGGGTCTGGACATGACTCTTTCGTTGACACTCTCCTGGCTCTGGTGATACTTTTCCCAGACATAGAGCTTTATGTCACCATTGTCCCTTTAGAGAAGGCCTTTTAACTTTGGTGATAGCTTGGATGGTGTTCCATGTGACGTATACAATGTGGATGGAGACACCATCCTACAGTGGGCTCGTTCTGGTTTGCTCAAACTATAAACAGCATGTAAGGGAAAACTTTTCTGTCTTCTCTTCTCTGTGTAGTCTTTTGATATTAGCAGCTGACAGATTTCCACTTCTTAGCATTTGTTATCTGCTTTGTATATGCCATTTGTTATCTCCTTTGTATATGACAACAGTGTAAGGCTTTTCTCATACATGCTTTTAATGAAAAAGCCAAAATGTTTGAAAGCTAAAACGGATATTATTTTTCCCATGGAGTACACAACCTTCTTTTGATAGCCCAAACCTTTGATAAAGTGTGTTGTAAGCTAGGCACTGTGTTCACAAAGCAGTTAAATGTTTGGTAGTGGGCCTGTTTTCTTTATAAGAGACAAGCATTTCACTCTCACACACGTAGTGAGAAACAGTTATAATTAACAGATAGTGCTGAGATGCGACATTCAGCCTTTGATTGAGCCCTGAACTCTTTCAGAATTACAGCACTTGGGTTTGGTGTCTGGCTTCATTCAGTGAGAAGGATTGAGGGGCAGATCAGGCACAGGAGATGTGACAGCTGCTCATCAAGAGTAGCTATGGCCAGGAGAGAACCCTATCCTTTATCCTGGGTCCTAGTGCTGAGCAAATACCCCACGGGAGAGCTGCTGTTGCTGCAGAGGTTTTGCAATCTCCTTGTGAGGTAATGGCACAAGAGGCAGAGGAAGGAAGCTCCTCCGCCAGGAAGCCACGGGACAGGGTTACCTCCCGATCAAAGCCATTAGCAGTGGTTACAGCACTCCGGCTGCCAAACCGCTGGCAACGTTTTTGGAGGTCCCCTGATAGTCTGGAAAGGCTTTGAAAGTGAAGGCACGACCCCAGCGTTTGATGCTGTAGGGAAGGGCAAACCAAAGCAGCGCGCTGCTGTACGTGAACTCTCGCGAACTCCTCTTTCTCACTCTGATGTTTGTCTTAGAGGCCCTGGGCTAGAACATTGCTGTGGCATTTCACCTCCTGGCCCAGAGCCCATCGCGATGCCGGTGTATAACCTTGCATAACTGAGCCTTGTTATGAATGACTGGAGAAAGTGCCATTACAGATCTGCTTCTGCCGGGGGGCACTCCCCAAAACAGCTCACAACAACACCCTGCGTCTAAAAAAAACACCAGGCACTGCATGAATTCTCAGAGCCTTTGGTATGCTGATATTACAGCAAGATTCGCTGCTGCACATGACCCACTTACAGTCTGGTAAAGTTGTCAGTTGTGCTTGTTGCACATAGAGTTCCGTGCTTGCCCCTGTGCTGTCCATTTTTAAAGTCCATGCTGATTTAAAAAAAAAAAAAAAAAAAAAAATAAAAAAAAAGAAGA
>JAWWMP010000081.1:35592213-35608215 GCA_035047865.1 Dendrocincla tyrannina | reverse complement strand
GGGTCGCGGGGTGGCGCTTCCGCGGGGCGCGGGGGCTGCGCGGGCGGCCGAGCAGCGGTGGCGCTGGCCCCGCCGGGGGCGCGCCCGTGGCGGTGGGTGGCACGTTCCCCCCCGCCCGCCCGCGGCGCGACTCGGCGTTGCCGCTGTCACGGGGAGCAGTGCCAGGAACTCGCCTCTGTGCTCCAGGATTTTATTTTTGATTTTTGCGCTCCGTCTCCGAACCCGCCACTCGAGGTTTTGCTAAACCCTCGCCCCTTTGTCGCTGTCTCCGCCGGCTGCCTGGGGGAGCGCTCCTGACAGGCACCTGCCCGACCTGGAGTTTCCCTCTGCCAGTCTCCAGCTTTCTCTGACTGCGAGAGAAACTTCGCTAAAATGCAAGTTTGCTGAAACACTTTGCACCAGCTCCTGAGCTGAAATGAATTTAAACTGAGGAAAGCTCTCCGCCGATTTTAGTCCATCCAAATGAGCACAGTGCTTCTGCGAAAATGATTCACAAATTCAGATGCAGAGACTCCAGGGTGTGTGATCTGGAGGTGCCCTTTCATTCTGGTCTGCGCTGCTTTGGTGGCAGTTAGCAGCAGCCCCTTATTTCTACTTTATATTATTTGGGTACAGTGCATTCGTATATTTGTGTGCTGTAGTCTGCTGGCAAACATTAGCATTCAAGCTTACATTTTTGACAAATGTGCAGACAGGAATAGCATGAATAGGCATCTTAAATATTAACAACCTAAGCATCTGTTGTGAAACAAATTTAATATATTTACTCTGTTTTTCTCACATTGTTAGAAAAGGTTACAATAAGTGTAAAATTTCAGCTGTAGTTAGCACAAGGAATGCTTGGATATTTCACTATCTCTTCATGCATTTAACACAATCACCAGATAGAAATGTGTCAAATCAGGCGCACTGTTCAAAAACAACTTGAAACTGTAAGCGTAGAGTGTGTAGACATGAATGTAGGATGTTCGCTGCAATTTCTATGTTCTAATTACTCTGCAGCACTATTTGTAGAATTTGAGAGTACTCTTCTCAGTCCTGTACTCCTATATGCTCTTTTAGATGTTTACACATACACTCATTTTCTTATTCGCTTTCTGTTTGAGACTGTTATTGGTACTACCTTGCTTTTCAAGTTGAAGCAATGGTTTCCCACAGAAATGTGAAATAACATAGGGTAGGTAAAAAAACGAGCAGGCAGAAAATGCAACGTGTTCACGTGTAAGCATGCGTCTGAACAGATAGCGCGCACATAATAAGGCAACAGAAGAGAAATTAAAATCACTGGCTAGCATGCCATGTATGCCCACTCTTGAATACAGCTAGTGGAAAAGAAACAAGTGACTCCAAGGAATTCCTCTCTCCCTGGAACAAAACTGTTCAGGGTAGAACAAGAGCACAGAAGAGCAAAGACTCCAAAAAGACTGTAGAGTTATTTCAAGAATCAATGCATTCCTTCCCTTTTTCCCACAAGTTCAAATATGTAATAAATAAGCCCTTTGTATGCAAAAGAGTTTACTGGAACAAAAAATATTTAAATGAAATTCTTTTTGTGTGTGCACTTTGAAAAACTGCCCACCTTTTTTTTTATATTCCTTGTTCTTAATACTTTAAATAGGAAAGTAAGTCTTTCAGTTTCCCCTCTCCTGTTATTTTAGCGATTCGCATGAATCCTAACCTGCGGCTCTGCTACTGAGAAAGCACTGTAAAGCAGACAAGAGTCGATCTGTAACTTACTGATGGGACAAAATGCTTTGGCAGCATGAGAAGCAGAGAGAGGCTGCCACACCAGCCCCAGCTTGTATGTGAGCAGGACACCTTTTTGGTTTTCAGCATAGGCCCAGCAGGTCAGCGAATGAGCACCTGCCCTCTGTTGATGTGCTTCCCAAGGCAGGGCAGGCAGCACCAGCCCTGCCTGCAGTCGTTCCTGCAGCCCTGCCAGCATCCCACGGGCACCGACCATCACGTTCGGCCCTGCTGGGAACGTGGGCACATCCACCTTTGCAGCACAAAAACCTCTTCAGAGAGGTTTCTCCTGCATTTCAGGTTTGGGCTAGAGAGGGGCTTAGTGCCATTTAGAAGACAATCAGCTGAAGTCTGGTGTTCTTGTTAAAAAACAAATGTATTAACTATTCAATTTTTGGAAATATTGTCACTTTTTAATTGTCATCATCTGTTTTTTAATCTAAGCATTGTCAGAGAAATTTGAAGTAATTCTTTAGGTTTCCAGCTGTATTTGGGGAAAAAATATCAAGGAGATTATTTTATTAATAAAATAGTTCATAATATAGAGAAAAATATATTAAAAGCAGATTTCTGAATTAAAACTGGAGGAGATATGACTTCTGAAATGTTTCAGTTATATTTCTAGGAACTATGGTATTTTAACATAGACTCTAGTGAAGCATTTTATTGCCTTCTTGTATATAACTGCCATTGCTCTCTCTAGATATATTTAATATATAACCAGTGAAGCCACAAACTTTCCTTCTACAACAGTTTAAACACATCTGGAACATTTTACTTTCTTATAATTTATGTTAATAGATGTAGAGTGTATATACAATCTTCTCAGACATCATTGCTTTTTCCAAAGGGGATTTTTTTTACTTTCAGTCAGGGAATATATTTATAAGAACAAAATAACTCAAAGTATAGGCAATTCTATATATCATTTTATTTTCTGTTATATTAGGTTGATTATATAAAGCTTTCATTTAGAGTGATGGGATGATGAAATTACAGAGGAGTGATTGGCTTTTGTTTTTTTCAAATGGTTCAAGTTGAGGGCTGCAAAAATGAATGTTTTTGGTAAAGTTCTTTGAGTACATAATATTTTTCATAGAATTCTGACAAATTAATTTAATAGAAAAGCCACAAGTCTCTTAGCATGGAAGGCTATATTTCCAGGTAAAATGGAAGTTCTGCTTCTGCCGTTATAGGCATCAGGCTTCAGTAATCTGCTCCTCTTGTGGAATGAACACTTTCTACTTAAAGCTATCATGCACCTACTGTTTATTTACGCTGCATTAAACTGACAGCACGGCAATCAGAAGAAAAAATATGACTTACTTTCCTGAAGTAAACACCAGTTTATAGGTTAGTGCATGTATTTATATTCCTGTCGCCACTAAATAATGGCTGTCTCCATTTTAATATCTACCTGTGGTGTTACCCAGGGCTGCTGCCTCTTCCTTGTTTAAAATGAGGGGAAAACGAAGGGGGTGGGGGGGAGGAGGGGGTCAGGAAGAAAAGAAAGTTTTGTTATCATTCCACTCCAAGAGGAACTTAACAGAAAAGTGATTCGGTATTCCTTTCTGTGGCATGCCGAAGCCAGTTTTAAAGACATAGTATTCAGTTTTACTTGGTGTAATTGAATTGCATCTCAAACAGGGAAAACAGAATTCCTTAACAGTATTTGTCTATCCAAGACACTGAAATTGTATATTCAGGCAATGGCAGATTAAGGGCAGAAGCATTTTATTAATAACTGAAAGCACATATGTGTGTGTGATGAAAAATGTTCTGCAAATCTGTCACTATGCAATCAAGTGCATTTTTTAAACTTTAGTTGTCACAAAGTTGCTACTGATTCTAAAAAAAAAAAAAAAAAGTAATACAGTTTGACGGTTAAAGAGTAACTTACAGTTCTTAGTGCCTGTTATACTGAAATTTTGCAACTTTTTAAAGTCTATGTCAGAAAGCCCTGTTGATGTTACTTTTAATCTTGGACCAATGCGCCCAAGTAGCTGGCATTTGAACTGAAGGTAACTACAGTCTGAATAATCCCCACTTTGCAGAAAGCTTCCCTAAATCCTTTGTTGGAAGATTCCATTAATGACCTCTACATGAGAGGTCCATTTTTATTTCAGATTCTGAAATTATTACACTTAAGTTGACTAGTTTGTCAGTTCTGTGGCAGTGGTATCCTGAACTTTCAACAACCCTGACCACAACTTGTAATGGTTACTTCCAAAAGAATATACTATCACATATAAAGGACACACTAATAATACTAAATTCCCTTCAAAAGTGGTGTTTTCAAACATTTGCCATCCTGTGACACCTAAGTTAACTGCAGTTATCACCAACACTTCATTGCTTAATTGGTATCCATTCTGTTGCTTTGCAAATGTTGCCTTTCTAATGGTTTCTGCACAGCATTGCTCTCAGTAGGTATAAGTCTTGATAGAGATTAATTTTAAGGAGACTTGCCATTACTGATCTTGTACATATGTTCTGATCTGGTCCTCGTGCCCTGTACCAGCTGTAATTTACTCTTAATCTGTGTTATCTGGTGCAGTGTAGTCGAATGGCATAGTAATAGTAGAGTAGAGTATAGTAACATACCTCAGGCACCGTCTGAATTGTAAATATTTCCTTTTAAACTTGCTGGGCCTGACTGCTCCCATGCACACTGGTGTGTCACTGCAGAGGTTGGTAAACCTTCGTTTTTACAGCTCTTGTAGGGAATCAGTGTTAGGTGTTCAGACGGACTGAGAAACTAACACTCAGTATTTATGCCAAGGCCCACCTCTTAGCTAGTTATTTAGAACACTAACAACACAGCAATCTCTTTGGAGATTGATTTTCCTATGAGACACTGCGCTTTTGCGTATGCTCGGGTTAGGACTCTAAGAAGCCTTCCTTTCACCAGAGCCTAGGTTAGCTCTGCTCTCTGAGCTGTTGTAAAGCATCGCTGGAAACATCTCTCCGCAGCTGTAGGTTCACAGGAGTTAGCTCTCTCCACCTTGTGCTTCTCTGTTGTGAACTGGGGGTTGGATAGGCACAAGAGTCTGCTCGCCTGCAGATGGGCCTCGGTCACCCCAGCTGCACCTGGGCGCAGAACATCAGGATGGGCCACGTCTATCAGCTGTGTTGGCCTTACATAACTTGCAGTGACTATCTGCTCTATCTTTCCCTTGGGACATTATGACATGATATGACCTGAGGAGATGAGGGAGGTGCTTTAAACCTCGAGTGCATCTCATCTTCCCAGGATCCTGCTCTGACAGGATTTATTTGGCCAGAAGCAATCATTTGTGGGTCGTTCCACTTGTTGCTCACTAGACAAAGTGGTGATGCAGTCAGATCACATATACTTGAGGAACTGTCTTGTAATCTTTTCTGTTGTCTGGACCCCTGGTTCTGGTTTCAGCCCTGACAAAAATCTGTGATTTTGTGTTAATAACTGTTCATGCTGTGTTTGCCATCCTTAATGCTGTAATCTTGATTTTGAAAATGCTCAGCACTTACAACTTTAGATGAAAGAAAAGGAAGCTGCCGTACACTATTATTCTATAAATGCAGCTTTTAATACACTCCTGGTTTATTTACCTAGCTATAAAATTAGTAATACACGTTTTATAGAACACCAAAGGATTAAGTAATTCTTTATATTTGTAAATCAGTCCCAGAGTGGGAAACATTTTCAGCACAAGTGCCAAGAATTCCTGCTCTGAACTCAAACCCATATGCAAAGGTATGACAAAGGTATATCCTTTCCAGTAACTGCACTTAGAATCTGTGTCTGGTCATAACAGCCCGGTAATTAAAAACATTTTCAATGAACAGGAGAAACATTCTAAATATCATGCACTCTTTGTATTCCTAATTCTATTACATTAAATAACAGACAGAAAGAGAGGAGGGGAAAGAGTGGGAGACAGTGTGCATGCACACAAACTCACAGAAGGACCAAAGGCAAAAAATGAAGTGGGGAGAGATTGCAGAGTGAGTTTTAAAATGTTTACAATCAAAGACTAAATTAATATTTCTGCGGAGAGAACTATTAGGAAGATTTTAAATCATTAACGCTTTTCATCATAGGTGGGCTTCCTTGATAAATGTAAGAAGTCTCAAGAATAATTAAAGGCATCTTAAAACTTAAAAATGACAGTTTTAGCTTCTAAGGATTCATTGTAATATAATAATACTGTATGCTTTTTAGTGTTACTTCTGCACTAGACATTTAATTACAGTCTTTGTGAGACATGTTATCTGTGTAGTAACCAGTGCATAAAAAGAATGATATTTACTTTTACATACAAGCTCTTGCTTGCCAGCTTTCTTTTTAAGATTGTAGATTAAGATCTCCAATCCAGAATGTTCATGTCTTCAATGAAAACAACTTAACTTGATACAATTTTTGGAAGGACTGGGACATTTACTGTAATAGTACTGCTTCTGTAGTCACACTTTTTGCAATAATACTTGAACTGCTGTTTAGCAGTAGGATTTTTTTCTGTGCAAGGGCCCAAACTCAGCATTTCTTTGCTTGTTCAAAGGATAGATTTGAGAATGTCAGATGAAAATGCATGTTTAAGTTGTATATTGAGAAGTAAGATTAAAAAAAAAAATCAAAGAGTAGTTTGTTAGGTTTTTCACAGGCACAGCTTATTGCTGAGAGGAAATTCAGAACTTGCTTTTTCTGTGTCAGGTATTGAGTATTGTCTGAAACATATTCTGGATAATGTAAATTTATGGGATTTATAGTTTGGTCCACACATTGCTGTGGAAAAGTGAGTACATTTACAAGAAGGTGCAGAGAATTAGTTTTGATACATTTGTAGACTCCCCTAAATATGAAAAGTGCTCTTCCACATACTGACCTTCCCACAGTTCCTAGGTTTTGCATTGCCGTCATTGCAGGATGAGGCACAATGGAAACCGCATCCAGCTGTTTTAGAGCAGAGCTTTTCAATCGATTGTATGTATCATACGTCTCCTTTCAGGTCTTGTTTATTGTTTCTTATCTAGGAGTCCTGTGCAGGAATGATATAATATTGGTGTTGAGCCTCTAGTTTCTGTATGTTTCCTAAGAAAATTTCACAGTCAAATCAGTTAGCCAGAATCAGTCTCTGTCCCATTGACTGTATTTTGTTGACTGTCTTTTTCTTTCTTTTTTTTTTCACTTGACTCACTGAATACCATAATCCTTTTTGCCATTCGTGATGAATTTTGTTATAGCCTTTTTTAAGATAATTTTATAATAACATATTTATATTTGAAACTTGTGATTCCACTACTTTATTTGGGCTGCAAGTCCTACAAGTAATCGACTTTTGCATTGCGACTTAAAATAACAATTAGGATACTCATAGCTGTAGTTACTGTTTTCTAAGCATTCCAGAAGAATTTTATAGATACCATGCAAGAAAATTGAACCAGTAGCATTTCTTTATATATTTGGCAGGATGACAGATATGCCGTAAGAAGCATTATACTGTCTGATAAATTGCATTACCAAGCACTATTTCATATAGGTTCTGTCTCTTTAAAAATGCAGTCTCCTCTATTTGCCCTATTAATTGTTGATATGTTGCCATCCACAAGACAAAAATTAGAGCTGTAATTAAATAATCATGTGATGCTCCTTAGTGCCAGTGAGAGCAAACTCATTTTTCCAGGCCCTGATGGTCACTGATTATTGTATTACTACTGGCTTGCTTTATTTTTTTTTTAATGGCTCTATATTGCTGGGTTACCTAACCACTGCCCTTCTTTTCAAAATTAAAGGAATTGAAGAACATTAAGTCACTTAATTGGCCAGTGGTCTATGGGGACACAAAGTAGTCATACCTTCTCTGCTTTTTGGTCACTCAATTGGTTCTACTGGGAGAACTACATCAGTGGTGTGGTTGTGTGCCATTTAATTTACACTGGTGTTTTGGCTGGGATGGATGCATATAGGGAATGCCAGGAGAATTACAAAAGGAGCAGGGTATTAAAATTCAGAAATGATTAAAATTGAAATAAAAGGATGCTGCTTCTTTGCCAGTACTCTGGCAGTCATAATGACACATAGAGATTAGTTTCCACCTTCATCTTTTCCTTCTTTCTCATTTCCTCTTGTTTATTGTTGACACATTTTCCTTATGTCTCTGCTTCTCAGCGCTTTTTTTCACTGTTATATATTCCTACTTTTTCTCTTTCCTTAAGCATGGAGAAGCTTACTTAACCTTATTATAACAATAACAGAATAGGTTATTAATATTTAATATGCATAAGATTAAAATTTCTCTCTTAAACATAGGTCAGCTCTATTATTAACTGACATGTTATTTTTCATTAAAAAATTTTTATTCTGCCCTTACGGTTTCTCAAACACCCTTTACTTTGGTGGTGATTTAACACATAATGTTTAGAAAACTGTGTTAGGCTAGTGAAAAAAAAGAACTTACCAGTCATGGATAATCAATTATGCATGAATTCAGATATAACAGATGGAAACTGGTGAGTTAAAGTTTCTCTTTAGCTTCGTGATTTTTTTGTTTTGTTTTTGTGACACCTGTCTCTTATGTATAGATAAACATCTAACATAGCATACTGCTTTTCATGCATCTTTGTATGTTTTGCTTTTTGGGTTTGGGGTTTTTTTGTTTATTTTTGGTTTTGTCGGTATGGCATAAACTTACTTTCCCCTGTTTATAACTTACTATTTTTAATTTGTTTGTCTGTGAACATTTCAATACTGCCTGCTTTTTCTAGGTCTAAATTGTCCTGTGATGAAGCCAGCATTTAATCTTCTAATAAATTACACAATGTCATTTAACCTTAAAATTGAGTCAGCACGATATTTTAAATTATAGGAGTTCACTTTTGCCTTCAGCTGCTCATGGCCTGTAGTGTTATGACATTAAAGCAACAGGACAGACTGAGGCTGGGCATATATATGCATATATGCATATACACACATTCTTGTGATTGTGATACTTACATAGGCGTTCCCTCCAAGGGCATTAATTAAATTTCTTTCAATCATTTGACAATGAAGTAGATTGCTTTACTGCTTTTTATTAAAAAGTTCGGTATGGATTAGGAATAATACTCCTTTTGGTCATGGAAAGATTTTTTACAGACATAAATCAAGCAAAAGAGGCAATAACCCTTTGTGACATGCCCACAGCAATGACCACTAGGTATTAAGTAAATAAAGAGCTGAATATGTTTTCTTTCTCTTTTTTACGCAGAAATATCTAAAAGAACTTTAAGCATGGGCTTAGATCTGAGATGACAGGGTTTCTGTGTAGTTCATTCCTGGCAGCGAATTGAGCAATTCTTGTATTTGAAGGTGTCCCATGTTTCAAAAACATGGAGGCAAGTTGATTTGGACATTCCTTTTCTATGACTGAAATATTTTGGAGCATTTCTTCACCGGCCTCCACCCACCTTGGAGGTGGCATATTTGCAGATGTGCTGTGGAGAGATTTTCCATCTGTATACCAATAAAGGAAAAATTAGTTGAGAGAACGCACTGCATCTTTTTCATGAGCAGAATATTCTGAAACTTCTCATGAGCATCTTATCAGTATTTGTGAAAGAAAAAATCTAATATGGGAAGGAGTTTGTAGTATAACCTGCCCGAAGCAAATTATAGAGAAGAGATCTTTCCCCCAAAATTTTTTGTATTTAATGCAGGAACTAATTTTTACACACCTGTTCAGGCATTTCCTTCAAGTGCTTTCTTAAGTATAAATTACTATCATAAATATTAACCTAATTTTGTCCTAAAAATACTGTATTCTAATTGATTCCCAACTGCTGCCCTTCATCTCAATTTGTTTCCATTGTAGCCACTTAGCAGGGAATCTAGTTGTTTTAGCAAATAAATACATTAAATGCTTTTAATACATTTTTGTTAATTTCTCTTTTTTGTTGTTGTTGTTTTTTTCCTAAATCAGAACAGTATTTTGAAAATTTACAGGGTGCTTGGAGTAATATTTTGAAGTGATTTGGCTTTGCCTTATGTTGTTTGCATTAAACTAAGCATACTCTGACACATGTATAAATGACCTTTATCTTAGTGACACTGCATATGATAAACTTTTTTTAGTTAGTGCCTGAATATTAACAGGTACCTTGTTCCTTAAAAGAGCTGTGAATGTTAACAGCTAATTGTTCCTGAAAAGAACTGTGAAAAACTAATTCATTTTGGTTTTGTTATTGTGGAATCATCTGAGTTTGAGATTGTAAGGAGCCCTAGAAGAAAAAGCTAATTCGGCCAAAACCACCAACTTTCAATTTGTTTTACACCAAAACCACACATTTTGCATGTATTTTATGTACAATGAATATTGACTCCTGTCAAGTTTGGCTGTAATTAGATGCACAGTTTTACTTAAAAGGCTTTGAACCTTAGAGAAAGTGTTGCAGAACCTGGGCAGAGTTCTGATTTAATAATGAAACTGGAAATAGGACATTTCATGTGGTTTTGTGTTTCATAATGAAAGTTTGACGCAGTTCAAGTCATCAATCAGTTCCAACCATTTCCTTAGACTTAAAACTCTTCCATGTTTTCAGTTTTTATCAGTAGATTTTTATTCGTACTATCAGGTCAATGAAAGAAATGATTCTCCCATTTTCCTATGTAAGAACTCACTGCGCAACAGCACGAACATCTAAGCTGTAGAAAATAATGCTTGAATAATCTTCTGTAGGGCTAAGTGCAATGGTTCGGATGTTTTCTACCATAATGCACAGCTTTGCTTGGGCTGTGTGAATTTCATCCTTACCCATAACTGTTGAATCAAATTTCTATATTCCTAAAAGCATACTTTTTTCGGTAATGGAGAGAGAAGCGCAGTGGTTGGAAGTGATGCAAAATTAGTCAGGAAATGGAAAAAAGCAGAATCTCAACAACACTGCAAACCACTTTGGAGATAACTTGCTGCAACTCTGCTTTTAATAACTAAAAATAACTGGAAGTATGGATTTATATGCCCAGGGATCATGGTCTACATACTGTTAAATTAACAGAGCTTCTCTTCAGACACATCCCTAAAATAACTACTTATCAACTGACTCTTCTTTTAGGTAACAATTATATGTCTGTCTCATGCCTAGAAGTTACCTAGTGCTGTGATGATCAGGGTTTTAACAAGAACCACTTTTTTTTTAAATGTCCCATATTAAGCATCTTCACATGAAAGAGCTAAAAATTACACCTCTGGGGAGAAAGCTGTGAAATTAATGACCTGCTGAACATACACTTATGACATAGGTTACTTGGCTGATCCTAAGATACCAACTTTCCTCCTTTCTTCCAGCTGCCTAATTGCATTAAATGTTATTATATAAAGACCTAATGCATTTTTTTATTTGTTATTTTTTGTGGAAGTAGTTGGCTGTAGTTGCCACATGGAAATTATGAGCATGACTCACAAAGTTCTAGTCTAGTGTTAAGGATGGAAGAGGATATGGTCCTCAAAATGGGGGTTTTTTTAAAGTTGAAGCTTTTTATTTGAAGTAGTTCTGAAATCCACAGTCATAAAACATTGGCTTATATTAAATAACATATAGATAGCATTTGTGGGAGTTCATGTCCTGCTATAGGTGTAGGAAGTGAACTCAGTTTATCCACGTAACAGGCAGAGACACTGCAACTACAGAGTAAGATTTATGTAATTAACCATTAATATTCATTGCAGTGATCTTTCATGGGAAAGTGGGCACCTCTCTATTATCATTTTAAGCAGCTAAGATTTCTTGTGCTAACCAGAGGTAAAAGACTCGCTATTCTCATTAGTGGTCTCATTCAACCTTCACTTCATCATGTCGAACAGTTTTGCTGGGTTTTACTCCATAATTTTCTTCCAGCATTTTGCCTCTCTGTGAGTCACTAAGGGGTGAACTGAAATGACTCTTGCGGCCACATCTGCAAAAGTATGTATTTACTTCAGTTGTACAAGCATGCTAGTCAAAATACATTTCATACAGCTATGAAATGACTTGCGCAAAATGGTGCAGTAGTTTGTCTAAAAGTAACTTGTTTTACCCAAAACCACGTTTTGCATATTCTTATTAAGCTCTATTTTTTAAAAAAGATTCTGTGATTGAAGTATATTGCAGATAATGTTTGCAAGAGTAAACGAGCCTCGTCACAGAGGCAATCAATAGGGAGATGTCTGTTTGTATATGATTTTACATATCTGCAAGCTAGCTGAGACATCCAACTACAAAATGCTGCACCATGGGACACTGTGTAGATATCTGATACTTCCCAAGGGGTTTGGGGTCTGTAAACTAATGAATGCACTACATGTAGCCATATATGTAGGTTTTTCACCTCTGACGAATATGGTAAGGATAATTTACTTCACTTAATAAGCAATTAAGTGCAGTTCAATACAGCTGACTATCGTAAGTTAAATATTCATTTTACGTAACTGTTTCAGGACATGGTGTGTGAGAGAACACAAACGAGCAGAAATTGCTCATGCAAAATGTGAGAGGGGACGACAGCTTGTGTGCGATGCCTTTCAGTGCTATGAATTTCATTTCATAGCACTTTTGCTTTTTGACAGGCATCCTATCCAGGCTGGGGCAGGTTGCAGTCAAAAAAATCTAGGTTGGTATGTAACTTTTGAGTTCAGCGTGGGGGATGTCGCAGAATGCTGTGATTTGCATTGGTGTGCATCACATTCTTGGGTCGTATGTAAATTGTGATTGCTGCAGTCAGGTTGGTTAAAGCTTTTGAGCAGTGTCGGGCAACCATTGTTGCTCAGGGCAAAGCGAAGGGGAAGTCAGTCTGAGGAGACTGAAAAACAGCTTCAGTCAGAGGTGCAAAACTTGTGGGGCTGCAGGGCTGTGTTGGCACAGCAGTGGTGACTGTGTTGCAGTTTGCAGGTAGACATGGGAAAAGACAGTAGGGCGCATCCTTCCCCTTCACCCACACTTCTGTCTGACCCACATGGCAGTTAATCGCAAGTGCACCAGGGAGTCATCCACCTTTCAGACATAGATCTGTGGCTTCAGAAAGCCATGGATTGGTATTTTCATTGCCTTTCTGTCCAGCTGTTGACAACAGCTGTGCACCAATCACCCCTTGCAGTGGGAGAAATGCATTCAAATCCCCACCAAAGGGAGTTTCCCAACAGTCTTTGCCGTTGCACTGCTCTGCATCACCTCCAGCACAGGTGCCTATGAGTTACCCAAATGGCCGCAGTTGTCAGGAGGATGTACAGATAAAACCCAATCAGCCTGATCTCCCCAAAGAAATCTGATAAAAGAGAATACACAGCTATGCTGGTTTTGCTCTGCTGCCAGGTCATTCTGTTTGCATTGCACAAGAGCCAAGCCTCAAGAGTTGGGCCCATATTTCTTAATTTATTTTGAACAAGAAAAGATTGGAATAGAGGCCTTAGGAGGCACCGAGGCAGCGAGCCACACTGGAGAATTTGTTTTGCTTTGCAGCTACTGAGCCTGCTGCTCGAGAGCTAATTCACCATGGGGTTGAAAAAACACAGTCCAACTTTTTAAATATTTGTCTTATTTCAACACAACCTAGTGCAAATGCATTTATATATCATAAACACAATGCAACAACTTTATTAAGGATTAATAACCTTTATTAAGCATATATTTGCCTGCTGTATGTTGACTAGAAGCTATGAAAAATGTGATGCTAGTATTGCCGCATGTTTAAATGATTGCCTGCATATGTATCCATGACAATATCTATTCATCTTCTGTTCTTTATATATATTTTTATTATGAATATATTTATTCTACTGGAACATTTTAATATCAAAGTTGACACAGTGAAGTGCAAATTGGAATAGGTCAAATGAAAATCAGATATCTGTATCTTGAAATTATTCCAAGTAGTTTGGTATTGATAAGAGATATCTGATTGTTGTCTATCTGTCAAGACATAGCAGCCTTTAGTAATTTGTGCTTTCTAGTCAAAGCAAGGGTTCCACGCTCGGCTTTCCAAGTCTGTAGTAAATACTTTACCAGGCATAAGTGGTGTATGGGAATTAGATTAATCCATGTGGTAGAAAGTTTATAAGGCTTAGTACATATAAGCAAGAGAGTTCTTTTCCATAATCATTTATCCCAAGCATAGGAAACACATGCACAATTATATAATTAACAGAATATTTGTTTGTCAGTGTTTGGTTAGTGTGCGTAATAATATCATTATTAGGCCTTCTGTGCTCCTGTATTATCAGATTGTTATCTCCCTGCTCCTTTAATTCACCGTCTCTGCTTTTTAATCACTTTGTTTTAATTCAAACATTTAATTTTTTTTTTGACCATGAAGAGAATGATTTGTGAACACCAAAGCAAAAGTTATTTTAGAAGATTTTAATCTTTTGTTGTTGTTATTTGTTTTTGTTATTGTAATATCTGGTAATCATTTTTATAAGGTGGTCTTTAGGCCCAAATCTTTTTCCAGATTGTATTTGCTCTAGTCTAATCAGCTCTGCATCTCTCAAATTATCTTCAATGTCCTCCTCCTCCATCATGCTTCAGGCAGCATACTGCCAGCTGAAACTCTCTCACATCCTTCATGATTTTCTCTAGTGGTCAGTATTGCTTACTGCTAAAGTTTTAAGTTTAGTCAATCAGGCTTTTCTGAAAAGGTGGAAAAAATAATACAATGTTGATACTTTTCATTGTGCCTACAAAGTTTAAATAAAACTAGTTAAGAATGTTTTTTTTCTACAAGTATTCAAATAATAACCTCTTAGTTTCTCTTTTGTTTTTCTTTATTTTTTAAAGGGCTTAATGATGGTCTATCTTATTGTAAAAAGATTGGTTTCTAAACAAACAACCCACTAGATAGCTATCCCTTGATCATGTGTTGTGGAAGATGTCATCTACATTTTCCCTTGTTTTCTTTGTGAAACACATTTCTTGGGGTTTAGTTTTTGGTTGGGTTTTTTTTTTTTTTTCCTTTTCAGCACTTTCTCAGCCATCTTGGTAACCATTTTTAGTAACCTTTTTTCAAGACATGCAACATAGGTACAACTTTTCACGTTTTCTATGCATGCCACCTCCACTCACTCTGCTTTGAATAATAGTATTATGTAACAGCATATTCATTTTCCAGCCTTGTATTTCTTTGCTTCCGAGATTATAATCTATTTTATGCACTGCATAATATGATACATCTTTCATGCATTTCACCCTATTACCATTTTCTTTTTCCTGCATGCCCTGTATGTCATTTGTGTTTATTTTGGTAAACATCAGTGTGTTTCTTTACCTAGTCTTGATGCATTCCTCTTCTTATAACTAATATATGTGTAGTGAAAATTTTTCTCTTTATAGATTTTATGTTCTGTGTTTTCTGTGTACAGAGGTCATACTATTTTGTGTATTACAAAATTGGTATTAGCCTTCCCACTCACCTACTTTTGCTGCTGCATCGTGTTTGTATTGGGGTTTTCTGTTGCTGGTTGTTTCAAAGTTACTACCCTGAACATTTTGGTTATGTATCTGTCTGTGCAACAGTTCATGTTTTCTTTGGTTGATGATGCAACTTTGCTTTTAGGCATAACCTATTCAAACACTATGCATTTTATCAATAAAGAAGTTTAATTTTTCTCTTATCTCGTAGCTTGTACAAACTTGTTGCTTTCAAGTTAGGCTAGTCGGGTTACTTTTTTCCAAGTGCATGATGGGAAAAAGCCATGTCTGTCTGGCAGTTATTTATTTTGTCAATACTTTACCACCTTTAGCTTTCACCTTTCAGGGGTGGCTTTCGGCCCCGCGACACAGGGACACAGGGGCAGTTTCGTGGCGTCCTGCACGCTGTCGGGGCTGTGGCACTGGCCATGCCGAGCCCGGAGCGCTGTATGTCGCTCAGCCCACGGTGTGCTGCGCGCTGCTCTGGCCGCCGAAGCCAGCGCCGGGCTGCGGCGGGGATGATGTCCTGCACGGACCGGGGCCGGCTCCGGCCGCGCTCGGCCGCCCTTAACCAACGTGCCCGGTGCTTTTCATCACCGCCCTCGGTATCGAAGGTGGGGGGCAGGAAGAACTCCTTTCCCCCACGTGTCCCGGGGGCTCCCCCGCAGGTGGGGCCGGGGCCGTGCACCTGCCCTGCCCTGCCCGGCGCGGCCCGCGCAGGCTCCGCGCCGAGGGGCGGGGGCTGCGCTGGCGCGGCGCACCCGGCAGCGCCGGCAGGATATTGTTCAGCCTTCACCCCCGCCCCTTCTCCAGCTTCTCCTCCTCCTCCTCCTCCTCCCTGCCCCCGCCCGGCCCCCTCGGCTC